>JBCNYH010000005.1:10946643-10962464 GCA_039654325.1 Tandanus tandanus
CCCCCCCCCCCCCCACCCCCCCCCCCCCCCCCCCCCCCCCCCCCCCTCCCCCCCCTCCCTCTCCCCCCCGCTCTTTAACATTGGTGTTCAGAAGAAAGTTTCTTTATGTAAAGCATGTATGCCAAGATAATGTGTACAGTATGCAAGAAATACAACATGATGGGGCATGCTGTTATCAAAAAGAATGGAAGGGAATTACCACAATGATGTTGATTGTTTTCCATTAACCACATTCAATTACACCGCAGCAATTTGACAATGATTACAGTTTAGTTTTATTATCAGACATACGCATCTGCTAAACAAGTTTGTTCGTGTCATAAGTTATGTTATAACAACTACTCTATAATTTTTTTCCTTCATCAATTTCTCTTTCCCTCTTTCTCTTAATGGTAATAAGATTTTTTTAATGCTTTTTCAGGTTATCCAGATGATGTTGAAAAAATTAAAAGTGCCAGAAAGTAACAGCAATCAACACTGCTGTGCTATAGGAAGATTTAGTATCTACTACATAGGAGCAATACAATCTGATTGGCTCTCTATATCAGGATAATGCATGAATCAAAATTGATTCAGAAATCTTATAAAATTCAACTAAAACCATCCCAGCAGATATAAGGAAAGCCATGCCATATTGCCTTCGAGTTTCGTAAGGTAATAAGCACTTTTTTAAAACTTTGAATGAGTTTCATGGCAGTATGGTGGCATAGAAGTTAGCACTTCTGCCTTACAGCAAAGAAGGTCTAGGGTTCCAGCCCCATGCCTGGTGAGGGCGTTTCTGTGTGCAGTTAGTTTGTTCTCCCTGTGCTTGGGTGGGTTTCCTCTGGGTACCCTGGTTCCCTCCCAGAGTCCAAAAAGATGCACATTATGCTTATTGGATATTCTCAAATGCCCCAAGGTGTGAGTGTAAGTGTGAATGGTTGTGTGTCTGTTTTGACCCTGCAGTGATCTAGTGAGCTGTTCAGAGTGTACCCCGTCTTCGCCCAGAAATGTGATGGGAATGAGATGGTCTCCTGCCTTCCTCTGACACTAATAATGGATTAAGTGGTTTGGAAATAAAATGAGTTTCAAATGGTACCATAATGGAGCAAAGCTGAGCCCTAGGCCAATCATTCTTTTAGTATATCATTGCTGTCGGGCAGAAATCTTCAATCTCCACATTTGATAATTTTGCATACCAAGAGCCCCTGAACTAATTTTCATAACTGCATTACAGTTACCTGATGGATCCCTACAGCGGGGCTATTCAGTTTATCTGGAATGGGGGCCGTGCCATGAAAAGAATCCCAAATGAGAAAAAAATATGGCTTGAAAAACGAGTAACCACATTAACAGCTACAGACACTAATGTACAACAACAACATCGAAGTGCATATATTGGTCAATGCATAATAACATTAGTGCTCTGTGTTGTATCAAGATATAAAGGCTCAAGGTATTTCTACATTCAGATGGCAGTATACACCATGTTGAGTAATCAATCCAGGTGAGACATATAACAGACTTTTAGAATTTTTTTATTAACAGACAACATCCACTTAAGTTCGCACAACCGTCCCAACATAAACAACATGAGTGTAGTGTAGTATAGTATTAAATACAACTATAACGACATATGAGTGAATAATATTTTATCAAGGCAAATTACAATTATAAAGAAGAAGAAGAAGAAGAAGAAGAAGATAATTAAATGAATATCAAAACAGAAAAATAAAGCTTTTAATTATAATAATACTAAAAAAGAGGAAAAAGGAGAATACGTATATAATAAGACAGAACGGTATAGTTTGAAATAATATAATAATAATAGAAAGAAAAAGTTAATGTGAATATTAACACAAGTAATATTTTAACTGCAATATTCAACCTCTTCAAAAATCAATTACTAATTAATCCTAATTACTAATTTGATGAACATAACTTTTACTTAACTGATTTTAGTAACCAACATTTGACATCTAATGAAAAAATTAAATTTTTTTTTTGATTTAGCAAGAGCAATGAAATGAGGTCTATATGTTGTCAGGGCAACACACACAGTGGTGCAGTTGCTGCGGAGTGAGGGATGCGAGATTATGAGTTTTAATAGCATTTATATGTGAGAATGATGAGCCCCAAAATCTTCCAGTGGGAAAGTGGTGTCAAAGTTAGCATGGGGTGTCTTAAAATGCCGTCTCGAATAATATTCTTTACATAGTGATATGCACTCGTTGCACAGACACACGGGCTTTGAGCAGACAGATATAAAAACATACTTCTCTGTCCATTCACTGTTAAACTGCCAGTTCTCTGAATCAACTTTTTTTTGTTGTTTTTAAATAGAAATTAACATATAAGTTACCAGGCTACTGTGCTAGCAATAAGAAGATTATTCATTCATTCATTCATTCATTTTCTAAGCCGCTTAATCCAAAGTAGGGGTGCGGGAAGGCTGGCACCCATCTCAGCTGACTCTGGGCGAGGACGGGGTATTCCCTGGACAGCTCGCCAGGCCATCACAGTTGAACAGACACACAACCATTCACACTCACACAACTAGAGGTGATTTGGAACAGCCAATTAGCCTACTGTGCATGTTTTTGGACTGTGGGAGGAAACCAGAGTACCCGAAGGAAACCCACGCAAGCCAAGGGAGAACATGCAAGCTCCTCACAGAAACGCCCAAGTCTGGGAATCTAACCGAGGCCATGCTATGCCACCATGCCGCCCTGCAATAACAAGATAAAGCTTGTGGATAGCGGAGACCTCAAAAGTAGATTGGTTCGAGATAACGGGTTGTAACACAGTGGGGTGGGTCAAATGTGGTGAGAAACAGTATCATACACAGGATCATACACAGGATCATACAAAAATACTTGAGATATATATTTTTTACTTTTTAAAAGAAAAGAGTTGCCAGCTCAACGTGCCTCGCGGGCCAGACCTGACCTCTTGGCTGCCAATTGAATAGCCCGGCCCTACAGTGTCAAGGTTAATGTTACAGCCTAACTTTTCCTTGCTCAATCACATGTCCACGCTCACACACACACACACACACACACACACACACACACACACACACACACACACACACACAAACAGTTAATACATTTGTAAACATTTGTAAACACTTTCATTTAATAGTTTACCTTTAACTGTGAGTTTTTGCCGTCTTCCTCAGAAGGCCTATGTGGTGATGTTGTGACACTGTTGTTGCAGTCAGCATTTCACAGTTGAAACATCCCAAACTTTACCAGCAGCATTTTTAATGTATTTCATGCCCTTGCATTTTTAATGTATTTCATTTTTCACACATCCTTCCACCATACTTCTTCCATCCCAAGGTACCCTAGTCACTAGTGGCTCACTGATTTGGCATTTTGTAAAACATTTATTATTGGTGGGCCATTGGTTATTTATTAATTCCCCCCCCCCAAATAATTAAACTGCACAAGTGATGCTGGTATGTACACATACAAACAAAGTGATGGACTGGTAATAAATAGTTCATAATTGCTTTAAACTGCTTAATCCTACTAAAGTTGTCTCAGCCAACTCTGGGCGAACAGTACACCCCGAATAGCTCGGCAGTCCACCACAGGGCCAAAATGCACACAACCATTCGCACTCCCTCACATCTAGAAGCAATTTGAAACAGCCAATTGGACTAATGTCCATTTCTTTGTACTGTGGGAGGAAACTTAAGCACCTGGAGGAAATCAGTGCAAGCACATGCAAACTCCACACAAAAACACCCTTGCCAGGCATGATGCTTGAACCCAGGATCTTTTTTCTGTGAGGTGGATGTATTAACCACTGCATCACCATGCCACCCTTAGTGTAAAATAATGCTACTTTATACAGCCTATATGTGGGTGGTGGTATGGAGCCATAAGTAGAAGACTATCCAGCAGCAGTAGTGGGAAATTATTTGGAGATGGTTTCTGTCTAGGAAGAATATTTTTCTACTTGTAAGAATATATTTTATGTACTTGAGGCTTAAGAAGTGGGACAGAACAGGAGAGCAAACCCAGTAATTTGGAATAAAGAAAGTTTAGCTTTTGCACTCTGGTCATGACATGGTCGTGATTTCTGTCTTCAGATTCTGTTTATAGCTCTTAATCTTTAGTAACAGGAAAATTTGGCTAAATGTATTGAACAGGAGAACACTGAGTACATAGCTACAATAAGCCTTTTAATCTTGAATTGATGAAAACTAATGCAATGCAGAGTGGCACATGGCGTAATGGTTAGCACATCCACTGGACAGCAAGAAGATCCTGGGTTCAAGTCCTGGGCTCGAAGACAAGGCAAGCTTGTTTCTGTGTGGAGTTTGCATGTTCTCACCGTGCTTGCGTGGATTTCCTCCGAGTGCTCTCTTTTCCTCCCACAGTCCAAAGACATGCACTTTATGCTAATTGGCTGTTCCAAACTGGTCCTAGGTGCAACTGTAAGGGTGAGTGGCTATGTGTGTGTATTGGTCCTGTGATGAACTGGCAAACTGGCAAAGTTGTTCCCTGAATTCACCCAGAGTCAGTTGAGGTAGGCTCCAGCCTCCATGTGACCCTAATAGGACAAAGTGGTTCAGCAAATGCATAAATAAATGTCTGAATAATGCAGTGTATTAAACGGGGTTGTTTTGAACAATGATGGATAAAACTCATATATCCACATTCACTGGAAAAAAACATCATAAATCCATTTCAGCTTGATTTTGCTAATATTTTATTAAGATAACGACACATGCAAATATTTAAACATGTATGAAGAAACAGCTTTGTTGACACTATGCTCAATTATGGAAAAGAAATTACTAACCAAGACAGTACTGACTTTGGGTTGGGGTGAAGACTTTTGCACCCTCAAGTTTTGTGTTTTGTTGTGTACTGTTCTTTGTTTGCTTCAAAATAACAAATATATTGTATCTTCAAGGTAGTTGGCATGCTGTGTAAGGGGGGTGAATACTTTGCATACAGGGAATACCCAGGGGGTGAATACTTTTGCAAGCCACTGTAATAACCTGAAACACAATGATAAAAACGTTAAAATGAGATTTTTGTTAATTTTAAAGTATGATAATGATGCCTGCATGTTAGCATAAAAACTTTGAGTGTCAAACATTTTGATTTAGGCATTATCAAATAGGAATAATGATTCTTAATTAAAGAAAGAAAGAAAGAAAGAAATAGCACGCCAATCTGATTGCATTGTTCCTGTGTAGTATATACAAATTTTTTATATCCACCTGAAATTGACGCTTCCCAATAGGTAACACAGAAAGTATGTTATTTGCAATAAGATTAATGAAACTCTGCTTACCAATGATGTTTTAACCCAGAATCAATTAATTCCAAAATAGTGCATAATAGTGCAGTTATGATTTCTTCTTATGAAAGTGTAGTCAAAAAAATCCAATGGCAATTCTTTCAAAGCAGTTTTATTCACAGGGCACTTACCACATTAGTTTCACATTAGTGATTGGTGGGATGTGCAGTCCAAACAATTTACCATCTTTGTTTTTTTCAGCAACAATCTGGATGCTTGTTGAGTGTACACAGGAAAACAGGATGCTGGGTGTGTTTGACTGCAGTCTGACCGCTACATTATGATAAGTCTTGATTATATTGAGGTTTTCTTGTGACGCTGTGTCATTTCTGTCTTTCAGTGATGCTGCTTGTCAGATAAAATAGAGCCTGTGATGGTCATGACATTATTGTTAAATAAAATGCTTGTGTGGAATCACCTTTCATGTTGGTGCATGGTACAGACTGAAAGCAAGTGAATAAAAGTGGTTATAGATGTATCATCAGAGTGGCCAGGGCTTCAAAGAAACCTCAGGAGTCCCTTAAGCACACCTGTATGTGTTACAACGTGATGCCGAAGTCCACAAGGGACAGCAGTGATTACTTCCACACAACCTTCTGAAAAGAAAAAACAAAACAAAACAAAACAAAAACTTTTCCAAAACAAGTCTGAGATCAGAAAGATGGGGAAAAACCCACCGACGTTTTCAGGACTCAGAAGATCACAAAGATGTTCAGATGTATTTCCAGATGCATTGAACATCAGGAGATAGGTTAATGAGGAATAACAATAACAATTAGAAAAAACTAACATATTTTATTATAAGTGGTTCTAATCAAGGCATTTATTATTGTTTTGGGAATGTAATCTATTTAATTATTCAGATAGTCAAGCAACATTAGCACTTAGTGTAATGTTCATGCAAATACTTGAAATATATAGCACAGATTTGACCTTTCAACCCATTTTATCACAAAACAAACCCCAAAAGACCTTAAAAGGAATTCTAACAGCTCTACCAGTGCTACTGTACATGGCCAAATGTAGACATCTGACCATCATATTCATATGAACTTTTGAAAATCCAATAAAAAAATTGGCCTCCATAATAATAACCACTGCTCTTTTGCGATGGGTTTCCAGTAGATTTTGGAATATGTGGGAAATTCTGCTAATTTAGCCACAAGAACATAATTTGATTTAGACAAAAGAACATACTTGATGTGCATTAGGCATTGCATTTCATCCCAGATGTTTGCCAAGTGTACCAAACCATGTCTTTATGGAGATTCCTTCATGGTCATTCTGAAAATGGATTGGGACCATTAGTTCCAAGTAAGGGATCCTCAAAGTTGCCACCTAAAAAGATCTTTTAGACAACTGTGCACTTTCAACTTTGCGGCAATGGTTTAGTGAAGCCCCACACATGAGTGGGATGGTTAGGTATCCACATAGTTTTGGTCATATAGTGCACACTACTACCCCATTTTCTTTTTTTTCCCAATGACTGCATGTTCTGAAGTGTTTAAGTATGCTTATACTACAGCAATTTGCCAACAGTCACCCATCCATCTATCCACTGTCTATTCCATTTATTTGTTAGGGGAAGCTGAAGCCAATCCCAGCTGACTTTGTGTGAGAGGCAGTGTACACCCTCAACAGGCTGTCAAGCTATCGCATGACTAACAGAAATGAACAACTATTCACACTCATATTCACACCTATGGGTAATTTTGAGTAGCAAGTTGACCTAATCTGCATGTCGTTGGAGTGTGGGAGGAAACCAAATCACCCACATGAGAATGCAAACTAAAAATGTAAAGTGACTTATAACAACCTGCTTTGAAAATTTTTGTCTCTTAAGCAAAGATTAAAAGGGCTACATATCATGACATAAAACAGGTGGGTCAAAGAATTATCCAGTCTAGAATGTTCACTATGCTAGTGGGCATCTAAACAAAAGTATCATCTTTGATAGACATAGTTAGGTTGATTAATAATTTACATGTGGGAAATAATGAAGTTAAAGTTTAAACAACCTGCAATTTTTTTTTTAATTAAACATAATTAAACAGAGCTATGATAGAAGGGACTGATGTTTTGGGTGAGGTGGATTTAAAAGCTGCATAGTTGTGTTCACATATAAAATATGTATTGTACTCTCGTGGTACATATAGGTCAGTTGAGAATATCAAGTTAACCTAATGTGCATGTTTTTGGGCTGTAGTAGTAAACCAGAGCACCCAGAGGAACCTCATGCATGCACATGGAAAACATGAAAACCCTCGCCAGAGATGCTGCTCAAACTCAGGACCTTTTTGCTGTGAGTCAAAAGTGCTTACCACTATTTCACCAATGGGGCTTACACAGAGTTGATTACTTTATAACAATTCCAGAACAATTACTAATTACTTGTTACAAAACGTCATCAGTAATATAATCCAAGTACCACAATTACAAGTAATGTAAGCTGATTACTTTTAGTTACTTTTAAATTACATCTATACCAAATATGCAAATAAGGATAAGAAAGTATAAAAGACATGTTGTTTGCATTATGCCAAAAGCTCATTCTGGCAAGACTCTTGTTGTTAACGCCAAAAAGAAGATTTTCTTTCTTATTTCTTTTTGTGTTAAAAACAAAGTTGGATGGCTATTATCTACAGAGCAGGTAAAATAATGATTAAACAGTAAAACAGGTTATTGCTTTGTTTAAGAAAAAAAAAATCACCCAAAATATGGACTAATTTCCAAATACATGCATGATTCCAAATATACATCACCAGGACATAACATTGCATTTACCATGAGTGATCCAGATAAAAGCAATTGTTATATTATTAAGCGTATACTAATTAAGTGATTAAGTTTTTTTGGCTTCATCACTTTTTGCCATAACCAGTCAGCATCACCTCCTACAATTTCACATTTTTCCAGAAGAGTTATGCAGCATAGTAGTGGGACCCTTCGTAGAAAGAGTTAAACACCAAATTATACTGAAATTACCACACAATGAATGCAGCCATTGTGATGAATACGGCCAATTAAGGATACTGTGAACACTTCTTTGGCCAAAAACTGTGATGAGCTGGATTTAAGAAAAGTGAAAGTTTTATAGATACATGTCTATACAATTAGCAGTGATATAACATTATGTGTGTTTAGTCGTCATGATCGTTTTAACCAGATACAAGCAGCTGGAGACGTTTGTAAACTCTGCAGTGTTGCTTTAACAGGCTGTGCGCACTCCCTCAGACAACAATCACTTTTTGGGAGATGAACACTTTACTGCATGACACCTGTTGACAGATGCTGTCTATGTAGGTGAAATGTGTTGGTACTAAGCATGTGCATGTAGTGTACCCTATTTTGAATCATTTTAAAATGTAATTTGTTAACTGTAATCTCTGTTTTTACAAAATGTTAGATCTTTTTTTCTGTACTGTAACGGAATACAGTTACCGTTTTTTTGTATCCAGATTACGTAACGCTGTTACATGTTATCTGTTACTCCCCAAGCATGGGCTTATAATGCACTAACCCAAAACACTGTAAGCCTAAAACTTATCATGAGGGGGCAGCAACTATCTCTGCAGCAAATACTAAAAAACATTGTGTGCACAGTACTTGGGCTGAAAAAAAAAAAAAAAGATGCTGAAGCATTTCTATATATAGTTTTTTAACTGCTAAAACATTGCAGAACAGAGTTGGTCACTGCTTGGGTTTTGGCCTCAGTATCTGACTTATTTCTAGTTAGGTGTTCTATATATGTTTCTGAAAATGAAGGGCCCTTTGAGAATCTATTTACATCTACATGACACACATTCTTGTTTACATCATCATTTGTTTGTTGGAAACCAAATTTTTTATCTTTCTTTGATTTGTTGGTTTACTTCATCCTGTAAAAAACTCCCCACATTCCCTGCAAGTGTCTCTAGGCAACCAAGTGTGCGAAGTGAGAAGGACGGCAGCCATAGAACGCTAGCTAAAGCTATTCCAGGAATGCAGATATGCGCAGAACTAACTGAGGAAGAACCATGAGTGAAAGAATTCCTAAACCTACTGAACAGCCTGGGCCTAAAAAAACCTCCTATAACTTCCAAAGTGGGCAGACAAGAGATTCAGTTGAACAAATCAACTGCTCACTTGTTTCTTGACAGAATGTGACCACATGATGGTGTCGTATTGTATTTGGGAAACAGTCTGTCAGTGTGTGATCAGCCTCTGATGCCTTCCCTTAAATGAATGAATGGCAGTACAGTCACTCACTTTCAGTCAGGACAAAATATCAAAATACACTTACTGGCCACTTTATTATGAACACCTGAGTATTCATGCAATTATACAATCAGCCAATCAAGAGACAGCAGTGCAATGCAATGCAATGCAAAAAAAAAAAAAAAGTTCATTTGATATGTGGGGAACAGGTTCACTAAACATGGTACTTACTAAAAAAAACACTGGTGTTTTTCCAGTCTTTACCTGTCGAGTTTCAGTGAGTTGGTCTCCAATGTAGCTTCAGATTCCTGTTCTTGGCTGATGTGAGTGGAAACTGATGTGGTTATTTGCTGTTAGCGCCTTCATAAACTCAGTGTGTGTTTTGAGAAGCTTTTCTGCGCAATACAGTTATAAAAAGTGATTATATGAGTAATTATATTCTACTACTGATATATTATATCCTGTAAGCTTAAACCAGTCTGGCCATTTTCCTTAGACCTCTCTCATCAATAAGGCTGCAAGCCCTGGATGTTTTTTTGTTTTGTTTTTTAACTCAAAAGACTGCTTTGTGTGAAAATTCCTAGATCATCGGTTTCTGAAATACTCAATCTCATCAGGCACCAACAAGAAATCACTGAGTTCACATTTTTCCCATTCTCATGTTTGATATAAACATTAACTGCAGCTCTTGATTTGTATATGTGTGACTTTATGCGTTGTCCTGGAGTCATATGGTTTGCTAACTGGGTAACTGTCATAAATGAGCAAGTGTATCAGTGCTACTAGTAAAGTTGTAGGTGGGTCTTCAATTTACACTAAAGATATTTCATAGGAAAATGCTTACATCACATGTTGGGATAACTTAGCATGATTTTATTTGCTCTAGAATTGATAATTAGCAGCATTTAAATTTATTCCCCCAAAAAGATCATTCTTACTAAAAAACATATTTCTCCTACTCCTCTGAGTAAATCAGTGTCAGTGCTGAGGTATGCTGAGTAATGTTGGGAAGAGGCTGACACTCTCCTGTACACTTTCCATTTGATGAAACATAAGAGATCTCAAAGGCTGAGCAGACTCTTATTTAAGTTATTGAAGGAGGCTCCAAAAAGGGAAAGTTCTCCAAAGTCACTGGAAAGCCAGCTCTTTAGGTAAGGGAGGAGGGAGGATAATGTTTATGCATTAGCTTTCAAAGGCTTCTTTCCAGCAAGGAAATCCAGATTTAAAGGTGTTCTTCTGCCCGAGGGATCTGGGGGATTCTTTTTTCCTCTTCTTCCTTTTTCCACTATTACTGTTTTTTCCCTACACGATTAAGCCACTGAGTGACATGGCTTCAGCTGACACAGTTTCCACAAAGGGAAGGCAGTGATTAAGCAAGATGTGCATGCATTCATTATTCTTGTCAGAACATCAAAGGAGTTTGGGATGCAATAGGCTCACAGAAGGCACATTAACTTCACATATTCTTACTGAATCCTTGTTATTGGACAAACTTGGCACGTGGTTTTTGAACGTCCTGATGAGCTGCCAGAATCTATCACTTCCTTTTCATTCCAACTTTCACTTTCAAATAAAAAAGGGGAGGTGGGTTAGGATATTTCACTGACGTGAACTGTACTCAGAGTCACCCCTTAAAAAACATCTGAAACTCTGCAGACTGGCCTGTGGTAGAGCATCCAAAAAATAAAATATCAAAATTCAAACAAATGCCTCCAGATTATTCATTTATTTTCTGAACTGCTTAATCCTAATTAGGGTCCCGGGGAGGCTGGCGCCCATCTCAGCCGACTCTGGGCGAGGGCGGAGTACACCCTGGACAGCTCGCCAGGCAATTGCAGGGCAGAAACACGCATGACGGCTATGCAGCCTACTCTTGACAAAAATGGTTCTTTTATATGCCTCTCACCACAGACAGTGAGAGACATGGCCAGTAGTTGATAACCCAGTTAGCTGCACTGGGGGGACAGCAGTGACAACCCGTTGATAGTGGGGCTTGAACCCCCGACCTTGGGATCAGTAATTCAGCACCCTACCACCAGGCCACCACTGCCCCGGTAATTATCATGAGAATTTATATTAAATTATAGAATGTAATTTTTTTTTTTTCTCTACAGGTTTGACATGTTGGCATGGATTTCTGTATCTTAAAGAAAAACAACCCATCAGAACTGACGCATGGTAAAAATGGAGTCATGGACATTACTTCCCGCTCCCCCTAATCTTTCCTTTCTTGAGCCATTTCTTTATGACAGCTTCTTCCCAGACAATATGCCCAACTCTAGCCAAGATGATTACAATTCCAACAACACTCATTATGCCTTTGATCAGACAAGCTCTGTAGTTATCACCTTTGTGTACTTTGTGGTGTGTGCTGTTGGACTCTGTGGCAATGCGCTAGTTATGTATGTGATCCTTCGGTATGCTAAGATGAAGACTGTTACTAACATCTATATCCTGAACCTGGCCGTTGCAGATGTCCTATGCATGCTTAGCTTGCCCTTTATTGCAATCCAGCTAGCGTTGTATCATTGGCCTTTTGGAGCTGCCATTTGCCGTATTGTTCTAACCATGGACTCGTTGAACCAGTTCACCAGCATTTTCTTCCTGACCGTGATGAGTATTGATCGGTATCTCGCAGTGGTACATCCAATCAAATCCACTAAATGGCGCAAGCCACGAGTGGCCAAAACCATCAGCCTTGCCATGTGGGGGGTGTCACTGCTGGTTAATTTGCCCGTTATGATCTTCAGTGGCTTGAACTCTAACAAGAATGAGGCAAGAACATGTACTATGGTGTGGCCAGAACCTCAAAATACCTACTACACTGCCTTCATCTTCTATACATTTCTCCTGGGCTTCTTTCTGCCACTTATTGTGATTTGCCTGTGCTACCTGCTCATCGTGATTAAGGTGAAGACCTCAGGCATGAGGGTTTGCTCAAGCAAGCGAAAGCGCTCTGAACGCAAAGTGACACGCATGGTATCCATTGTGGTGGTCGTATTTGTGCTCTGCTGGCTACCGTTCTACTTGTTTAACGTGGCATCTGTGACTCTTACACTTATTCCTACTCCAATGCTAAAGAGCACCTTTGATTTTGTCGTGGTACTGGGATACGCCAACAGCTGCGCCAACCCCATTCTCTATGCATTCTTGTCAGATAACTTTAAGAAGAGCTTCCAGAATGTCCTTTGCCTCAAGAGGGTGGGCGGCCTGGATGAAATCGAACGTAGCGACAGCCGGCAGGACAGGACTCGGATGGTCAATGACATCATCACTGAGACACAAAACGCTGCCCTGCTAAATGGCGATCTGCAGACAAGCATCTAGGAATGGTCAATGGAGATCGGGACTACTATAAAGAATAGAAGATCACTGTATTTCCGTATCAGAGATTTCGCTTCACCTGATTTGAGAGACCCAGTAAAATGTACAGGAATGGTTCATTCTAAGTAAAGTGCTTAAATCTATTCATTTTTATGTCCAAAGTCCATTTAGAATATTGGCTGAGAACGAGGATGATATTTAATTCGATAAGGACTACTACCACTTCTTTGGACCCTGTTTTGAACATATTTTGAGGAGGGCCTCAGAGACATTAAGACATTAAGTTAAAGTTGCACCATGAAAATCCAACCACTACAACCACTGTAGATAACCACCTTTGTTTGCATTGTGTTTCTGTATGTAACAGCTATAAGTGTTTGTTTGTTCATATGTTTTGCTTGATGGAAAGGTCATTGTCCTCATAAGGTTTGCTGTCAACTGATACAGTTTTGGCTTACAAAATCCCTCACTAATGACATCAATACTTCGCTGTAGAAGGACCACTCGAGGGCAGAAGGGTAAAATGAGGAATGATGTTGTTGAAACATACCATCATTAAAATTTCTGAGCACAATACAAATACCATCCAGACCTGAGAATTACCCAAGTAATTTTAATAATGTGTAATAAACCATAATAATAAAATGAACAAAATCTATTATTCATCTAAGCTCATTATAACAACCATTAGGCAAAGGGCACCAGTGTATTACAGAATTCATTAAAATTTCAAGACTGCACCAGCAACATAGGCAAAACAGTATTAGGGATTTATTAAACAGTTTCTCATTTGTATAATATATGAGAAATTATTTTACCACATGGTTACATACATCAATCAGCCATAACATTAACACCACATTTTATTAACATGTTTCATTTCAGTGGGATATTTATATTAGGCAGTACATGAACAGACAGTTCACAAAGTCAATGTGTTGGAAGCAGGAAAAATGAGCGAGTGTAAGAAGCTGAGTGACTTTGACAAATTGTGACAGCTAGACAACTGGGTCAGAGCATCTCCAAAGTGACAGGTCTTGTGGGGTGTTCCTGGAATGCAGTGGTTTGTGCCTACCAAAAGTGGTCCATGCTTGACCCAAGTGGTCCGATTTGAGCATCTATGAGATGTGTTGGACCGCTAACTTACATGACTTATAGTATCTGATGCTAAGATTTTGGTGTGAGATTCTACAGCACACCTTACATCTTGTAGAGTCCATGCTGTTCAGATCAGGGCGGACCTAAACACCTAATATGGGGCAGATAGTGTTAATGTTGGTAATGTTATGGATGATCAATGTATACCACATGACTGTAATATATTTATATAATGTGATATATTTATCTTACATTAATTCACTTAAAAACATCTCTTAGTCTTTGGTGTGTAGATTCCACTGAATTAGAGACAATAAAAGAAAGTAAACAATTGATATATGAGTGATTAGTGATACATAATTTTTTTTTTATCTTTTCATGATGTTTTTACTGTATTTAAAAAAAAAGAGAGAGAGAGATTTCATAGATTTTGGACATGCCAGATAAGCTGTGACCAGTGGACCAGAGACCATGTGTCCTATAGATATCTTTAGGCACATGGCCACCTTTTCGAGTCATACATGAGAAATATATATAATTACCTTATTAGTCGTTGACTGCAATATTTGACAGATGATGTAGTAAAACGTCTACATCATCTCTCAAAAACGTTAGATTTTATGCTAAGCTTGATGACATCATCCATCTGTTATCTGTACAGACTATCCATCGGGGCGCGGGGGAATCTGGAGCCAATCCCAGCTGATTTTGGGTGTGAAGCGGGGGTTACATCCTGAACAGATTGCCAATCTATCGCAGGACTGACACAAACACATACAACCGTTCACACTCACATGCACATCTATAGGCAATTTAGAGTAGCTGGTTGACCTAATGTGCACGTCTTTGTACTGTGGGAGGAAACCAGAGTACCCAGAGGAGGTCCACGCAGGTATGGGGGAAAACATGAAAGTTCCATAGAACTCAGGGTGTACCCCACCTCAGCTGGGTTTCTCACCAGCTTTCGCTGCAACCCTAACAGATATGCGGTACATAGATAATTATATTGGCTAATTGGTACATCATTAAAAACCTTTCAAGTCTCAAAAAAATTAGACTTTAATTCTAATGATGAGCCGAATCACAGTGGGAAATGTGCTCACAAATAGTGCTTGTGTTCAACCAAATGACTTCAACAATATTTAATTCATTCATTCATTCATTCATTTTCCGCATCATTTATCCTACTCGGGTCTTCGGGAGGCTGGAGCCTATCTTAGCCGACTCTGGGCAAACTCAAGTCATTAAATGAATGAAGTTATATAAAATCATATATACAGCATAGTATGAAAGCATTAAATTTGTATGCATGATTGCACAAATATCTTAGGCCTGTTTATGGGGACAGTGCTTGTTTTACTGTAAGTAGTTCACAGAGTAAAGACTTAAAGGGCTATAAAGTAACAGGACAATACTTTTATTATATAAAGTTATTATTGAGAGATCGTGTGCAATGGATATGGGAACATGGCTCTTAACATGCGTTAAAAAGTCTGACCAAAACAGGCGTGTATGTGGCAGAACTTAGGAATTATGAGTGTTTTATATTGTGAGCCTTAATGAGAGGTGTGAAAACTTATTATTTTAATGAAGAGAAGAGAAACACTATTAAAAAGCAAAAGCAGACAAATTCATTCATTTATGTTAAGCAAGCCCTTGATGGAATATCCTGATAAACTGCAATTTTCAATATATGATGTACAAACTGTGAATAAAAAAAGAGCAAATTCAATAAGTTTAAAAATACAGTACATCCCAAACAAGAGCACTTGGAGAGTGCAAACCTCTACCACGCTTTTTTTTGGGGGATGGGGGGGGGGGGGGGGGTTTAACACAGGACTAGTGTTAAATAATCCTTTCAAAAAATCCCTGGATGCCAACTTTGACCCAAATCATCT
>JBCNYH010000005.1:10988968-11010396 GCA_039654325.1 Tandanus tandanus
CCAGAATACTAGAGGGGAGAAGCACGTGAGCCCATAGAGAGGAGAGACACGTACAGAGACCGAAATTATCCTAACACTGGCGACATGGAGCAGTGAATGTACCCCTGCTTAAGCACGTAATCAATGTATTAATTGATGGCTTGTTATGTACTGCTCATCAGTGGGTAGATTTGTGGTGGTATGCCAGAAAGAGGTTGATCGTGCAGTCATAGGGGCAAGGCACTGGCTTTTTGCTTGCTGAACACTTTGGAGAACTCTATGTACTCTTCTGGTATATGAGTGTTTGTCAGAACTTCTGGGCTCTCCATGGTTATTGTAGTCAACACAAGGCAATGGTGGTAGCTGGGCACCACTGGGTAATTGGGAGGTCTGCTCAGGAGATGACAGGATCTTTTATGGCCATTCAGGAAATGCCTAGAATGATTGATAGAGGCAGTGGTGTAGTGGTTAGGGTTAGGATGCATGGCTTATGATTGAGAGGTTGTGGGTTCAAATCCTGGTTAGACCCACACCATGTGTGTTCGAAGTACACTGATTTTTATGCACAGGTAAGGGGGCCTTGGTTGAGGACACCTTCTTTGATGGGGCCCCCATCTTCTGCCTTAATCAGTAACAAGCCCAGGAGCATGATCACCAGGATTTGGAGCACCTCTCAATGCCTCAGTGGATAAAGTTGGCAGATGATTGCTGGAAAAAAATATGAAAACCTTCTGAGACTTCTAATTTGACAAGTAGCATGTGTCCTGCAAGAACTGTTCATCGAAACAAGCAAATTTGGTGAGTACTTCCTATATCAAGTCCTTGCGGAATCCTGCATTAAGTGCACATTTAGTCCACCTGCTACTCACTTTACATGAATCATTGTGCATAATTCTAATGTGTATTCAGCCAATGAGCATAAGCATTTCTGGAGTTTAAGTAGTCTTTTGCTGGTATTGTACTTGTCATGTGTGTGATCAAAGACATTCCAAAAGTGGGATGTGAAGTCCTCGGATGTTCTTGTATTTCCAGTTGCTTGCTGCCAAAATGCTAAAGCCCACCATAGTGTCTTGATGGTGAGGAAGCCTGTGAAGCATGCTATTTTCTGTTGATCAATGGCATTGGGAAATAAAGAGAAATATAATGGGCTGAAGTAGAATGCATTGGCAAGTGGTTGTGTTGCCGTCATATTTCTCAGGATGGGATACTGGTGGGAGCGTTGTGTGCTGTGTTGACCAGTGGAGCAGCAGCTTGCGCTGTTGCGGCTGCCACAAGGTGTTCAAGGCATACCTCGAGCATGTGAAGGTACTGCTGTTGCTCGTGAGAGCTTGCATACACCCTGCAGTATGTGCTGCATTCTTGTTGCGGCAAAGTATTTTCTATCATTAGAGTTAGACAGACACAAATGTATATACAAACAGTTTCTAAAGAATATCAGGCAAACAGATCCAAAGGCACAGTTCAATATGAACTCTGCCTGTTTAATGATTACAATTCTTTATTATGTTTTACACTACAAAATAATAAAGAAACCATTTTATTTGCATTTGCATCTGGGAATCATTGTGAATAATTGATGTATCTTTGTGGGTGTGATTCTAAAATGTTTACGAATCATGTTCAATCTGAACTTATCATAATCGTTGTTTCTCAAGTGCATGCACCATTACTTTTTGCAGTGTTACTGCTGGTTATATGAGGTTCTGACCCTCCAATAACCAGCTGGTGGCAGTGCTGGATACAGCACTTAATACATCATAACTCATTCATAGGACATACTTCCAAATGCATCTTGTGATTGTCTCCTGTTACAGTTTTTAAGACTTAGTTCAGGTTTTTACACTGAGTACCTTGTTCCATGGTGTGTGCATATGATTTGTATATTCACTATATACACTAGTTTCACATGCTAGTACTGTGTTATAATAAATAACAACAATAATCACAGGTCAGAATTATTATTTCAAAGAGGTAGGTTTTTCTTGAAATGGTTCATAATATAATAATTAAAAATCCCATTAATTCTGTGGGACTCTATACTGTACTTCTGAGAGTGTCATTAATTAATTCATTTTCTAAGCCACTTAATCCTAATTAGGGTTGCGGGGAGGCTGGCGCCCATCTCAGCAAAGTTTGGGAGAAGGCAGGGTACACCCTGAACAGCTCGCCAGACTATTGCAGGGCCAACACACATTCAACCATTTACACTCACACCTAGGGGCAATTTGGAACATTGCATGTTTTGGACTGTGGGAGGAAACCGGAGTTCCTGGGGGAAACCCTTGCAAACACGGGGGGAACATGCAAACTCCACACAAAAATGCCCGAGCCCAGGAATCAAACCCAGGCCATCTTACTCTGAGAAAATAAAAATTCTTGATTGCTGTAGCGGGGCAATGGTGGCCCGGTGGTCGGGTGCTGGATTACTGATCCCAAGGTCTGGGGTTCAAGCCCCACTATCAACGGCTTGTCACTGCTGTCCCCAAAGGCCAGCCATGTCTCTCACTGTCTGTGGTGAGAGGCATGTAAAAGAACCATTGCTCACTTTCGAAAAGAGTAGTCTGCATAGCCGTCAGCATGTTTCTGCCCTGCGATGGCATGGCGACTTGTCCATGGTATACTCTGCCCTCGCCCAGAGTCGGCTGAGATGGGCACCAGCCTCCCCGCGACCCTAATTAGGATTAAGCGGCTCAGAAAATGAATGAACGGATTGCTGTAGTTGATCTTGTCTGACAGCAGGGGGCGTGTGTGTGCTGTATGGCGCTGTTTTCACCAGAATACACGCCCTGGACTCTGCGCACTTAATCGAGTGTCGAGTGAGTGAACGTTGGTGCAAACACAGACCATATGGGTGCAAACTCATCCTGGAGCTGTGTGTAGATTAGTTTCGCCTTAAAGGAACGAATCCGTTTATTCTGTCCGACTTTGCTTCCTTGAGCTGCTGTCATTTCGCTTCTGAAGACAGAAATGTTTCGCCACGAACAGCGATTAATCACGGAAGGAGAATCGAGTATCAGAAGAGTGAATGAGACGACGTGACGAGGTTTTTATGATACGAAAAAGACGGAATGAAGACATCGAATGGTGAGACTGCGCTTACGGCCGTTCATCAGGCATTCATCATAAATCCATCCATCCATCCATCCACCCGTTTAACCAGCCATCCATCCCGTCCACAGCGGCTGCTCTGGGCCTTTCCTTCCGCACCGAGTCCCAACCAGCAGGTTCCTTCTCCAGACTCGGGGTCGTTTCGGGAGTCCTTCCTCTTTCAGGAAAAACAATGCGGATGATGTTTGGGTTGTTAAAAAGCCTCAGATACAGAGCACTGCCTTACATTTTAAAAAAGAATTTACTATTTAAAATAAAGATCCATTTCTGATGTAAATGCAGCTCAACCCCCGACTGTAAGCGCAGACTCGGTGTTGTTGTTGTGGTGCATGCTGGGATTTGCTCCGGACTGCGTGGACATGAATTTCATCAACATTACTGGGATGTTTTTGGTCAGATAAACATGCATGAAGGAGCTGACACTCAACTCGTTTCTGTGATTGAAGGTAAGTTGTTGCACATCTGGTCCCTCAGTTTATTGATTGTTTGCTGTGTGTAATCCATCCCTGAGTGTTTGATTCACACTCAGACCCAGCAAAGCCTCCTCTTACATAACAAAACAAATAAGATTTCTTTGCATGCTTGTTTATTTATTGATTTACTTTAATTGATCAGAGAAGATCCAGAGACCTCCATGCGTGTGTGAGAAGCTTTATTAAAGTTGTAGTGGTGGAGATCACCATTATCAAAGTAAGATCAGATTGATCCCGTTAATTACATGGGTTTGATTCAACCTTCAAAAGTGCCCTATAGGTAGTGTAAGCCTGGACTTGCATGTTTAATTAATTTATTTATGTATTTTGTAAATTGTGTACCGTAAGATCTGTCTATTATTTTATGTAAACATTCCACAGGCAGAATAAATTACCTTCACATTATTTATAGGTTATAATATGTGTTAAGGATGTTCATGGGATTTGTTTTACAGTCAGTGGGGTCTACAGACATTTTCATTCCCTGATTTAGAAGTTCGAGTATTACAAATATGCACTAAAATAACATTATTTAATGTTATATGTTTCTAAAACTTGTTAATACTTATAATAACTAATGTTCCCACACTATGCTCATTATTCATAAAAAAGCTTCTTAAATGTATGTCAACTTTTTTTGTTTCTTACTACTCAATCATGCACTCAATTGCTGAACGACTTGACCCTGTAGGGTGGCAGGGAGGCTAGACCCTATCTCAGCCACCTCTAGACAAAGGGGGGTATACCCTGAACAGCTCGCCAGACCACTGCAGGACAACACACACAAAACCATGCACACTCACAGCTAGGGGCAATTTGGAAAAACCAATTTACCTAATGTGCATGTCTTTAGACTGTGGGAGGAAACTGCGGTACCCAGAGAAACCCACGCATGCATGCAGACTCCACACAGGAACACCCACACCAAGCCCAGGACTCGAACCCAGGCATTTCTTGCTGTGAGGCAGATGTGCTAACCACAGTGGCTCTGTTTCTTATAACGGCATGTCGCCGCATATCGCCATGTATGGCTTAATCTGTGCAGAGACCTAAATAAAGTCAATGCAATACTTTTAGTAGAGTATAATGGTTTTCTTGCATCACACACATACACACACTGGAAAAAGAAATTCAAATATATGACTGTATATCTGATTATCTGATTCAGTATTATTGGCAAGTCTCTCTCTCTCTCTCACTCACACACACACACACACACACACACACACACACACGCACACACACAGCCTTGCTTGAAAAACAGCCTCGCTGTTTTGTACTTTGGCTTGCACAGGTTTTTGGAAATGTGCATTTGAGGATGATGGTTGCATCAGATGATTATTGTTGATTTGTCAGCTGCATACATTCTCCCACTCTACCCCACTGAAAGATACACTATTAGATTCAGATGTGGTGACTTGGGAGAATACTAAACTACACTGAACTCCCTGCCATGTTCAAGGAAGAAGTTTGAGATGACTTGTGCTTGTGTCTGTAACAGCCTCCTCTCATTGGATTTCTACAAGATTTTGGAGCGTGTCTATGGGAATTTGTGCCCACTCAGTAAAAAATAAAATAAAATGCACTCATTGACAAGAAGGCCTGGCTTTCATATAGACTCCAATTTTTTCCAATTATGTTCAGTAAGGATGAGGTTGAGACTCTGTACAGGCCCCTGAAGTTCCTCTTCATGGTCAATTGCCATGATGGAAAAGAAAAGTTCATTTGGAATAAAAAACTTAAATTTTTGAAAACAGACCATTATCAATTCTTTACTAAACCTTACTGATGGAACTCCCACTGTTTATCTACCAAGATTGCATGCCCATGTGCTTTATTTTATGCATCTGAAACTCCTATAACCAGAAATCCAGAAAACCAAGGTTTTCACATGCTTTTTTCCTTATAGTGTAGATTGTGGCATCAATTGGTGTTGTGGTGGCCACTGTACCCAAAAACATAAAAAAAAAAAAAAAACTTCCACAATCCTGAACTGTATGTAGTCCATGTATTCATGCTGTTCACACCAAATTCATACCCTTCCATTTGCATGTCACAACGAATATTTGGACTGATTGACCAATGTTGCATCAAATATCTGTTCTAGGCAGATGGCAGTAGCACTTTTACTACATAATATTGGTCCAGTAGGCATTAAGAATGTTTAAATCCTGGATAAATCCCTGCTATGTAACAGCAAAATATCTTTAGTGTTTGATTTTTTGTTTTCATGATGTGTAGTAATTGCTATTTATTTATAGTCATTTTATTTAATGGGTAACTGTACATTGTATATTTAATGTGCCTGATCTTCAACTCATCTGTAATGTACTTTGAAATGTTAAAATTGTACAAAATAAGTAAAGGTATAAAAATTATTAGTGGCTACAATTTTGCTGCATCCGCGGAAATATACATCAAAATAGAATACAATTTACTGAACATAAAATTACATAATTAGCAGCTACACTTGCTTTAAGATGAAATATATATATAATTATTGTTTGACATGTATAAGCACTTGCATATGTAATTTCTCCATTTAAGTATCTTTTCATGTATAATCTTTTCACTTTTTTGTTTTGCTCCTTCATAGGTTGGTGGAAACCATGAGGCATGACACTCTGTTGTGGCCCAATGCGGACACAGTTGCAGGAGCAGATTGAATGCTACTGAAGTCTCAAGGTGAGTGTCCTTGCCAGCAATTTGAACTCCTATTGATCTGGAGCCTAGCTGAACACACAGGGGCTGAACTTATGTGCTGAGGTTTGATTGACTTTTGTTGCTGCTCTTCCTGCAGTTGTACCTAGAGATATTGTACTAGAAACATATTAGTGGTCTTAAAATCATGCATCTGCATACCGCACACACGCACACGCACACACACACGCACACACACAGGCACACACAGCCTCAGATGAACTTTGCTTGCACAGCTGATAATAGGCTTTTGTTTGAAATGTGTCCTGTTTCTCTGGAAACGTTTTTGCTGCATGTACACTGAAGATTACACCAGTTATCATACATATATAGGCTTACAATATATAAAATCTTATATTTTTATTTGTACAATAATAATGCATATATAGGGGTATGCTTTTATGTAATACAATTTCCAAGGTGAAGGATTATCTTCCTATAGCAGCCTCTCCCGGAGTGTTTTATACCTCTAAGCAATTTGCTAATGATTATGTTCCTTTAAATTAATTAAATTACAAACCCCATTTCCAGAAGGTGGGATAGTTTCCAAAATGCAATAAAAACAAAAATTACTTTCATTTGTTTATTCATAGGAACCTTTATTTAAGAGACAAAACTGCAAAGAAACGATTTTCAATAGTTTCATTGACGACTTCCTTGTATTTTGTAAATATAAATAAAGCTGGAATTTGAAGACTGCAACACATTCAACAAAAGTTGGGATGGCGCATGTTTACCATTGTGTTGCATCATGTTTAATTACATTTTTAATCATTTGGGAAATGACAACACTGAACTCGCAGCAGGCCAGTCAAGCACCTGCACTCTGTGTGTGCGAAGTCATGCTGTTGTAGCTCATGCAAAGTGAGGCTAGGCATTTCATCCTGCTGAAATAAACATGGACTTCCCAGAAAAAAACATTACCTTGTCAAAGCATATGCCTCCATGTCAGTGGTACTTTCACACAAAAGCAGATCACCCATGCCCTGGGCACTGATACACCTCATAACATCACAGATGCTGGCTTTTGCATCTTTTGCTGATAGCAGTCTGGATAGTCATTTTCATCTTCAGCAAGGAGAACTCAATGTCCCTTTTTCTCGAATAAGTTAGTGTTGGATATCGACATTGTACATCTTGCACGAGTTATTGGTGGACGGATCGAGTGAGTTATTTGGAAATGGCTCGGGCTTTGTCTCAATTGTTCCAGCACTATCAAAAAAGGGGGAAATGCAGACTCCTCTGATAACATCACATGGTTCCACTGTCTTGCTTTCCATCTGTGATGAGCTTTCTGCATAGAACTGATGTATGACATTCTCCTTGCATAATACAGTTTCAGGACGCATTTCTGGATGCAGTGGATTTTCTGGATGTCGACTGTTTTACATGGCAACGTTTTTCAGAAATACTACCATCTCCATGTGTCTACATTTGTCCCAGTAGCATGATGATTTCTCAGGCAGAGATGTGTCTGAATTTACGGGATCTTTTCACAATATTATGTACTGTAGATTTAAAAAGATCTTAATTCTTTGTAATCTTGTTCTTTTTAAACTTTTTTAAAAAGTGATGATCCAGGACCCATCCTTGCTTGCAAAGACTTACCTTTGGTGGATACTACATTTATATCCAATCATGCTACCTCACTTGCTACCATTACTTTAGGACTGTTAATTGAATATTTTGTAAACTTGAGGCTTTGTCCTTCTGTATAGTGCTCAGACAGTTTTTAATCTGTTATAGGAAACCTTATCTGGCTTATTTACTAGCAATGAGGCAAAATGTTGGAACCACAGAGCTGAAAATCCACCTTCAAGAGTAGATTAACCTTGTGTCCTTATATTTTTTGTTGCCTTCTCTCAAACAGTATTACATTGGCCTTACTGGCTTAGAGCTGGATTTCTTTCTTTTCTTTTCAGTCTCCTAGTGGGATGCCAAAGGAGTTGTAATGGAGTTCTCTGATTTATCAAACGTCCATTCCGAGTCAGTGGGGTTAAGACACCATTCTAATTAGGACACAGAAATTCTTTGTGTCCCCTCAGAAGATAAAAATAAAGTGCTGTGCTGCTACTTTACTATATATATATAATTTTTTTTTTTTTTCTGGTTTAGACTACATGCTATCGGACATTATAAGCTACAATTATTATACCAGAAACCATATGATGTAAGTATATATATATATATATATATATACACACACACACACACACACCACTTTTGGCTCCTAATAAAAAGAAGTAAAAAAATTACTTCTCTATAATTTTTTGGTGAAAATGTATTGAACAATGCTGTTGTAGGCAAAGAGAACCAAAGAAATCATTATGACAAGTATATTAAGGTAAAAGTATTGCTAATAAACAAAAACACTGAAAATACCAATTTTTCAGAAAAATTAAAAACATTTTTTTTTTTACTTTTGCATAGCATGAATGAACTTCAAATCATATGGAATGGTTTAGCGAGTAAAGAAATTAAAAAATATGTGAACACTATGCCTGAAAGGTTAAATGCTGTAATCAAAGTTAAGGGTGGCCACATTAAATATTGACTTTTTTTCCTCAAAAGAGACTATTTTTGTTATTAATATATTGTTGTTTGTTTACTTATTCTCATCAATATGATCCAATATTACATGAATTAAATACTAGAATAGTACTTGGTTTCTGATTTATCTTCATCTTGTTAAGTGTAAAACCATCACTGCATCACTGTATTTTTTAATTTCTTCACTCGCTAAACCATTCCATCTGGTTTGAAGTTCATTCATGCTATGTAAAAGTCAAAAAAAAAAAAAATTTGGGACACCTTTCAATTTTTCTGAAAAATTGGTATTTTCAGTGTTTTTGTTTATTAGCAATACTTTTACCTCGATATACTTGTCGGAATGATTTTTTTTGGTTCTCTTTTCTTACAATAGCATTGTTCAATACATTTTCACCAAAAAATGATATATATATATACATATGTGGTATGAGGTATTTTTCTAAATATTCATTTCTCTCTCTTGCAAAGTAGGCATAAAAGTGTATTGAAAGGCAAGAAAAAGCCATTAAAAATGTTTAATGAACAAACAAATTTTCTATGAGAATGAAAACGTCACAGGCAGCTTAAATGTAGCTCACAATTGCTACAAAAACACGCACCTGGCAATACGCCCTGTGATTGCCTGCCGAGCTGCCCAGGGTGTACTCTGCCTGCGTCCAGAGTCGGCTGAGATGGGCGCCAGCCTCCCTGCGACCCTAATTAGGTTCAGAAAATGAACGATGAACCTGGCAATACGCCTATATTGCTCTGGACATTTTTTAATAGTTACTGTAATTTATTATTATAATTGTTATTATTATTGTTACTCAAAATTTCTCTTTAGATACATGATGTTTTAAATGTCTAATTCAAACGTAATGGAAGACACTGCTCTGTACTGTTTGCAAACCAAATTGGTCATTAATTTAGCATGCATTTTGGTTTCCCTGTTTGTCCATCATCCTAAGCACAGTAGTTTCACTGATATCCTTCAGGAAAGGAGACTTTCAATACCACCATACTGCTGGGATGCTTTTTATTCACTCTATGTGGGGTGTGCTACATATTTGTGCACTTGAAATTTAGTCAGGAATTTCCTAGAATAGTTCAAAGCTTCCAGGTTAAGGACATTACACTATAGAACCGTACCGTGTACCTCCTCAGACAGACATTAAAGAGTCCTCACAGCTATGACGAATGCTTAACTACCAACATCCGCCTCCTGTACTGATTGTTAACTATGCCTTTTTCTTCTTAGATTTGTATAATAGGGCTACTAATGAATGATGATCTGCTAACAAACAGGAAGCTAAATATGCTGTCATAACAAAGTTGTCCCTAAGATCTGAATCAAACCATTGTTAATGCCTGGCAGGTCTGCGGTAGTGAGCTGGATAATGTGTATTGATGTGCTGGATCATGCTAGTGGGATGACTTGCTTTTCATGCCTTCAGGTTGGTGAGGTAAGGGTTTTGTTGTTGTTGTTGTTTAGTTTTGAAAATTATTTAGATATTTAGCCTGTCTTTAATTCTAACTCAATATTTAACTGATGTTTTTGATATTTGTTAGCACATGTGAGGTTCAGTAAGATTGGATTTGTAATCAAGCACCACTGACTTTTGTATGCTAGGTTGTGTTTATTTATTTATTTTTTGATTTTGCTATACTGTATTAATCCCGCAAGGAAAATTATTGCTTCTGCATTTAACCCATCCACAGTGATCACACACGCACACACACTCGGAGCAGTGAGCTGCCACACACATTGGGGGTGCCCGGATAGCAGTTGGGGGTTAGGTGCCTTGCTCAAGGGCACCTCAGCCATGAAGGTGGAGGAAGGGAAGGTGCAGCTCACTCCTCCACCACCACATATTTTTCCTGCTGGTTCGGGAATCGAACCAGCGACCTTTCAGTCCCAAAGCCGCTTCTCTAACCATTAGGCTGTGGCTGCCCCTGTTTACGGTAATGTACCTAAGACAGGTTGATGTGTCTGCCATATTAGCTTTAGCTATGTGCTTTAATTTATAATGAATGTTGTTTTACATGAAGCTTATACTTTGTGATTTCATGTTCTTGCTGGTTGTATCAATGCAACATTCCATGGAAATTGTTGTTTTTTCATCATATTTATACAAACATTTCACTCTCTTTATTAAAGTACTTACCCTCCATTCATCTTTCCGAGGTCCAATCCCGTCTAGTCTTGGAAGCTAAGCAGGGTCAGGCCTGGTTAGTACTTGAATGGGAGACCATCTGTGGGAATAGCACGTGCTGTGGAGGGTTAGGGAAAAGAGCTGGCAGCCTACCCTTTGACTGAAAAGATCAAGATTTGACTGAATGCACTAACAGCATAGTACAATACCTACAGATAAAGATGATACATGTGAATGAAACTACAGTGGAAATTAGGTTTTTCAATACTTCGTTCAACAAAACTATCAATATAATATTATTCTATGGAGAAAGTAAGCATTCCCTTGGCCTCAGAAGCTAGTACAGCCCTCTTTTGCAGAAATAACTTCTCGTAGGCATTTTGGATAATGGACCATCTGTCTCTGACATCAGCTTGTTAAATTTTTTCGGTAAATTTTCCCTCAGTTGAAGGACTACTGAGAGTTTTCTTGCATGTATTGTCCTTTTCAAATCCCTGACAACATTTCAGTGGGGCTAAAATCTTGACATTGTCTAGGTCATTCCAAACATTTTTCTTCTTTTTGAGCCATTGGTGGATTTGCTGGCGTGCTTAGAATCATTATAGTGCTGAAAGGTTCTCTTCAAGGTTATCTTCAATCACTCTTTGATATGATGCAGAGTTCATAGTTCATAGTTGAATTAATGACTGCAAGCTGCCCAGTCCCTGATGCTTCACATTTGGTATGAGGTTCTTGTTCTGTTCACATGTGTACTCTGACTGTGGCCAGATAACTATTTGATTTATCTGTCTAGAGCACATTATTCCAGAAAGCCCGGTATTTGCCTAAATGGTCATAGTCAAACTGTAGACTTGCTCTTATGTCCTTTTTGGCAAAGGTCTTTTCCTGGTATACCTTCCATGCAAGTGACATTGGTCCAGTCTTTTTTCTGATTTGTGACGTGTACATTTTCCTCATCAAAAATGGCAAGAGTTACAGATTCTTTGCAACAACTGTGGGGTTCTTGGCTTGTTTTTGAATCATATGGCCTGCTCTTGGTAATAATTTGCTGGAACCGCCAGTCCTGGACTTTTTGGCAGTCATTTTAAATCTGTGCCATTTGTAGAAGGTTTTTTTGCACTGGAATTATTTATTTTAAATAATTATAGATCTTTTAACCCCCTTAACAGACTCACAGGAATCCACAAATTTTATCCAAATGACTAAATGACTCTTGATGATTTTAGCATGATGATTACAAAAACTTTAATAGCAAAGAGTACACCAGACCTTAGATGTCAGGTTTAAATAAGACAGATTCCATCTGCAGCTGGGTTTAATCAATTGCACCTAATCTGGTTTACCTGATTTTAGCGACTTAAAGGAGAAAAGGGGGTGTCCAGGGTGTGTGGGGTCCCTGATAATTCCACTGGCTCTTCTCCGAAGTCTACTAGTGTAAATGTCACTGAGGAGGGGTAATGCAGTTCCAATTACCCGCTGTGCCATCACCACCCATTGGAGGGCCTTCCTATCCTCTGCAGTACAGCTGTTGAACCACACTGTACAGCAGTAGGTCAGGAGGCTCTCGATGGCAGAGCGGTAAAAGTTTGTCAGTGGGATCAAGGTAGGCGAGCTTGTCAGAGCTTTCTGAGGAAGTACATCCTTTGTTGTGCCTTCCCCATCTGGTGAGAGATGTTTGTAGTCCAGGTGAAGTCAGCAGAGATGTGGACTCCAAGAAACTTGAAGCACTCCACACTCTACCTCCTCTCCATCAATAGAGAGGGCAGAGTGCCCAGTTTGTTTAGATCTCCTTCAGTCCATTATCATCTCCTTTGTCTTGGATGTGTTAAGGTCCAGGTTACTGTTGTCGCACCATCGCCGCAGACGCCGGACCTCCTTCATGTAGGCTGATTCGTCGTTATATGTTATCAGACCTATGATGGTGGTGTCGTCAACGAATTTGACAATAGTGTGGCTGGTGTGAGTGGGTTAATAGTTGTGTGTGTGAAGAGGGAGAAGAGGAGGGGGCAGAGGACACACTCCTCTTCGCAGGGCCTGTCGTGCCTCATTCTAAGCTTGCAGGTCTCCTGACTTGAAGGCATCATCCCGTGCTCTAAGCATGGTGCGGATTGCACTGTTGAACTACGGTTTCTGGTTCGGGAACACTTTAACAATCCTTGTTGTGGTCATTTATGTAGGAGTGCACAGCTGATGTGTGATCCTCCAGGTCTGTCTCCTCTGTGAATATTTCCCAGTCTGTAGAGTCAAAACAATCCTTTAGAGCTGTGGGGACAAAGAGAGATGATCTGAGAGTCCAAGATGTGGCAGGGGGGTGGCTTTATAAGCATCTGGAGTATTGGTGTAGACCTGGACCAGTGTGTCTTTTTTTTTCTCTCGTCGGAAAACTCACATTTTTGTAGAATCTAGGCAGGACAGACTTCAGGTTTGATTAAAGTCTCCTGCCGCGATTATAACACAGTTCGGCTGCGCTGCCTGCTCCATGTCTAGCTCAGCATTAGCTTGAGACGGCACATAAACTGCGGTTATAACTACAGACAAAAGCTCTCTCGACAGGTAGAAAGGTCTACACTGTACCATCAGATACTATATCCGGGCAGCAGTGAATATCTTTGATTATGGCGTTGGCGCACCAGCTGTGGTTAATGTAAACACACAGGCCATGTTTCTTACTGGACATGCTGGTTCTGTCCGCTTGGAAGGTAGTATGGCCCGCTAGCTCAGTTGTGGCGTCCGGGGTGAAAGTGTCCAACCAAGTCTCAGAAATTACTGTTACACAATAATCCATGCGGCGTGAATTAAAGCGCAGTCGTAACTCACCCATCTTGTTGTTGAGTGACCGGGAGTTGGTGAGAAATAGGCTGAGAATTAATATCATGTGCATTCTGCTTGCAGGCACTGTGTAGCTTAGTCAACAAGACTTAGCATGAAATTAATACAGAACTGTGGCATTGTCCTAGTTTCTGGTGTCAGCTAAACACAGAAATATCGGCACTGACGCTGTAAGAAACTCTCTGAGGATATCTGTGAAAAAGGAGATCGTGCACACAATGGATCAGCTTATAATGGTTGACCAGATCAGTGTCACAGCCAGGCCTGTCCAGTCTTTCTTCCAATGTTTTAATTGGCTAAAATAATATATACATATATTAATGTCTTGTCTTTTCTTTTAATTAAACTGAATTTACAGCAGTGTATTAAAATGTCTCTTGGGCCATTATTTGTTCAGCTACTTGTGGTTGCTTAAATGGGACTTTATGTTTAATTAGCATTGATCTTGATCCTCTTTAATATTATCAAGTCAGTTTTTTCCTCAGTTCTGCTTCAGTTGTATGTTTATGAGGCTTTGCTGGAGTTTTTTGTTTAAATTGATGTTTGATCGAACTGGAGATAGAGGAATATGACTATTGTCTGTCGGAGATGTTGAACCTGCTCCACTCATCACCTGCGTCATCATTCTGTTGTCCTTTTTCATGCTTTCTATTTGCCACTTGCCTCCCTGCATGGCCACTTCATCATCCTTCCATTTCCCAATTCTATTTTTAGCATACGCTGAATCACAGGTATTAGTTTCTATTTTTTGTATCTATCTCCACAGAAAAGGAGACTTCCCCTGCAGAGACTGGACTTCTTGCTGTCTTTCTTTTTCCGAACTCCATCTGCCTGCACATAGTATGATCCTGTCTCACTCATACCCCTGTGGGTGTGGGTGTTATTGTGCTGCATTAGGGGCTTTCATAGTGGCTTCCTTGGACAGACAATTAGACTATTACAGTAGTGTCTACCAACCAAATATTAAGTATTATTTTTATGTCCTTTAATATGAATTGTTCCTATACTTTTACTCACCAAAAGATTGAGATAATTGAGTGGTCTGTCACGTAGGATGACATATCTAGATGTAATTAAAGCTGCAATTCTCAATGATGGTTTCACCGTTCTTATATTGTTATATTGTTGCTTTAACCCGTAATCATAAGGAGGTGTTTTGAAAGACTGGTTAAGCAGCTTTAAATTCCTTGGTTGTACATATCATCAAAGACTTCATATGTATTGTGCCTCCTGAATATGTAGTGAAGGTACATTTGACACTTTGACTATCAAAAGCGTCCTGAATGCCTGAATAAAATCCTTGTATAGGAACTGTAGAACCCTTAAACACAAAGTTGTCCTGAGGCTGGTACGGACAGCTTAATCTATATAATTTGGCTTTCCTCCTGCTTGAAAATGCTGTTTGTGGCAAAGCATAATAGGCACAGACAACCCAAATCACAGCCTGTTCCCACTTTTGCCATCTGGCTGACAGTACCACTGCATCGAGACAGCTGTTTCTCTCAGGTCACCAGGCTGCTGAAAGCCAGTAACCGTTTTGTGCATAAGCATGCACTTTGAGTTTATAACATCATAGACATACGTTTTCTGAATTTATAAATATTAGCAGAAATAAAGACTTTAAAGGATGTAACTGTAAGAGCTATAAGAGTTATCTTTATCCAAAGCCTTCACACTGTGCACTGCACCTGTTTCTACATCAGATGTTAGAAATGTCCTCGACGGGCCTGAAAACGAGTCTGGACAAGCTTAATCATAGACCTTCTGCAGTGTGGCTGGTGAGAACAGCTGAATTTAGATAGTGATTGCTACCTTCAGCTCATCAGTTGTGTGTGGATTGTTCTCATAAACATTTCCTTACTGCAGAATCAAATAGGCATGTGTCAGACACAAATAGGCATGCTTGCTAATGTAAAACATACTCTTTTGAGATTGATTGATTGTTTTGCTTTGCTGCCACCAGGAACAGCCCAGTGTTTAAGTGTGTTTACTCTACAACTTCTGCTCCTTTTGACGTTCTGTAGAGTTAGTTACTGTAGGGATGGGTGTGAATCTCCCTCTTTCAGACAATACAATACATGTCATAGCAAAGTAGTACTGTATATGGGGAGTTAAAAAAACCTTACCAATAAACAGTTAAAGTAATGGTTGAATACACTTATGTTTACTAATGATCTATTTTAATTTGGTTTCGCACATACTACATGGGGACATAATCAGGATCTCTAACCTTTTAAAATGTAGCTTCTTCATATTCTTTGAGATGGCATTTTGTTGAATTTTAAAGATGTCAGAGTCAGTGAACATGCCAAACTCTGAGTTTTTGTCCACTGTTTTGATTCAAGCAGTAACTTTGATCTAGGAGGTTGGTAATTAACAATTATGCACTGAAGATGAAGTGGATGTTGCGTATTTTTATGGTTTATGGTTTTTATGGTTCATTTCATTTGAATTTTTTTGTATTAATTCATGACAGATGCAGGTGAGCTTTAGCTCACATGAGCAGGTGTCAAACTCTTTACGATTGCTCTTTAACTGTTTTAGTTGAGTTTTAGTATATACAAGGTGGAAACTATGAAAATTAAACTAAAACGAGGTTTCTATATTTAAGTTTACATGTTTTAACCATGAAAGAGTGGAATGTCAGATGACCTCTGCTGTTTGAGCAGGCTAATAGCTCTGTTGTAGCTAATGGTGTCTGTTCTGGACTGTGCAGCCAACTCATTTGAACATGAAAGCAAACTGCACACCGTAAAGGTGTTTTAGTATATACTACAAGAAACACAAGAAAAGCAAACTAAAATGAAATTTCTATTTTTTATATTTTCATATTTTAACCTTAACAGTGTGGCAGGTCAGGTGAGCTCTGTGCTTTGAGCAGACTAATAGCTCTGTGTAGCTAATGATGTTTGTTCCAGCATACATTTTCAGAAACCACCTTTATTGAACTAAAGGTGTTTTAGTATATACTATGTGACTAAACAAACTACAATTAGGGTTAGGGTTAGGGGTTAGGGTTACAAATTTAATTTCTCATCTCTGCTTTTTGCGGATGATGTTGGCTTCATCAAACCGGGACTGCCAGCTCTTGTTGAAGCGATTCACAGCTGACTGCCCCAAGTGGAGGAGTTTAGGTATCTCTGGGTCTTGTTTACGAGTGAGGGAAGGATGGAATGGAAGATTGACAGGCAGATCGGTGCAGCCTCTGCTGTAAAGCAGAGCTTGTACCGGTCCGTCGTGGTGAAAAGGCAGCTGAGCTAAAAGGCAAAGCTCTCAATTTACCAGTTGATCTACATTCCTACCCTCATCTGTGGTCACAAGCTTTCGGTATTGACCGAAAGAACAAAGAACACTAGTAGACTTCGGAGAAGAGCCAGTGGAATTATCAGGGACCCCACACACCCTGGACACCCCCTTTTCTCCTTTAAGTCGCTAAAATCAGGTAAACCAGATTAGGTGCAATTGATTAAACCCAGCTGCAGATGGAATCTGTCTTATACAAGTGGCTAAAATTAGCTCCCTTCACAGGGTGGCGGGGCTCTCCCTCAGAGATAGGATGATAAACTCGGCCATCCGGGAGGAGCTCGGAGTAGAACCGCTGCTCCTCCGCGATGAGAGGAGCGAGTTGAGGTGGCTTGGTCATCTGATAATAATGCCTTCTGAGGCTCCTGGGGACCCTAGGGTTCTGGGGTTGACCCAGAACACTCTGGAAGGACTATATCTCTCGTTTGGGTTGGTTTATTTTTCCATTTTAAAGTGATTATACTGCTGCTCTAAGTGACTTTGACAAACTGTGAGTGTGCACTCTTTTTATTCAAGCATTATCCATTTAGAATAATAAATTTTATTTCTTAAATAGTGGATGAATCAGATCACGACATTCCCAGGTAGTATATGATAATGTCTATTATCCCAAGATATCACTAAAATGCCTCCTGTGTAATTTGTGCTCTTTGTCTAAGAATTTCTGTCAGACCTTAAATAAGTGCTCCATGGAGTTTAATATGAAATTTACAAAACATGATCAGACTTTAATTGATTAGTTTACATGTCCCATGATCAAATGCTATGGAATCAAATGCATTGATGTGTGTAATATCAATGCTTGGTTTTTCTTTATTAATTTTTATCAGAACTCTGTTTCTAGTGTCGAGTAAACATTAGATTGAATAGTCATCTACTCTGATTGCCTGTAATGGATGAGAGCCTCAGGGTTCTCCACTTGGAGTCTTGGCTTCAGTGCCTTTCTGTACTCCAGCTTTTTGTTCATTAGGTTGCAAAAATATTTGACGCTGTCATTTTCAGCATTAAGTCCAGTGTTTTGTCTCTGATAGGTTCGTTCTCTTTATGAGAAAAATTGGATTGCATTTTTCAACAGCTTATTTCTATTACTGGGTGCACTGATTATCAGATTTTACTTGCTACAGCTGTTCGTATTTCTCAGGTATTTGCCGGGACATAAAATTTGATTTTATATGGCTATTTTCCCTTTACCCACAGGCGCTGAGCTTTTTGGAGTGCTGCCATGAACAGCCAGGAACGCAGCAATGTGGACACACCCAGCCACCTGCCTTCCCCGTCATCCTCAATCCTCCGCCCTTCTTCAGGTCCAAAACTACATGTGCAGCGCTCGCGTTCCCGTGACACAATTACAATCCATTTCTCAACCCAGGGAAAGGAGGAGGAAGAGGAGGACGAAGAGCTCTACAACTTGGCTGTGTCCACATCTGGTCTGGATAGTGAAGATCAGGGCATAGTCACAGCTGTTGAGGCCAGTGAGGAGTTGTTGTTTGAAGGTATAGGAACAGGGCCAGTTTCCGGGGTGACCCCTGTGTCTTCTGCTGTGACATCATTTTCAGCAGTCACCCATTCCCAAAGCTCAGCCCTAGCTATCCAGCCATTATTCACCAGCCTTGGCTCCTCCTCCACTTATAGCCCTGCTGGGTCCTCCTGGCCCTCAGGGCACTGGACCCAACTCCCTCCACCTGCCACTTACTCTGTCTCTTCCACATCATCTCCAGTCAAGTCCTCAACTGCACACTCAAAGCCATTCCTCAGCCTTGTAAGATCTCTATCCACTGAGGTGGAGCCTCGTGAAGGTGTCCCTTCTGCAACTGCCCCTCAGACTATTCGACACCGACATCTGATGAAGACTCTGGTCAAATCTTTGTCCACTGAAGCCCGTCCTGAACAGGAAACGACATCTTACCGGCCCCCTGATTCCCGGCGTAACCTGCACCTATTCAAACCTTTTACGCAACCTCGTGTCACCACTGCCAGTGGTGACTCCAAAACAGCTCCATCCTCTCCCATTGCTTCACCTGATGGTCGTTCTTTCTTCAATGTGCAAGACGTCGAAGCACGCATTGAAGATACCAAGCGGCGTCTCTCTGAAGTAATGTGTGAACCCCTACAACTGCTTAGCAAAATTATTGGTGAGGAAGGAGGAAGCACTGCTAGTGGAGGTTCAACCACTGGGACTGTCTGGGGGGCCCAACATCCCAGAAGTCTCTCATCTAGTGCCTCAGAGCTCTGTAGTCTTACAGCCCTCAATGGCCACCTGGAAAACAAAACTGACTATTGCATCAAAGAGGAAGATGACTTGGAGGGGGACAGTCCACCAGGGGTAGCCACAAATGTATCAATTATTCCAAAGTCACCCTCTCTAGGCCTGGACAGATGCTTTATGTCAGCCCTGGCCAGGCAGGAAGATGAAGAGTTCTGTGAGCTCTACAGTGAAGATTTTGAGCTTTGCACAGACACCGAAGTTAATGGTGATCCTGGTACCTCAACCCTCCTTCAGCGAGGTAGCACAGCATGCAGTGAAGAACCAACTGAGGGGGGTGAGGAGGAGGAGGAGGATGAGGACGAGGAGGATGTACCTCCAGCCATACCACTTAATGGACTTATCCTGCTGATTTCTGTTGTGTATGGCTACTTTGTGTTGCCGTTGCCCACGTATGTAGGTGGTGTTTTGCTTGGAGTAGCTGCAGGCTTTATGTTAGCAATACTGGTGGTGTGGCTGTCAGCTCTCCGTAGATCTTCTTGGGGTCGTCACTTCAGACGACGTAAGAGAGAACGCTGGAACGGGGTCCCTCTAGACATCAAAGAGCCAGTCATCTATAAGGTAGGTCCAGGTAATACACTCTGTCTGGTTTTACCATCAGGATGTTAATAGCACACAACATGACCTTATACAAAAAAAAATATAACTGTTCTCTGTCCATGTTTGGCTACGTGCAAAACATACCCTCCTATTATAAATGTATTACCGGTTTGTGATGACCTGGCGAGCTGTCCAGGGTGTACTCTGCCCTCGCCCAGAGTCGGCTGAGATGGGCACCAACCTCCCCGCAACCCTAATTAGGATTAAGCAGTTCAGAAAATGAATGAATGCATGAATGTATTACCAGTGAGCAGAAAATAATAAGATTGCCATTCACAAAGTGAGGCACCAGAACACCAAACTTGGATGTTTTTTACTAAAACAATAAGCCACAAGAGGGCATGAGTGTTACAGTAATTTTATAACTGGCATTGATAGGCTCAGTAAGGTCAAGTGTCTAAAACCCTAGAAAAATTGTGCTTTAAATGAAATGCTTTAAATGAAATATGCCTTTAAAAATTAATTTTAATAATTTGTTTAAAGCATTTCTTTTTAAGACTTTCTTGTATGGTACCGTGTATATGAATCATTATTTATACTGCTTATCCACCAGGATCGCAAAGCAAGCTGCAGCTGATCCCAGCAGTCTTTGGTGAACTGTGTTTCCATGATGCTGCACAATTCACCTCTCAGTCACTGGCTATTTTGCGTTTTTTGCTTTTTGTAGCTTTTTTCTTCAACCCTACATCTGAGAATATTGCAGGTATTCATGAAATCTCACAATGTGCAGTGTCCACAGATGCACAAAGGACAGCATGGAATACCTGTAATCTACTTTGCAGGGATTATGCAAAGTGTTTGCTTGTATTAATAAAAAACATCCAAAAAAAAAAAAAGGGAGTTTAGGACTATTCTTGACATCTTTACATTAGAGGAAAAAGGTATCAAGCAGCACCATTGGCTGAGGTGCACAACCTCACATTTAGTTTCATGTTAATATTTCCCTTCCTTTTACTTTGTTACTCCTTCAAATGAACACTTTTAAAGGATGATGTGATGCTGAATATATGCATCGGATTGTCAGCACTGTTGTTTGCCACTGGTTTCTACAATACTCTGAAATACAGCTCTCTTACTGTGTTTATCCTGGCATATGTTAATCCTAAGAATTAATGTTGGAAAATTTGATCAACAGTGGTATCTAGATTTATTTTCTAATGAAATTCTGAGTTGACGTTTTAATTTCTGGACTGTTTTCACTCAGTATATACTACACGGGAATGGCACAGTCTGATTGGTCCACTATTTCAGAATTAGAATTATTATTTCAACTGAATAACTCACTTTTTTCATGGTCACTTGGAACCAACAGTTCCAAGTTCCAACCACTTTACATTTTAAAATGGAAAAGGCTCCCGAGTAGTGCATCGACAAGGTGCACGACTATCAACCCGGAGATCGCAAGTTCGAATCTGGATTGATGCCACAGCCGTCCGTGACCGGGAGTCCATGGGAGCTGATTGGCCGAGCTCTCACGGGAGGGAGGGATGG
>JBCNYH010000005.1:11026604-11067225 GCA_039654325.1 Tandanus tandanus
ATTATATTATTATATACTTGAAATTTTAGGCAAACTAAGAGCTCACTTCACGGCTTAGGAGTTAGAAAAGTTGGTTTCCCCAATTTTGTTTATTTTTTACAGTTCCTGCAGTCTGGCTTGACAGGTCAGCTTTGGAGTAAATAATAAGTGAATGTTTAATAGCCATGGTTCTGATTCACAGCCTGGGTATACTAGCTGCTAGATACTGAACAGATGGTCCAGATGTGTGCACTAATCCAGGGCCAGAAAAGGAAATGGTCAAAGGAATAGAAATAAAAACTGTGTGTGTGTGTGTGTGTGTGTGTGGTAGTCCCAGTCCACGTACATACTGCCTAGCCGACAGTGACGAGGAGTCATCCAGTGCCGGATCATCTGATGAGGAGGATCCTGCAGAAGTACCTGAAATGCCGGGGGCAGAAGGGTTAGTATAAAAGCCTAGTTCACATTAGGAGGCTTCAGATGTAGCAAGTTGTAGGAAGTTCACTGGAAATTAAGTTTGTATTTTCACATTTTTAACATTACTTACAGATTTCTTGTGCCTTGCATTGACCTTTATTTAGTAACATCTTGTCTAAATTTTATATATTATTACTGAAAAAATATTACTCCCAACTGAATGCTGTACAGAAGATAATTCTGGTGTGCAGTAAAAAATCTATGGTTAAATTTCTATGCTAGTAACCAGAAAGTCATGGGACTGTAGTAGATATACTGTTGTGTATCTGATGCAGTATACATCAGTATGCAATGTGAACCTTTTACAAACACAGTTTAAGAGTAATGCGCTTCCCATTACCCACCATTTCTACTTTTAATCACTTATAGAACTGGATCTTTTTATTCAACATTGTATTGCCAACAAACTTTGTTTTGGCAGAGCACTGACACTAGTTGCCATAATTCTCTATCAATTTCTGTGAAGAACTAGGACTGTCGAAAGTACTACTAAAAGTTAATAATGAATCTTACGGTCTATATGCTTTCTCACGTTATTTTCCAGTTTCGTTGGAGGACACAGGCCAAGCAAGATCATGCGCTTTGTAGACAAGATTGCAAAGTCGAAGTATTTTCAGAAGGCCACAGAGACCGAGTTCATAAAGAAGAAAATGGAGGAGATGTCCAACACTCCTCTTCTCCTTACTGTGGAAGTGCAAGAGTGCCAGGGAACACTAGCCATCAACATTCCACCTCCCCCTACAGACAGAATATGGTATGGTCTGCCTTTTGGGGGGGTGCACAAATTGCTTGCCTTAACATTTTCTTTGTATACTGATCACCTATAACATTAACACCACCTGTTAATTGACTGGTCAGCGGCTAGGCAGTCCAACAATACAGCAAGGTGCAATGCAGTGCTATGTCCCTGTTGCCACAAGCACAGGACAGACAGTAGCTCAATATCTGGTGGTACCCGGTTGGAGTGTTGGGTATGGGCCCGCAGTGCTGGCTCAGGGTGTTGGACAGCTCCATGAGAAAAGCTCTTGGTAGCCAAAAACAACTTAGAAGTTGTCTCCAGTAACCTCACCCTGTAAATATCGTGATCAGTTGAGTAAGCCATGTTTTGCAATAAACTTAATTGTTACATCATGAAATGATATTTATTTGCATGATGCTTTGTAACATAATGAAAATAATGATGTGAAAAGTTTAATATGGTTAAAAATATATTTCATTCTCTAACATATTATGGATCGGAAAAATTGAAGAAAATTAACGAAGGAAAATAGTAGTGATTTTGCAACCTCACTTTGGCACCTATATGTGTGTAAGCATGCTCTTTCATGTTCGTAGTTTTGCCAGAATCTTTGTCAAAAGTGGATAAGTGATATTTAAGAACAAATTTCTTTGTAAGAATGGTTGGTGAATGAGGCCCAATAATTTTAATGTTATGCTGATCGGTGTACGAGTGTGGGCTGAAAGGTTTATAGGCAATGAAGCAATGGTAAAAAATGTTGACCAAGTTTAGTTTACTTTTCAACATAGTCTCTCTTGAGGTCTACACACTTTCATCTGTGTTGCAGCACTTGGATCCCCTTGGTTATAGAAACTCTCATTCTGAGGGTCAAAAAAATTACTCCTTCTTAGTCAGTCTATGAACTTTTCAGCCCACCCACTTATGCCATCTGCAGGTTGTCTGTGGTACATTAAGACCAAAATCTGCATTTTCTGTCTAAGTCAAAGTAAAAGGGGATTTTAGTGTTTGTTAAAGTTTAGAGTCTCCTGGGCCATGTGTCTTTTCTTATGGTACTGCAGTTTACTTCACAGGTTTTCAATGGGGTTTAGATCAGAGGAATGGGATAACCATGTCAAACATAACATAACAGATCCTTTACAGTTTGAATTTTCTTCTGTATAATCATTTGTCTTTTAAAAATCCTGACCTACTTTTTTTTTTTTTTTTTGCCAAAAAGCTTTATTTTTGTCTCATCTGACCAAGATTATTGTCTTTATTATTATTATATATTCCATTATTGTCTAGCAAATTCCAAGTGCATACTTTTGAGGTTAGAAAACAGGCCTTTCTTCTTGTACATCGGCCAGGTAGTCTGTTAGCATGGAGGTGGTGTATAATTGTAGATTTGGTCACATGTTGACCAATTAGTGAGATTGTCCGGTGCTTTTTTTCCCACAGGTATGGCTTCAGGAGGCCTCCTCACCTTGAACTGAAAGCCCGACCTAAACTTGGTGAGAGGGAGGTTACTTTTGCCCATGTCACTGATTGGATTGAAAAGAAACTGGATCAGGAGTTTCAGGTACTGCCACACATTTCACTTTTTAAGTTGTGGCTAAACAATTTTTTATTCTATTGTTATGACAGACTGGATTATGAGATAATGTACAAGCTTCAGTTGTAACTGTTTTAATTATAATTTGTCTTAAATTAGAAAATCAAGGACCTATGAAGACAATTTATAATTTCAGCGACTTAATATTTCCTGGGGCTTCCTGGAGAGTACCTCTATTATATTGTGTACTGTGGCTCTCATAATTATTCACACTTCTTTTCACATGTTATAATATTAGAGCCTGTGACTAAGAGGGATGATAATTGGGATTATATGTCATGATATTGAAGTGGGCTATAAAAATGTATATTAAAAAAAATTAGAATATTTAATATAAATATAAGTAGAGTATTTTTTATTTCTATATTAGTCATTTGTGTGCAGTTGATGATCTCAGTATGAATATACCTGTTCCTGGGAGGCCTCAGAGATTAGAGGAACATATAAAAATATGATGAAGATCAGGATCCATCATAAAACATTTCAAATAGTATAGCACAACTGTGGCTCTGTGTCCACCAAATCAGCCAGAGACCCCACTTCAGTAATGTGTTTATTCACGACATAATCCCAAATAAATCCATTTTCGTTTGTAACACTGCAAGTTGTGGTAATGATCAACAGGGCTAAATACTTATAAATGTGCACATGAAGTGTATTCAAATATTATAGCTGAGGAAAGGTGCCATATTTATGCCACATTAAATTTCATTAAGGAGACTGGATTTTAGGAAGATAAATTTCAAAAGATACCATTGTAACCAATCTGCTACTAGTGCTAAACTAAGTATATTTCTGTCCAAACTTAAATATATCAATTAGCTGTTTACTGCCCTGCGATGGCCTGGCGAGCTGTCCAGGGTGTACCCTGCCCTCGCCCAGAGTCGACTGAGATGGGCGCCAGCCTCCCTGCAACCCTAATTGTTATTAAGCGGTTCAGAAAATGAATGAATGAATGAATTTGCTGTTTACAATAGACTGGTTTGCACAGTAAGACAAATTTCGAATAAGAATACAAGATATGAAAAATAAGAGCTAAAGAAGTGTATAAGGAAATGTCACCTTTGTGCAAGAAGTCATAGCAGAACTTGGAGAAAAGCTAGATTTGAAATTAACCAAACAACAATCAGTTTTCTATCACAGGCAGTCCAAAATTAATTGAAGTCAATAAAGCTCTAAACTCATTTTTTAAAGGCATTAAAGAAATTTGGAGAACTTCATCTGACAGTCCATTAAAGTTCTCTGATCCATGAAGTAACAGGAAGCTCGTATAAAACTGGTGAGCTGGTCGGCAAACTCTTGATCCATTCAAGCTACATCAAACATCTTGGATTTTTGTCAGGTTGTACATAGACCAGAGGTGTCATGTTCACCACGGACTATTTCAAACTGAGTAAAATCCTGTGAATCGTGAAGAGTATTTTGAGCTTGACACAGATTAATGGAAAAAAACAACAACCATGTAGAGCTGGACATTGCAAATGATCCCTGACAGATGACAGAATGTTTGAGTGCAAATCTCAACTCGATGCCCTTCAGTTCTGAAAGCATATTCACTTTGTCAATTAACTTCTGTATTTAATTACCTTATGTACCTCATTTAAATTAAAGTTCTTTGTTAGCTCTGAAGTTATTCGTTAGCTTTGGAGCAGCAAGGGGTTTCTCTTCTCAGCTCCAGCTGTTACAATGAAAGAAACCCACATGCGAGGACCATATCTTCCTCTTTGGTGTTTGAATGTAAAAAAAAAAAAAAAAAAAAAAAAAGTTTTATATATATATATAAGTTTTATTTATTTTTTCCATCTAGCTCACTAAATAAATGCGTTTCTTAAGCTCATGCTTGTGTAGTCTTACCAAACTACACCATACTGATACATACAGAATGAGTAACATATGTAAAAAATGCAAAGACTGAGGGGTCTGTTAGAACAGGACATGGTGCATGTTAAAAAGTGTGAGCTTAACTGTCATGCCCACCACTATCAATCACCTCATTAGCCACGCCCTTTTACTTAGCACCAAATAAACTCCTATAAAATGTTTTTGGAAGAAAAATATTGTTGAAAGAACAGAGCCATCTTAACCTGTAAAAACAACTGAATAGTACTAAAATTAATTTATAGCGATCTCGTGTAAAATGTACTCGGGTCATCTTCATTGACTAACAAGGACAGACAGGATTAATTCTGCACTGCAGCCAGACACCAGAGGGCCTCATACTATTTTAGCTTTACTTTTTAATCTCTGACACATCAACCCAAATATACAGTCATTGGTCTATGATGAGTAAGATTTTCTCTAGATACAAATTTGAGTTTTATTTTTGTATGTATTAAACATATAAGAACAACTCAAGGTTTACTGTCTTTATGTTTTTTATGGTGCATAATCTTCCATTGTAGACAGATATGTTGTTCATTAAGCAACATGGAATGCACACTTCCCGGCCAAAAAACAAAAGTCACACCCTCTGATATTTTGTTGGACCACTTTTAGCTTTAATGATACTCACTACTTATTATAATCACAATGGCGTTGTTGATTCAGTTGCTCAGGTCAAGAATCAGCAACATTATATGGCAATAAAATGAACTCAGCTGATGACCTGAATGTACTGAATGAGCAGGTTATCCCATCGATGGACGTTTTCCTCCTTGATGGCACGGATATAAAATTGGGGCTCAAATATTGAAAGACTGTTTAAGGGATTATGAGGAATCATTTTCACACATAAACTGGAACACAGAGTCCTGACCTTAACCCTACTGAAAGGCTAGATGTCAGTGAAAACTGAAGCCAACTCTGGATGGAAATAAATGTTATGTTTTGAAATGTCATGGCAATTATGTTCTGTAATCCAGACTAAAGGTATGTCAACAAAACAGAGTGTGCTATTTATTTATTTATTTATGGCTGAGCAGTGTGTCATACAAAATGTTAATTTCCGTTTTTGGTCTGAGCATTCCTTTTCTTCTGTTATCTGTCATAGAAAATATTTGTCATGCCAAATATGGATGACGTGTGGTTACCCATCATGCATTCAGCCATGGACACACGTTCCAGCATGAACTTAGCTACTGTGACAACCGATGCCTTGAAAGATGTGGCTCCTTTGGACCTTGAGCAAACTGCAGATGATTTTGAAGGCTGATAGAACTGCCATATGAGACTTTGGGGAGACATCCAAGGGCATTTGTTATATTGTGTTTTAAGATGAAGGTTAGTTGGAAACATTAGTGTGTCTAAGTGTATAACAGTAGACCAATGCATTTGCAATTAGACCCTGAACTGATTAATGTTCTGCTGAATAATGCTTTACAGGCAGAGGCAGTTCTCGAAAGTTTGATACATTTTGTTACATAAAACTTACAACCTTTGATTAACTCAGCTATGCTTATGGCAAACATCAAGGTCAGAGACCCCATATGTTCACTAATCACTTTATTAGGAACACCTGCCCATTTAGGCAGTTCCTCAATCAGCCAATCATGTGGCAGCAGCACCATGTATAAAATCATGTAGATACGAGTCAAGAGCTATGTTTGTACTGTCAAACATCAGAATGGGAAAAGTGTGAGCTCTGTGACTTTAACCGTGGCATGGTTGTTGGTATCAGGCTAGGTAATGTAGAGGGTTTCAGAAACAGCGTATCTGGGATTTTCACTCAGAGCAGTCTCTAAAGGTCACACAAAATGTTGCCCCTCCAAAAAAAAAAAAATCTGAAGAGCTTCAGTTCTCTGTATAGAAATGACTAGTTAATGAGAGAGGTCAGAGAGCCTAGAGCTGACAGGAAGACAACTATAACTCTAAATTACCACTCTTTACAACTATCCTGTGCAGAAAAGTATCCCAGAATTCATAGCACATCAGCTAACACAACATTGGGCTCCAGCCAAGAACTCAAACTGGACAGTTGAAAAAGACCACACAATGTTACATCAGTCTAAACAGCTGCTAACAGAAGCACTTGACATCTGGATGATTTTCTGTTGTCGCTGCCATTTGATTGGTAGATTCATTAATTGTGTGAATGTACAGTTGTCTGATGAGTATATGTGTTTGCAGCCAAGAGCTATTTTGTGTGATGGCAACGAGCCTACTGAAGGTATCAGTGTGTCAGGAGCTTTTTACCTCATTCCATTGCAAGCCAGTGTGGAAAACCAGCTGAGATTTTCCCAGGCCACTCCTTTTAAATCATGTTCCTGCTACTGACTTTTGATAGGATACCTTACAATGGTCCCAGCTGAGTGTGCCACTTTCAGCATTCTTTCTATGATGTAAATTAGTTAACGTATGTTTGTGGATTTTTGTGTATCCCATGATTATCAATTGCTTTGTGCAAATATGCTTTCTCAAGGGTAACCAGTAACATCCAGAAGCCAACCTTCACAACTCTCTTTGCTGCCTGAATCACCTGTGTCTATACAATTATGCAATTAGATCAATTTCACTGTGTTCAAGGACACCAGCTTATACCCCATCTGCCCTAGAAATGACACTCCCCAAGCTGGCTAATCGAGTATATACAAAAGGAGCTTTGTATAGACTTTAAGCTCCTACCTGTAACCTTTCCAGAACTGGGTAGAAAATGAACTACACACTGCTGTCTTTGCCATGGACTTGTGTCATTGTGCAATATGAAGAAGCCATCTGAATGTATAAATAATTGCCTGATCATCTCAGTTTTTGTTATAGATGTGATTTCAAGATTTAGATATTCCAACATTAGTTTTTAATGATGTCAGTTTGTGTTAACAGAAAAAGGTGTTTTTAATCCAGATTGGTGTAACTATGCTTTAATTATGTGATTAAACATGTAGACCAGGACATCCAATTTTACCTGCAAAAGGCCAGTACAGCTGCAGATTTCCATTCCAGCCAAGCCCATCACACCTCATTCTGTGCTTAAGCTATTGCTCTCCAATCACCGGATGGGTGCGGTGCCTTTTTAGGTGAACTGAAATCCCACAGCCACACTGGCTATATGCAGATGTTACTGAAAGACAGTCCAAGGGTTTTCAACTCCAGTCCTGGAGGCTCACTATAATGGAAGCGTTCAGTGCTTCAAACACACCTGGTTAAGCTCAAGCTTATCTAACCCACTGTTATTATACCCCAGCACCTTTTAAGCAGCATATAATCAGAAATATCAGGTCCGTGAACTTCCTAGACTGAATCTGAGAATAATTGAGATTTCCATTTCAACTCAAAATTCAAGTCCACATGAAGATATATTCGAGGTGTGTCGATATTGGATACCAGCACAGAGTATAAGTCAACATGAGTAAATGAATGAATTTTTAAATCTACATTGGAAACATGATAAATAACCCATCAGAACTGGTAAAGTTATCTGATCACGTGTTTCAGTAACATTCCAAACTCTTCATAATTCTTTACCAATACCATAGTACTCTAGTCACATTTTTGCCAACTTGAAACCATTAACCACACTATGTGCCACTGTTTGTGAAATTCAAGCAAATATTAAATGATTGTGTGCTTCTATATGCCAACTGCTCATCATGCCCTTTGTGAAAATGATTGCCATTTGATGTGATTGTGTTCAGCCATACTGTGACACTGGTAATGTGTGGGGATGTATAAATGCTTTTGGTGAAACTATTTCGTGTTTTTACTTGAATATTTTCTCCAGCACAAACACAGTTTTGCAGAACATTTGTAGTTTGTTTTTAAAAGAGCAACTTGGGGTATGATGCCAAGAAGCCCCAGTTATAACAAGCCTTTAATTTAGCACTGTTGCTTGGCCTATGGAGCCATGAGGAGGGCTTCAAAGGTTCAAAGACAGTGCCACCAGACAAGAACAAACACAGGAGGCAAAGAGTGTAGCCATGTAGTTTGTGGTTTATTGTAGAAGCATCCAATACACACACCCCATACAAAGATGAGCTACATTTAAACACATTTTGCAATTAAAAGAACTGTACAAAATGTAATTCTATCCGTGGATGGCCTTAAATTTTAATCAGATGTCTATATAGAATAATCCAAAGCACACTGCAGTTTCAGCTAGAACTTCACACAGTCCGCCTTCCAGGCTCCACATTCTTCCTGTAGTTGAAAGAATAACCAGAAAAATATTGCAGGTTCTACATCAAAAAAGCATCTAACCGCTAACATGGGTTCAGAACATTTTGAGAGAACACCCATAAATCATTCCAAATCAAGGCTTACCCTCCATCTCGCAACGTGAACCAATCAGTGCGCGGTTTCAACAGCACCCCATCTACACCACTGCAAACCTAGAACATTAAATACAAGAGGGTAAACACGTACACGAAAACACAACACGTTAAATTGTTGGTACATGGACACGCGTTACACACCCGTCCACGTGTCCTCCCGTGAATCAAGTCATTTCAGGGTTTTAACCTGAAACTTTCGACTCTCCTGATTTACAAACACAATCTGTGTACAAAGATATCATCATTTCAATCGGATTTTAGCCACAAAAAAAAAACCCCGATGTATGATTTTCTTCATGTTCGTTCTGCTCACACACATGTCGACACTCGGCCTACCGAGAGGAATGGGGGTTACTTCCGGAGGAAGCGGAAACTACATCAAAGGCCAACCCTCTATGTTTGTGCGCATGCGTACTGTCGAGAAACTGTATTCCGATTAGTAGTTACAGCTGGTAAACCGATAGGCATGGACAATATTTTGTGATTATAGTTTGTTTTGAAGTAAACTTCGGAAGGAAATACCGAACTCGAAGCATTGTTTTGTTGTGTGTACGCTGGTTTGTGCTGTGGAAGATGAACTGGGGTGTGTGTAGCAGGGCCCTGGTGTGGTGCATTTATACAGCGCTGTTCTCTACCATGCTATTAGAGGTAAGTACACTGGAGATAACATTGTTATAAATATTTAGTATTATTTATCTGTACTGGAGGAGTAACGGGTTTACCATGAGACTACACCTCTCCTTTAATGTGTACTATTACAGGGAAAGTTAGTGAGCTGTGTTAGATGTAGCTGAGGTTTGTAAGCTAAGTAGTTATTAGTAGTCGCTAAATACCCACACTGTTATTGCAAGCTTACTTATATTAATCTAATTAAAAGGGAAAGTTTTCCGTGTAAGGTTCTAATGTGAAAAGCTTTCCTTGGGTTTCACTTTAGCTCTTGTGCATGAAATCAGTTCTGAGCGTTAGCTGGGAAACTTGTTTAACAGCTAACGCTCATTAATTCCACAAGAGCAGTGGTTTGGACATGATGGATTGCAACTTCCATCTCACCTGAAAACTACAACAGATAAGTGCAACCCTTTCACTTGCTTTTCCTGGGCGTTTAACATGACAGGTTTTCTTTTTTTAAACTAGCCAGCTGTTGGTTAGTGTGTGTTCTCATTAAATACCTTTCCAGTAATTGTCATGCCTGTAATTAGGTCCTTACTATAATAATTTAATCAGTTCAGTTCTTCAGTGGTTAAAGATTAATTTAAAAAAAACAATCAGGTATTATTAGGAAGAACTAATTCTCCTTACAGTATTGTGTGTGTGTGTGTGTGTGTGTGTGTGTGTGTGTGTGTGTGTGTGATACTGTGTTAAGGTTGTTTGATCTTCTTTAAACTACATTGCCTCTAGCTGTCTATGCTACCAAAGGTGACATTTGTTTATTAAGAAATGAGCATTTACAGTCAGTTCTTGTAGCCTGATAGGTCTATCTGTAATATTGAGTCCAGAACATTTTTCCATTTTAATTTGATTTTTTAGAGAACATAACAGTGGGGTTTTTTGTTGTTGTTGTTTTTTTTAGCATGGGTTTATTTTGCTGCCATGGTTGTGTCTGCTTAGCCTTTAAGAGGGAAGAGTCACTGCAAATCAATACCGAGCACTTCTGACTTTTCACCTTTATCCTATGATGAAACACTTCTTTTCTGACGGGACTGGTGCCTTGAGGATAGCTCCTCCGCTCTAATCCACCAGGCCCAAGAGCTCACTGAATGGTTTGATGAGTATGGAAATGATGTAAATCACATGCTGTGACCTTCACAGACTCTGTAAAAGATCTCAATCCAACAAAACAATTGGACTAATGTGTTAGCCAGTGTATCCTTATCAAAGCTAGTGAAAATGTCTTCGAATCCTTACAGAGAGGAGACACAGTGAAGCTCATATGAAGCTCTTTTGGTGGCCAAACTTGCACACAAAGACAGTTTGTAACCTGTCTGCTGTTGTTATATGAGCTGACAGTGATACAGGTTTTTTTAACAGAAACAAGTTTTTAAAAAACACAGTTACGACTTAGTCACAGAACAGTCCGTCAAATGAAAAAAGCTCCCAGCTGCACTAAATACACATTAACTGAAATACACACAGCAGAAGAGGACACACTGACATGCACAAACAGAGGAAAAGTGCTGACTGGATTGTTCCCTGGTGCCCAGGTTCTTATGGCTGGTTAAAAAAGACATTGTTCTACTTAAAGATAGATACTGAGCTCATGGCATCATTGTAGCCTGTAGAATTTCTTGAGTGTGTGAAGCTTGTTTAGGAATCCTAATGAACCTATTATTACCTTTGTGTTCAAGACCCTGACGTTGGTTCCATTTCATAGACCTGTTTTGTGATGCTCTACAGCTGTGTTACAATAAACACACAAATTTCTTTTCTTTTCTTTTTTGTATCATCTGATGCACTTATATCGGCTGTATAATACAAGTGCTTCAGATTATACAAAAACATATTAAATTTAATTAAATATAAAAATTGTAATTCATAAAACTGTAATTCTTCAAAGCCACTGGGGAATCTGTTCTCCTTTATGGTTGTGAAATATGGAATACCCTCACAAAGTTGTTGAATGGCTGCTACACTCGCATGCAGCTGGGGTGTATTGAATATTTTCTGGGAGAGCCACACCTACAATGACGAGCTCTATGGCGACCTACCAAGAGTAGAGGACAAGGTAGCAGCAAGAAGGATAAAGCTCGCTGGGCATTGCCAGCAACATGATAATCTTCCAGCACACAAACTTTACCCTCTGGGAACCAACACATGGCCGCAAAGGTTTAGGTAGACCAAAGGCAATGTATGTTGACGTCCTTAAGCATGATACTGACATGGACTCCAGTTGCGAGTTGAACGCACTTGATGGAGCATTGAGTGGTGTGGGAGGAACTCACCTTGGATCAGCAGGAGTAGTGATGCACTTAGAATTGTATGTTGTTGTTTTTTTACAATAGGTCTATGATTGCCCTATGTAAAACCCACAACATTTTTACAGCAGTATTAGATTAAGAGTACATACATAATGTAATGTACATGCAGCAGTTGTATGTCAATCAGGTATCACAGGTTTTTTTTTTTGCTTGCCACATTGAGTGTCATTTGTATGAACATCATACCATTTGACTTACAGACACGACCAATTTTCCCTACGACAGACATGCATATATACATATTTTGTATGTCAATGCAACTTGCAAATACACCTAACCCAAACCTACAGTACTGTGCAAAGGTTTTAGGCACCCTTTTTTAACTATAACCTTTGGTATAGATTTTTATTTTATGAATTCTACATTATTGAGTCAGTACAGAAATAACATTAGATTTCCAAAAAATAAATTTTCCAGCAACAAATTACATTTGACCAAATGCCAATAAAGAAAAGTCAGTCAAATTTTTGGGAAAAAAGTATTACTTTTGAAGGGGACGGCATGGTGGCATAGTGGTTAGCACATACACTTCACAGCAAAAATGTCCTCGGTGACATGCACATTAGGCTCATTGGCTGCCCCTAGGTATGAGTGTCATTGTGAATGGATGTGTGTGTATGTGTGTCGGCCCTGCGATGGTTTGGAGAACTTTCAGGATGTACCCTGCCTTCCCCCAGTGTCTGCAGGGACAGGCTCCAGCCTCCCTGAAACCCTAGTAGGAGTAAGCGGTTTTACATTTACAGGATTTGAAAGACACCCTTATCCAAAGTAACTTGCATTTTTTTTATACAACTGAATTGAAGGGCCTTACTCAAGGGCCCAGCAGTGGTAGCTTGGTGGTACTTGATGGAATTTATTGAACCACTGAAATTCAGATAAGCAAACCTGAGCCTTAACCACTGAGCCACCACTACCCCGTTGACAAATGATTTTGGTAATTTTCACTGTTTGGCAAGTGAGTGAGAGTGAGTATTTTTGAAGGCATCTTTTGTACATTTATTGTATGTCAGTCATTTGCCATAGATCTGCTGAATTCGTATGACAAAAAGTTTGCAGGTTGTTTGTGATAGAGGCTTTAACCATCATTTTAGAAGTGGGGCAAAGACAGCAGTCAGTGTCATTATACATGAAAATGTAAAATGGGCTTTAAAAAAAATCATTTCATATCTCAGAGTTTTGGAGTGTGAGTTACAGTGTTGCAGTGGCATCATGGGCAAATGTTATAAAGATTGAAAGTTTAATTTGCCTTAACTGGTAGTCAGGTGTGATCAAGCAGGAAAATGACCCAACATTAGTGGAACAGTACTGGGGAAAGTCATGTAGCCTGTGTATTACAAGTGGCGGAAAAACTGACCGTTCCAGGTTCCACTGAATATGCAGTGTGTTGTTTGGAACAGCTCAGCACATGGCTTTGCATAAGAAATGACTTGTCCAACTCATACAAGCACATGGCCACTGTTCTACTGAGGCCTCTGTGCCAGGCCAATCACAGGTTAGTCAGTCTGTGTAGATAAGGTTTGCAGAGTGTATTAGTACTGCTACATGATACACGAGTGGTGCAGGTTTGCTTGCATTCCCTTTTTTTGAATATATATATATATATATATGTATGCATGTATTTGTCCTTTAGGTTTGATGACATGTAACAGTTTTATTATTTTATGCATAATTTGGGTTTTAGGTGGGATGCGTTTGTTTTTTTTGGTAGTCTCTTTTAGTGGCAGCCTATTTTGCATTCATTTCACTTCCATGAGTACAATCTGTTCAATCTGAAGCTTGTTAGAGTTCCAAGACTTATTATCTCAAAGTGTGGTCACAGAAATACAGTTTGCAAGCTTGCAAGAGACAAGATGTTATTTTTAAAAAACATCACACTGCTGGGATTATTGCAAATAGTAACACTTTCAGTTGTGTGTAAACAAACTCCTTTGAATCTTCTTGTACTAAAGAGCATAACTGGTATTAAAGTTAAATACAGACTACAGTGCAATTTCTTTTAGTAAATTATTTTAGTATATATTACATGGGAGCATAAAATACAGACTAATTTAAGATTTGTATAGTTTACATTTTAAGTATGACAGAGGCATCAGGTGATCAGGTAATCTCCACATGTTCCACAAACTAAACACAGTAAATGTATTAGGTAACAGTGCATTTTTAAATGTAAAGTTTTGCTATATACTACACAAGAACATAAGAAAAGCAAACTAAAATGAGATTGTTATGGTTTATTATTTTTATTTTCAAGCATGACAATCATTACTCTGGCTCCTCTAAGTGATCATGACCAACTGTAAGTACCTGTCTTATTGTCTTTGGATATTTTTTAATTGCCAGATATTGGACCAGTCAGATCACACTTTTGCCATGTAGTACATACTGATAACTTGATATAACCTTTTCTTCAGAAATTTTTTTTTACTATGTAAACCATTTCCACTTCCCATTTTTGGACTTCTCTGTAGACGAAGAGGAATAAAGGCCTGCGTTTATTAAGCGTTTTTGAGTGGGGTGTTGTACTCAGATTAGAATGATGTTTCTGCATCAGTCAACCATTTTATCTTACTGAGACAAACATCAATGATGTAAGAGGGATCCAGGCTTGGCTAAGTCATAAATGTTGGGGCAGGGCTTGCTAATTACAAGCTCCATAAAGCCTCCAGTCTCCAAAGGCACCATGTTATATTAGTGGGTGTATGCAGCATGTCGAGAAGGCCTGTTTCAGTACGTATTTAAAATCTGGCAAAAATGCTGTATTTTACCCAATGTGTACAGTATTATAAAATAAGATCATGCAAACTCTAAAGTTGTGGAGATCGTCAGAGTCAGGTTCCAGAGTTCCTTCTGTCGTCATCAATTTGAATTGCACATTCCTGAACACAGACAGTGGCAGTCTAGTGACGTCAGTGAGGGCTGTGTGTAGGCGTGTCTCTCTTCTTTAGAAAGTGAGAATTCGTCTTTTTCAGAAGGGAAGGTATAAATAAATTATGATCTCTCTCTGCAAAGAGTGTCTACTTTGGGTCTGTGTGAGGTGAATGGAGAGGGAAAGTTAGCAGGTGTGTGTGTGTGTGTGTGTATTCGTGTGTATTCCAAAATCCACAGAAGTGAAACATGTCACGTTTTCTTTATCACCAGCTACACAAATATTCACACATTCATAATGAGTCAAAACGAGTATGACAGTTTTGTATATGATTGTATATTATACTTTGCTGTATACTAATCGGTAACAGTGCAGCCGACATCTGCTGGGACTGTTCCAGCTTCCCACACAACCCTGACGGATAAAAGCTCTAGATAATGGATTGATGGATTAGACAATTACGTGGGCTTTGGTATATAATTATATGACTGTTATAGAATGTTCGAATTTCAATGTGATGTGATAGAAACTGGAGCAGCTTTATTTCAACACAGCAGTTTCTTTTTCATGCAGTACAAGCACATGAGGTCACTCCTCCCGGCTTGTCCCCAGTTGCTTTACGTAGCGGTTGGGTTTTTTGTTGAAATGTTTCTTAAGGACTGATTGATCACGAGTCAGATTCAAGTTTACAACCTTCTATTTCGCTGTAAAAAACAATTAGATCATAACTGCAGTCTCTGTACCTGCAGGGTTTCTACCCCAAACCTCTCACTTTTCCGTGTTGTAGATTGTTAGTCTGAGGGATGTTGCAGGTGGATATTAGAAAGTAGAGACTAGGGAACTGTAGTTCTCTCACTCCACCCTTTTACTGAGCCTTACTGCCAAAACACCGAATGAATCAGGCATATTGGTTAACACAGGCATTCAGTAAGGATCCAACTTGTTTTTTTGGCCCAGCCCTGGCCTGTTAAGAGCTGCCTGATACACTTACTACAGGCTGTTTCACCTTTCTTACTTGTCCTTCGTTCATTAATGTTATTTTACTTCCTTTCACTTCCTGTACTTGACTGATTAAAGGCTGAAAAATGTGTCTTCATCTTCTTCATTCTTTTGATTTCTTCATCCAGTTATATTTTTCCCAGTTGCTTTATTTATCTAACAAATGTTCAGATACACCACATGTCCTCCCTCATGTCTATTCTTTTGAACATGTCCAGTTTCTCCCATGAGAGCCAGTTACAAAAAACTTGGAAGGACTGCCACCAACATGGGTCTGAAAGCTACTCAGCCTACACAGCATATGGGCTACAAAAGCTTCCAAAATGATTTCATCACCACTTATTTTTATTTTAGTACTTGAACCAGAACTATTGCTACATTGTTGTTAGCAGCCAGTACATTCCACCAAGCCCTTCCCTCAAGCCAATGCAGGATAGGTTTTTTTTTAAAGTGTATTTAAGTCTATTCTATGCAATGAATTCCCTCAAGACCTTTTTACATGAAATATATGACTCATTATCTTAAACACTATATAATCCAGATATGTGTACATTCTCAGTCAAGGACATTGACATCTCTTCCTTAATAAAAATAATGAACAGTTATGTGCCTAAAATGAGGTGGATGATGCTGAATAGTACTATAAGAACAATACTAACAGGACTGTTCAAATCACTAACATCCACTGAGCCTGAGGTGGATAATTGTTTTAGTATATACTACACAGGAATGGGCGGCACGGTGGCTTCCACTGGGTACTCCGGTTTCCTCCCACTGTCCAAAAACATGGACAGTAATCTAATTGGCTGTTTCATAATGCCCCTAGGAGTGAGTGTGAATGGTTGTATGTGTGTTGGCCCTGCAATGGCCTAGCGAGCTGTCCAAGGTGTACCCCACCCTCGCCCAGAGTCGGTTGAGATGGGCGCCAGCCTCCCGCCGACCCTAATTAGGATTAAGCGGCTTAGAAAATGAATGAACGAATGAATGATATACGGGAACATGAGTTTAAAAAAAATGCACTTTTTAACCCTTTTAGTTCATTTAATTATTTTATTTATTTGTTTGCTTGTTGTTTGTTTTAAACACCGCCTGACATTCCTGACACATCTCTGCTAGTCACAATATTCTGCACAACTCCTCCTGACAATTGTAATCTAAAATCATATATAGATAAATAAGTGGTGGTCTAGGACAACCCTTCCTGTAATTAAATGTAGACATTTCTACCCCTTTTAACATACATGCTTACTGAAATGTGTGTTATTTTATATTTAAAGCTGATTAAAATCAGGTTTCCCCTGAAAATAAAATCCCATTTAACGATTCCTTTGTGACTTGGTGCAGGAGCATCATAGTGTTACGCAGACTCCCGGAGACAAGGGTTTAACAGGTAGAACTTAAATTTATTAATACAGAATTCAAACGGGCTCAGAGAGCCACAGAAAACACAACAAAATAAATGGAGAAAGTAAACAAGCCACGAGGGGCTAACAAAAACCAACATGAAGGAGATATGCAGAACCAGGAAGCGGAGAAAACTTCGGAAGAAGTTTCTACGGAGATTGAAGGCTGCAGGAGATGAGGAGACGGGATAGCTGAATACAGGAGAGGGAATCTGTCCTGCGCTGCTTCAACGGGTAAGTAATCCGGAGTACAAAATCGCGAGGAGTAGCTTAGACAACTCACAGCTCCAACGAGGCTAGACCCTTCAAAGCGTGTTACGGGAGGTTATAAAGGGAACCTAACTAGTGCAGGGAAATGAGGTGCAGGTGATAAGCATTAACACTCTGGAGAATGGAAACAGTGGGCGTGAGTGTCGGGGCGCGAATCAGGAGTGGGCGTGACACAGAATATTTCACAGCTTCAAATTGAATTGTGCAGGATTTTATAAAACTTTTTCTTTCATTGTGTCACATAGCTATCTTTCACCTACACTGGTCTAGATGGTGTAGGATAGCTATGTGGCAGTCTGACTTTTTTATTATTATTAAATAAAATTTTATTGTCATTTACTTTACTCTTTTTTTACTATTTAAACCCCAATTCCTGTGGACAAAATCTAATTTGCTGTATGGCGGAAAAAACACAGAGGAACTGCACGTTGCTCCCTCTAAAGCCATTGAACAGATCCGAGATGCGCATTTGGTCTGTCTGTTGTGAAAAGCAGCTTGAGCAGTAACTACACTGACACTGGAACGACCAAGTAATCAAATATATTTTTATAATATAATACATGTGCAAGATGGCAGGAGGTATGTTTTTTCTTTTGAAAACAAAAGTGGGATAGAAATCCAGCCAGCTGTCAAGTTAATTTGAAAGCCCTGTGTATAATATATATGTCAAATAAATAAATAAAATGATAGGAAAGTAGAAAAGAGTGCATATGTAAATCTAAAAATTAATAATAGATAAAGTCTTAGTACAACAATTTAACGGTGAAAGGATGGGGCAGGAAATCGGGAAACCCACTTCCTAATCATGACGCTAATAATGCACCATAAACTATGCTGGATGGTAATCTAGATCTAATCTAGCCTCTGAATCTAGGTAAATTCCAGTAGCCTTAACTTATTGAGAGGAAACTGCTAAAAATAAAAACTAAGCATACAACACTACTTGACTTGACTAGCCTGTGGAAAGCAATGCTAAAGTTCCGACGTGCATCTCTCCCTGCACTCGTCTGCCGAGCCGAAGGGAGGATTATGAAAATAACAAGACAGGAAGGAAATTTTAACGTTTCCACGGTTTTGAGATCTTGTCAAAAACCAAGCTTAAAATATGTTAAAAGATACCCGCGTGTTTTGTTTACCCTATGTATCTATTTCCGGTATCAAAACCTGGAACCAGGAATAGTTTTCATATTGCGCGTGCCCAAACAACCTTTTGCCGGCCAGACAGGAGGAGCTCGGGATTTTTTTTAACAATAAAATTGTCACTTTTTATCTGTTCTAAGTCCATAAGTTACATTAAAATGGATAAATAGAACCAACAGTTGTTTAAGATTTGCTTTGAAACAAATACTGGAGTTAACACACTGATTTCAAGGACAAAAATAGGCTTATGACATCACATTATTTTGATCTCGTTACAGAAGCAATGTGTGGGTTTTTTTTTATTTTTTATTTTTTTATATATAACCCATTTGATTTAAGTTTATAGAAGCACAATGAAAAATATTTAAATATTACGCATTTCTTACCTTTGTAAGTCCAGTAGTAAATCCAAGTAAATGCTTCCTATTATGAACTCTGCACTTACAACACTTCACAAATGTAACAATTGATAATAAAGTGATTTTTTTTTTTTCCAAAGCTATTGCTGTCACAGCTTCATGAATAGTGTACCAAAGGAACAAAATAAAAAACAGGACTCAATTCACTATAATTTTCATATTAATTAATTGCGATGGTGAAAAATGGCTTTTCAGCCATCTGGCTCCGTCTTATTCAAATGCTAATCAGACTAGACAGATCAAATATGATTAAAATAAATAAATAAAATCTAGATATTTAAATTATGCATAACATTTTACATTGCTTGCATGCCTACTGGTTTAATCAGCGATCAGAAAGTCAGGAGTCCTCGCCTGCTGCGGTGTGTTTGGTGTAAAGGTCTGTATGAAACGATGGGACACATGCTCATTATTTTGTACAGAAAATAATGCTCATAAGATGAGCTGAAGTTTTAAAAAAATATTTTTAGAAATTATAATTTTAGAAATTGTATTAATTTTATATATTTTATATAATAGAACTAAAGAAAATCCAAAAACATTTGTAATAATGTAATTTATTTATTTATTTTTGCTAATCATTATTTTCAGGGAACATTTTATAATCATGTGACTGTTGTTTGGGATACCTTAGGTTCCCCAGATGATAAATCAATAATTACTGAATGATTTGCAATGGATATCTAATATTTTCACAGAACATTTTTTTAATAAGTAGTTATTAAGTATTTTTTATGGCATACCACAGATTTTAAAATAGTGGCAAAATCTTTGTGGTGAGCAGCCCTCAACTGTGTTACACTACTCCTTAAATCCATTGCTATGCAGCAGTGTATCAGATGTCTTTAACCTCTAACTCCTTACCAAATCACACAGAACCATTACTGTGCAACCAATACACTGGAAAGAGGGTAAGGCACTATACTCTTAGAAGCTAGCTAGAGACAACTGGTGTGGCCATTATATCCATAGTGGATGTTTCCCAAGCGTTTTCATAAAAAAAAAAAAAATAATACAATGTACTGATATGGTTTGGGTCTTTCACGTTTACATATTTTTGTTTCAGTGATTTGGCACTATACTTTCATAACTCTTTCACAACAAAGTCAGCGTATTGGCGCATGCAACAAAGACTGTATGTGCAACGGTTGGGTTCCCTCCCAATGGTTTCTGACCCACGTTTAACTTAGAATTTATCCTCTTGAAATAGGCCACTTCCCCAAACATATTTGCTCAAAATACCTCATTATTAGCCAGAAACAGCCAACATGATCAAAAATATGTTAGGCAGATTTTTCATCAGTAAAGAAGGTGCAGAGGCTGTTAGGGCAGAATTTGAAGTTGGCCCCACATTTGGTGCTGAAAGTTTGGAACATTCATCAGATTAGTACTCAGAATCAGAAAGTGAATCTTGGTAACATTATAAAAGTACAATTTTCATCCATTTTTTGTTTTGTTTTTCTTTGTTGTATCATTCTTTTTTTATTTATTTGTTTTTAAATTAAGTATTGCACTATCAGGTCTTCAGAATGGCAGATTTTTTCAATTCACACTGGGGGCTTGCACAGCTCTACATGCTCAAATATTACCTGCTATCAAAAAATATATACCTTCTGTTTAGTTAAAATATATTTATGCTTTCTGACCGTTGAGGAAAATCCAGTTTTGCCCAATTTTTATTTAGATTATTTTTATGTTCTGCAGGGTCACTGCAGTCGCAGTAGTGTCTCCCTCCCTGAGAGTTTGTTGTTTGTGTCCACTCTGGATGGAAACCTACATGCTGTCAGCAAGCAGTCTGGATCTATTAAGTGGACACTGAAGGAAGGTGAGCACATGCTGACAAATTTCAATAGAGTTCAAGGTTTTTGGCTTTTTCTTATCTTCTGCTTAAATGACGTACAAAATAAGTTGTAATTTACATGTAGAGCACATCAGAAGGCGATTGCAAAAGGAGGAGGGGGGATCAGAAAGCAGAAGTTTCAGTTGAACCACTGATTTATGGCAGGAGCAACGTAGTTGGAGCAGTTTACACTGTAAATCTTTTTTTCAGATTATCATGTCATATTTTGTGAACTTAGCATCCCAGCTGTTTAGATCAAGGGTGCAAAAAACAACCTGTAGAACAATTATTTAAATATGAAGGAAATTTTTGCTTCAGTTCCTGATTTAATCTACTAGTTTTTCTCTGCCAAATACTGTTAGTAATTTATCTACTAGAGATTGATTCTTGGCATTATTCACTGTTTCCCGGGGCAAACTGGCCAACTCTGCAACACACTGAAAAAATTTAGTTTGAGAACGTTAAGGTGGACTCTGAATGCTGAGGGGTCCAGGAAAAATGGACACGGCATATTTCCAGGAAGTGGAAATTCCCAGAAAATGGAATATTTAAAGGCATCATGAAACCAATTGAGTTAATTGTACATCCCGGAAAGACTCAGTCTGTTTTTATCCATAGTCTTGAGTGTAATGTTGCTGTGATTCCATTATATAGATAACAGGATAGGAATTTGATACAACATAGTGATAGCATTTGAAAAATCTGAAATGAGTAAGGTAGTGATATGAGTTAGACACTCAGTAATTACAGATTGAATAACATTTTAATGACAAAAATGACTGGATGTACCATATAACTCCTTTTATAGTGACAATCCTGAGTAGAGCCCCATACACATGGAACATAACTTTGATGGCTGTCCTGTGTCTGTTATGTGTAGCTCACACAATATCAAAACTGAAGGCAAGCACATACCTTGACATAGAAGGGCCAAAGTAAATATTCAGGTTCCTGTCCATGGTTAGTGCAAAAATACACAAAGTTTCTTGAGATGGCTCAAAGAAGCTGAATGCGCACATTTACACAATGTTTTTTTTTTTTCATATTTACTATTCATGTAGTCTAGAGAAGTCTTACTCACTCATTTGCCAAACTGCTTAATCCTACTTGGGTCTCAGGTGTGTGTGTGGAGCCTATTTCAGCCGGCACTTGACGAAGGCAGGGCACACCCTGAACAGCTTGCCAGACCATCACAGGGCAACACACACAAGCATTCCCACTTCACTCACATCACCTATCAGTGGAGATATCTATCTGGAGTTCTGCCTTTAGGCAGTGCCTAAATCTAAATCTATAAATGTGTAGTGATATTTTAATAAATCACATTTCCACCACTGGCCAAGATTGATTAGTAGCAGTGTAACCAAACAAAAGTTGTTGGGGTTTTTTTGTTTGTTTCTTTTATTTTTAAAATTTAACAAAATTTTGATTACATGTTTCTGTGTTCTTTTGATTGAATTCTGCAAATTTAATTGTCTTACCCCCCAAAACTTATCTTTTGATTTTAACTTGAGTGACCTTTCTGCCATTGGTTCTCTGAGTTACCCAATAATAATGTTCTGCCTAATCAAAACACTATCGGGATTAAAGTCATGAATGGACACTTTCAGCTAAGAGCATTTTTCAGTGCATTTATTTTACCAGTGAATTTCCTCGGGGACTGTTTGCTGCAGAGTCACCATCGCTTGCGTTCACATTCTCCTCAAGCACATGTTCACTGGTAATTATTAACCCACGCAGTAGTATACAAACATCACACTGCCAAGGTCAGGCAGTGGATGCGTGCTGTGCTCACTTCCTTTCACTTTGCGAACAAATTTATTTTCCAGTTTTTACATTCATCAAAAAAGTGAACCTATGCCTATCAGCTCTGGTCAGCATGTGTTAAACCTTTTAAGTAATGTGGTGTGACGCAGCTGGTGGTGTAAACACTTACTATGTGACTGAGCATCCTGGAAACCAGATGCACTGGATTAGCAGGTCTCAGCTGCTGGCTGCTAAAGTGCTGGGACCCCCAGACCTGCAAGGAGGACCTCATCCTTAGGAGGCCCTGGAATTCAGGACTGATATTCGGAAATATATTTGGGGAAAATAATTGAATATGCTTCAAAATGAGGTATAATACATGGTTATAGCTTGAAAATTGACGGAGTTGCATCACTTTGTATGTCGCTAATCAGGAAATGCTACTTTTGAGTTTATAGTTGCAGAACCAGTTTCTGAATGTCCGCATTCGAAACTCCCTAACATCCATACACTAAATGAATCCGGCTCTGAAACAATCAGTGCAATCTTCCTAGTGTCTTCCTTTCTATTTACACCAACTCATGTCTGTTTTGAGGCTTCTCATTGGTTTACCGTGGTATGATTCAGGGAATCCTTCTGGGATTCCAAAAGAAGTTCGAATATTCTGGTACCAAATATGGATAATATGGAAATCCCCTGAGTAATCACAAAAGCGGTTTGAAAATCGGCAAAATAAGTGGATTTTTTTCCCCCCATTGTTTTACAACTTGGACATGGAACCCTTTCTTAAACTCTCTCTCTGCTGAGGTGCTTTAAGGTGCATAGTGAAGTGCATAGAAAAGAGTGCAGATATTTCTAATCAGCTGAGCTGAGAGCAAAGCAGAGTAAAATGTTTGATACCTGCTCTAGCTTTTGTCCCTCACCTCCCAGATCTTTTCATAGATGTTTGCTTACTTGAATATGACCCTGAATATACAATTCCCACATAACTGAAAAGCAGCTATGTCCTTTCCCCATGCAGATCCTGTTCTTCAGGTCCCAACCCATGTGGCTGAGTGAGTATTCTTCTATTCTGTTTGTATTCGAGTCAGAATACAGGAACTATGCTGAGGGAAGTTGCTGAGCTAGCACGATTCTTCCTGTGTTCAATATCATGTACAATCATTTCCGCTCATGAAAAACATCTTTTTTTTTTTTTTTGCAGACCTGCGTTCCTGCCTGATCCTAATGACGGAAGCCTGTACTCACTAGGCGGGAAAAACAATGAGGGACTGACGGTGAGCAAATGTCAATGAGAAGTAATAATAATTACAAAAATGAAAACACTTCTTTTTTTTCTTATGAAACCCAAATCTGTAGTGGCATAATGTTACTTTGAGTGTAGGGGCTTTTGGGAAGTCCTGGTTTTCTTACGTAATTTCACAAGCTGAAATGAAACTGGGATGTCTTCAATGATCTTATGTGGATGATATGGACAGACCCCAAAAAAACACGGGGCTGGTCCTTTTGGTGGGAAATTTAGTTTAATATGAATATTGAAAGCAACTGTTTATGTAACATCTTATATATACTCGTATAATCGTTTGACATTCCAGAAACTGCCCTTTACCATTCCTGAGCTGGTTCAGGCTTCCCCTTGTCGCAGTTCTGATGGAATTCTTTACATGGGTGAGTTTAATATGTTTTGGATTACAATTGCAAATGATCGTACTGGAGTATCATTGGTGTAGCAGATTTCACTAACTGAAATTCCTACTCTGCCCTTTCTTTTATCAAATTAGTTTATTTTAAAAAATTCCTCTGTTGTTACAGTAAAAAAATTGCTACCAACTCACTACTTTTGTGACTACAACAGATCTTCATGGGCAAGCGGACATGAAATGAACATTCTGGTCAGCTACTGTTAGCCAACATTATTTGCTATATGCATGGGGTTAGAATTGCCATTTCCTTTTGACATCCCCACCCCAAACAACATTTATAAAACCAACATTTGAGTTACTCTTGTTTAACTATGTACCGCTCCCTTTTTCTTCCCACCCATTCTGTCCACAACATTTGCTTCTCAATCCTTTTATGTGAATAACTGATGCAAGTAGCATACTGTTACCCGGGTTTACTATATAAACCTCAATGGTTTCAGACATTTTCTTTTGTTACTTGCACATCCTACTGTTAAAATAAACAGCCATCATAAAGAGGGAAATGATGGGCTGGTTCTATGCTGTCTTAAATGCACTTAATCACTTAGTTCAACATGGGATAATCAAATCACCTGCCCACCCCCACTGTGCTCGTCTTTAAGAAGGATCCCATCCACAATATATCAGTCATCTCGCATGCCATTAACCACTCAAAGAGGATGTAGAAAAAACTAAAATTATGGATTCTCAAATAGTTAATATTGAGCATAGTCTGTGGTTTAGGTCTTCCCACATCTGCATGTGTATCAAAATGACACTGATGAGTGAACCAAGTAGACTTCCTGGGTTCACTCATCAGTGTCATTTTGATACACATGCAGATGTGTTCAAAGTACATACATTCTTAACTAGTAGAAGTGTAGAGAGTTGTTTAAAAAAGCCTCTGGTAAAAGAAGAATGGTTTCAACTTTTTTATTCAAGTAAAAGTACACAGGAGCAGGCTCTGAAATGTTCTCAGAATGACATTGCTGCCGGCTGTTTGTGTGAATAGCCTCTGACAACTAATAAAATACATCTCTCTCCCTTTTGCTCCCTTTCCACCCAATGCGTTCCACTCTTCCGTACAATACTTATGTAGTTCCACTCACTCATATTTTTTTTAATTTTGATATACTGTATTAATCCTGTAAGGGAAATTTCGGCTCTGCATTTAACCCATCCAAAGTGAGCCCACCCACACACACGTAAACAGTAAGCACACACTCTGAGCAGTGGGCTGCCACACATTTTGGCACCCGGAGAGCGGTTGTGGGCTGGAAGCCTTGCTCAAGGGCACTTCAGCCGTAAAGGAGGAGGAAGGGAAGGATAACTGATCCCACCGATTTTCTAAAGATCCTGTATGATTTCTACCACTGTTGAAACACAGCATTTCCTAAAGCACTGAGATGTCTTTCTTTTCTAACCTTTTGAAGCTTATTGTTTTTCCCTAGACTCGGTATGCAGTGATAGAAAATAAAAACATTAATAGCCCTAAATGCTTTACAACTCTGGTTTGAAAATGTAAGTAGTATAAAGTACTGATACTTGTGTTTAAATACAGTACTGTGCAAAGGTCTTAGGCACCTCATTGTTAGTATAAACTTTGCTATAGATTAAAATTTTATGAATTGAATATTAGTAAATCAGTACAAAAACATTTTAGATTTTCAAAATTAGTTTTCCAGCACAAAATTACACTCGACCCTCGATTTAATGCACAAAGGTTGCATTAAAGGTGGTTTTGCTGATTGTCCGTAGCTTCCGAGAATGGTTTGGAAGTGAGTAATAACAACCATTTAATTACGGAAAAATAAGGGAAAATGCTATGTATGTATATACAACCACATTATCCAATGTAAATGTAAATCCAAATAACAAGGGAAAGTGTGGGTGTACTGCTGACTGCAGTAAACAAACTGATGCACTGACGTGCGCGCCAACTAATTTGCATCTGCCCTTGCTGACTACCGAGCCCTCCCGGACAGTTTGATTACTCCGGACCTTGTCCGCAGCTTCCGATATCCGTTAAACCGGGGTCCGTAGAATTGAGGGTCAAGTGTAAATGTTACAGAACAAAATGTTAAAGAAAGCAGCATATTATGTAAGAGACTTTTTAGACAAAAGCATAATGAAGGGTTGCTGGGTTCTGGATGCAAATAAAGAAGTCAGGGTGACAGCCTGGAGAACTGTGGCTGTATCACTGCAAAAATTCACTAATCAAGATTTAAAATCTTATATACAGCCAAAAATTCTTTTTGATCCTGTTTTGGGAATAATATACTATGCAAGAAAATAATGTGTAAAATTATTAATATTGTTTTATGAATTTTTTTGTGCTTATGGTCTGTATCTTCTTAAATCAAGTCATATTTTCTGCCAGTTCAGTAAGATAACACTAAGTTCTGCAAGATGCTCAGTAAAACTTACAGTTCATTGCCTTGTAAAACTGCACAAATTGTACCTGAGATTATTATATTTTTAAAGCAAAGTGTCGTCATACTTAGTATTGACTTTGTTTCACTTATTACTGTTTACTACAATTAATATTTTTTTATGTTGAAACATTTCATTAAATTAGTTATATGTAAATATAAGGCATCTTTGTCTTATAGTATTTATTTGCATGCGGCGATAACTTTTGCACAGTACTGTATATATTGAGTAAAGGTTGTCAGAAAATAAATACTCAAGTATAGATGCTTGAAAAATGAACTCAAGTGCAGTGCTGTAGTTAATACATTTCATTTTAAAGTCCTGTAACTAAACTGAGAGGGTGGGAGGACAGCTGTGAAAAGCAGTCAAAGTAGAAAATTCTGCCAAAGAGAGAAGTAATGTGCATATGGCTCTTTTCTTAAGATGACCTTCTTATTTGATATGACTACTATTTTTCTACAGACTGCTTATTAGAAGTCCAACATTTTATGGATGAGTACTTTGTAGCTTGTGCTGTGGCACAACCCGAACACCATGTCCTCGCATGTGCCCATAGCATGTTTCTGTTCTTCCAGGTAAAAAACAGGACGTGTGGTATGTGGTAGATCTGCTGACTGGAGAAAAGCAGCAGACTCTCACCTCCTCTTTTGCTGAGACCTTGTGTGCGTCTTCATCGCTGCTTTACTTGGGTCGCACAGGTGAGACCAGGGCTGTGTGTACTTTCACTAAATTCTAAATTAATTAAAAATGGTAACAATAGACAGTGTGACAGAGCACCTTTACATAAGAGACAATGTAAATTAAAATACTTACTGAGCATGCTAGAGTCAAGGGTATTGGGCATTGGTGGCTCAGTGGTTAATGCTCTGGGTCCCTAATCCAGTGGTTGGAGTTTCATGCCCCAGTACCACAAAACTGCCACTGGTGGGCCCTTGAGCAAGGCCCTTAACCCTTAATTGCTCAGTTGTATAAAAATGTAAGTCAGTCTGTATAAGGGTGTCTGCTAAATACCATAAATCTAAGGGAAACTTTCCTGAGATTGCTTGCATTAAAAAAAAAAAAAAAAAAAACCTTGACCATCTTTTCTCTTTTTGATGACAGCCAATAGTGGTTATATAAGTCAGCAAGAATTAGTGTAAGTCATTACAGTTTAGAGTAAAAACAAACAGTACTGTGCCGAACAAATGCTCAGTATGAGCATAGTGTTAATAGAAATCCTGGGTTGAGCACAGGTCAGTAATTACAACAGTAGTGCTTGTATGCAAGTCTATAGTGTCCAGGCGTGATTATCCACTAAAAAAAGCTTAGATCTGTTTTGAGAGAGATTAAATTATTAGTGTTTGTGCACCTATTATATTCTTTTGCATCTGTTTTTTGTTTTTTCTAGAAAAGAGACTCATTACATTGGTAAAGTGCCAGACTTTAACACAATATTTGTTCTTATTTCAGGAAGTCCTAAATAGAGCCAGCTTTTTTCTGATGTTTTATGTACTGGGTTGCTAGCACTACAGAAGAGTATTAGGGTCACCTGTGGGAGACTTTTTTTCTTCTTTTTTTAGAGAGAGAAAGAGAGCAGGGGGGGAATTTCTGAAAGGAATAAAGTCAGAGCTATTGTCTGAGTTTAAAGTCAGTATTGTCAGAATGGATGACATACATGTGCTTATCAAGCTATGTTTCACAACTGGATTTAATAATAAGGAGATTCTTTGTCAGTTAGCACATAATCCAGACATCGTAACTGTATTCATCCTTTGATTCTAATTTCTGACTTTTTTCCCTGAGAAATAATGTCTGACTTTAAACTCAGAAAAATAACACCCTTCTTGGATGAGGGGGAAAACACAGATAATTGGCCATAGTATACTTACAGCAGTGACTGTATTGAGTCTTTTTTAATTATTATCATTTTTATATATATATATATATATATATATATATATATATATAGAGTACACTATCACCATGTACGACACCAAGAGCAGAGAACTGCGGTGGAACGCCACATACTCTGATTATGCATCCACGCTTCCAGACGATGACACAGCATACAGTGAGCCAATTATTTTCACATTCTTTTAACTGTTGGCATGTATTGAATTATTTTGGATTCTTTAAATAAGCATAAATGTTTATGTTAAGCGTGTCATGCAAAGCACAGTAAATGCATTCGACATGTCCTGGTGTAAAAGTCCTAGGGGATGGGGTTGGGAATGAGGACAGAGGAGTTGGAGGAAAGAGAGACTGGCGTTGATTCTTTTTTATAAATGGATGCTTTTCAGAGCACAAAAGCACACAGTGCAAAACGAAAACCAATCAATCAGAGTCCTACTTTTCAATTTAAATAAAAGGAATACGGATGTAAATATGCTGTTGCATACCATACACGGGCAAGAAGCTCACTCACCTGCTTTCTACCTGCTCATTCTTTGCGAGTCCTTTATCGTTTGATAATAAAAGCAGTGTGTAGAATTTCTGATCCACAGACTATGGAAAGTCATCAAATGCTACCATGATGATCTGTTAATTCTGTAGTATGCAAACATACAACACTATACTATACCATAATTAAATGCGAGCCAAAGGTAACCAAAGAATAAGAATTCCCCCAGGGAAAATAGAATGAAGATATCTAACCCTCATACATGTTTGTGTTTGTAAAAAGAAAAACCATCTTTTTATGCTGATTTAATCAGCTTAGTTCTATGGAACTGTATCACCCTTACTACAGACCTGTATCTTCTGACTAGCCATTTTGTGAAAATATCTGATTTGTTCCACAACTGGTCTGTTGAACTACTGTTCAAACTCTCGTGTTTTCAGCCTATCATACCAGCTAACATTGGAGAGTTCTTGATGGCAATAGGTGTGATATTGATATTGTACTTGCTTGCACATGAAAGTAATTTTGTAGCCTTTCAGTATAGTTGCTTTAAGTTGTTACTCACAGTGGGCCATGGATGTCACTGATATTACCACAGAACAAAAAGAACTGACAAAATTTTGATACTGCAAGATATTGATTTAAAAAGATTTCTGCAGAGATGGCTCACTTTGTTTCGAACGGTGATGGCCTGGTGGTGACCGTAGACAGTGAGACTGGTGCTGTGCAGTGGGTGCAGAACTACGACTCTCCTGTGGTGGCTGTATACATGTGGCAGCGCGAGGGGCTGCGCAAGGTGCCACACACCAATGTAGCCGTGGAGACATTGCGCTACCTTACCTTCACCTCAGGCCAGGTGGGACGCATCACACGGTGGAAGTATCCTTTCCCTCAAGAGAGGAAGCTTGAGGACAAACTCATGTAAGCAGTTTCATGCATTCATTTTCTTAAAATGATCTGAAACAAGAATTTTTTCTGGTTTATTATTGATTTGAGTGTAATGGACATAAAATTTACTTTTAAAAGGCTCAGTTGTTCAATAGAGTGTCCAGTGACGACCCTTTTTCTAGCTGGCTTTCCATGGAGTATAGTCATGTTTAAATATCATAAGTAAGGAATTAAAAAACGGCTTGATTGGAGTTTTCCTACCGATTACGATTTCTGATTATGCAATTTTCTAATTAACATCTGGTCAGTAAGAATTTAGAATTCAGTCTCCCTGTGCCATTAATATGAAGTCCTCTGTCTGGGAAGTGTCCATGAAAGACTTTGATAATCTGGGTAATTTTGAAATGGTGAAGCTGACTGGATTTGTGGTGTAATTTTCAGGACATTTCAACACTCTGCTTTGTGTCACAATTCTCTCAAATTTTTGGCCAATTAATGATGAATGTACCACAAGTCTCATCTTGAATCTTTCTATATTATTATAAGAACACAAAACTTGTTGCTCAATAATGCAGAGATGAATGCTCAAACATGCCATATGTGACAAGAGGTTGTGCTTCTCATTCTGGTCATGGGTGTTTTAACATGCAAGTTTGCTGATTTTGGATTTCCATGGAAAATGCTTATAGTGTACTTCCACTTGCAATGTTCTTTAAATTAAACGAATAGATAACCCCAAGCTTACAGTTGTACCTTCCCACCCCATAGGTCCACCCTCTATGTAGGAAAGTATTCCACAAGTCTTTATGCATCTCCCTCTCTGGTGCATGATGGAGTCACTGTTGTGGTGAGTAAAGCATCAGGATTCTTTCAGTTTTTGGCAGGCCTGTGTCTGACTGAGCACTGCAACTCAGTGGAGTGCTGTAATTTAGTTGTAGACATAGAGTGCCAAATAAAAGAAGTGAATATTTTTGCTTGTATGCATGAACCTGCTTATCTCATACAGTCAGAGTGACTGCGTCCTCTCTACACTGGGTCAGTAGTTTGGCTCCAGACCTCATGGACTGTCTGTGCTGGGGCAGGTGGAAGTCCATGTCTAGATTGCATCAAGAGTGTTGACATGAGTGTCAATTTTTTATGGACTGATGCTGAACCTAAATTTCTCTTCGCCAATTTCTGTGATCGTGCATGACGTCATTTTAGTCAAATGTCGGTAGACTATTTCTGGTTAGCTTTGTTTACACGTTTGAGTGGGTCCGTGCTTGCTTTATTGTTATTATAATAATGTCTTATTGTAGTGCTGTGGGCTGCAGTAATTGGATCAGGTTAAAGTTTTTATTTGTTTCTAAGTGAAGAGAATAGAAGAAAAGAATTTGTGTAAAATGAGCTGTAGAAGATAAAGACTGGAAGCTGGGCAGATATTCCTACCTTTGTTCCGGTCATTTCACAGAGGAATCCTTTGTCCACAAGCCCAGTGTTGTGAAAAGTTTGAGGATGTGTTTGGGGAAGAACAGACTGAGGAAGGATGCTGTATCGACGGTATTTAAATCAGAATACTTTATTGATCCTGGAGGAAATTGTGTATTAAACATGAACATTGCAGCAGTGAAGCTTTAGAAAAAAGGAGAATGTTGGAGTTAGCTCTAATCTTATAAATAGATATCTACTATAATCTAGATCATCTATAAACAGCACAGCCACAGAGCTAGATGTAGTGCTCAGCAGACAATAGAACCTGTATGGATTACTGTAGCAATGTACATGTTTCATGTTTTTTTACTTACAAGTTATATTAGGGCTGAATGGAGGTAACAAAAACTTTATTATGATACAGTAACAGACTACCAATACCTGGGTTTTCACATGTTTATGCCTTTTATTCCTCTTATTTATTTAACACTAAACTCGGTGTGTGTCTGTTCTCTGTTTGATACTAACACTCAGCACAGAGTTTACATGATAGCCATTAACATGTATTATTACACGTTTTATAGTGGTGCTCTGGAGCTCTTAATCAATGAGCTCGATTCTGTTGTCGCATCCATGCTCACAGGCAACCCAACACACGCCGTGCACTTGAACTTGGAGGAAATTATCTTGTTCAGTCAGTGTTTTTTCTTCTTGAGGAGAAATAAGTTTTCAAATTCCATTGAACAGACAGCAAGTTATATTAAGGCTGTTTCTTTGCTGGAAATAAATGCAAACATTTTCAGAGCTCCACTTTTAGGCAGCACCTACATTTTTATATTATTCTGAGTTTAGATAGAAAAGCATGATGAATTTTCCCAACTGAAAAATCCTGCTTGTTCTGAGCAGATGGTAGCTGGTGAGTACAAACTGGAAGTTTTTTAGCAGTGGAGGTTATAACTTGTCCATGTACTTAACTTTCCTTTAACTTGATATATGTTTACATTTAACAGTGAGGCTGGAATAGGAACACAGAAAACATTTTCTCTCTAAATATAGAATATTAAATGTGAAATAATGCATGTTGTTGCCTACCTTACTGAGATCCACACTCCAACCCAAACAAACTCTGCTTTTAGTGGAGAAATTATGTTAGAATAATGTTAATCCTGCAGTGCTTTTGTTTGGCCAAAATGACGTCACGTGCAGCGCATCCTGGTGGAATGCCCGAGAAACTCATTCATTCATTTTCTGAACCGCTTAATCCTAATTACGGTCACGGGGAGGCTGGCGCCCATCTCAGCCGACTCTGGGCAAGGGCAGGGTACACTCGCCAGACCATTGCAGGGCAGAAACATGCTGACGGCAACACAGTGGCCTACTCTTGACGAAAGTCAGAAATGGTTCTTTTACATGCCTCTCACCATAGATAGTGAGAGACATAGCTGGCCTTTGATAACCCAGTTAACTGCACTGGGGGTGCTAAAGTAAACAACACTTTGTGAGCAGTGTTCTGATAGATGTTTCACTATCTTTTCACAATTATTCTGACTGACTTGATCAAATTCAATACTTTAGTTGTGAAAGATTATTAAAAGACAAGAAATGGAAGAAAACTGCAATCTCAATTGGATATTTGACCATGAACTTTAAACGTTTTTAAACCCAGACTTTTTAGATCAATGGGTGAAAAAAAGGTCTACAGGGTTTAGAATCACATTTTTCTTTTTTTAAGAGCAACATTTACACGGTGTCACAATTAAGGTCTGTGATTGGTTGTTTTCATTATCACACAGAAATTATTTTTCTCCTAAATTATTATATATATCATATAATTAAATAAATAATTGACTGTAAATAATTAAAGGGCTCAGTGCCATAACCTGCTAAGTCACAAATTTGTGACTTTAATAAAAACACAAATAATACTATTAAATCATATCACATGATTTGGAATTTTAGCTGTAAACAAGCTGCAATTGTCCACTTTGGACTGACTTTAAGCGTATGGGTAGAGACCTCTATTGTCAGATTATGATACTACCTCATTGTTCATATATGTAAGAACTAACCAGGTTATGGCACTGAGCCCTTCAATTATTATTTTGATTTGATTCATCTGTAGATTTTTTTTTTTCTGATTAATCAAATATTGTATTTTAAAATTATTTCCTTGCAGTATATTGGCATAGTTACAAACAGATATAGGCGCTGCTTAAAAGCGGAGCTCCCGATAGATATCTCTATTAATAGGTGTCCGAGGCTGGTGTTTATAAGAGTAGCTCGGGTCCTTTAAGGGCTAGAATAGCTTCTGAGTGTGTAGTTAAGTAAGAGATAGATGAGCATGGTGTTTGGAGCAGAGAAAGAGAGAAAGTGTAGCAGTAAGTTTTAGCAGCAATGAATGTACCATAAAGTAACAGGTTGCATAGGAATAAATCCTGCAGCTCCCCAGAATCAAGAAGTCTCTCCGTTTTGCTTCTAAACTGCTGACTAAAGAGGGGGTGTTAACCCCTGGATTTAGCATCAACTTTCCCTGGTGGAAACAAATAATGATTCTCCCCTGCGTTTCCCGACTGCAGTCTGGAATGAAAGCAGGAAAGGTTAACACTTTTTTTTTTTTGCAAGTTTTTGCAACTGGTGGTCTTTATTTCAAGACTTTGCTCAAATACCAAATTTAGAATAAATACAAAATAAATATCTGCTGCTTGTTCCGCTCTCTGGAACTCTGCTATGGTACATTTTATTTTGCTTGCTGTATGTCTTTTTGAATCATTTTTGATGTGTGTAATTGATGACAAAGTTTTTGGTTTGGTTGTTAATTTTCAGCATTTGAGTTACTGAAACAACTATATTTAGGATTAACTTTACTGTGAAACAGAAGTAGGATATCGAATGCATATGCTAAGAATATGCAAAAAAGACCAAGGCTGCATGGCATGAGTTGTTTTGAAGAGAGAAAACACTCGTGTCATAGACTAATCATTCATTTAAGACCATGTTCAATTTCGAACCCCCAAGACGTTATATAAACTACTTATTATTTGACCAGAGTATCTCGAAATAACATATATAAGGAAATCACAATACAGGGCAGTTAGTGTGGTCTAAACAGGGACGTTACACTTCCAGTATCTTTACTGATCATAGTACATTCTACTTTAAAAACATACTTCAATAACTAAAACTCTTCTTTGTATACTGAAAAATTGCGTCACTGCCCTGCTGCCACACTGGTGAAAGCTAAGGTCCAGGTAGTTATCTTTCTCAACACTCTCATTACTGAAAAGTTAAAGTGTACAACGTGCAACACCCTTGATGATAATAACAATATCAGTCTCATCAATGTCATTTTTATTTGTTTGTGTCCTCAGCCACGTGGTAGTACTTTCCCAATGTTGGAGGGTCCGAGTAGCCAGGAGGGCAACATAGAGGAGGACCAAGAGTGTGTCATCACTCCTAGCACCAGTGTCAAATTTGGTGCAGCCCTGAATGAACGGAATCGTGTCAACTACATGAGGAACTACCTCCTTCTTATCGGTATCTTTTTATATAAATATGGATATTAATTGGATATTTTTTAGTTATAAAAAAATGCATGTCGAATACTAGGAAGTATGACTGCTTCTTTTTCAGTGATGGATAGCTGACATATTTGCACTGCATATTCCTGAGCCATGACTTCAGGGAGATGTCCATGTTCTTTCTCACTTTGTTGCTAGAATACACCAAGGTTGAAAATGACATCATTCAGAGCTCATTCCCCCATGTTTGCATAGGCACAATTATGCCCTTGACACTAGGGGACCCAAAGTAAAACCTCTCGCAGAATTAGAACTTTAGATAGCACTTTGGCATGCAGGTGGGTGCAGCTGGAATTCTTTTTTTTTTTTTTTTACTTTTGGAAGCAGTCTGCTGTGAAAAATTAGGAAATAAATTCATACTTTTTTTTATTGTGTATTAATTTATTTTAAGCATGCCTGGGAAATAATGTATAATGTGAAACTAGTCTTAGTCATTTAAATGGTTTCTGATTGTTTTTTCTCCCCCAGAGGCATGTTTGCGTGTTTGAGTACAGTGTGATCATACTGCCCTCTGGTGGATGTTCATGCGGGTTGTCTGTGTTTTGCTTTGTTTCTTGACTGTTGTGATATCAATTCAAATATGTTCCTGTAATTGTTGATGCATGCTAACAGCACTGTGAGTGTTGGCTTTGTAACTGTTAGGTAAAGGTCCTTACCCTGTAGATTTTAATATGTCCATGGAGCGATTAGGTAACCCATGTGATCTCATCTTTAGAAGGTACTTGAGCTTCAGTATATTACAAATATTTCAGTAGGTTTTCTATTGGATGTTTAATTCCAACCTGTAGCCTGGCAGTGTGCAACAAAGTCAAGGGTTTTCACTATGATCTTTTTAATCTCAATTATAATAGTGTGTGGAGTTTATATGTCTTTTGTGAGCAAAAGAGTCGTACTCTTCTGTTCATCGTAATTATGGATTTTGTCCTGACTAGATTTGTATTTCACTGAATGCAAGGGTTAACTTCTCTGTTCTTCCCACTGCTCCCCCCCCCCAAAAAATAAATAAATAATACTAAATGAAAACAAAAATAAAACCGGTCTTAATCAGAATATCTTGTATCATAAACCTCATTTCTTAGTGTGCCGCCAGCCCACAGGTAGGAATAAAATGTCTAATTGAAATCTTTGTGATTTCAGCATTGTGAGACTTGTATTGTTACTGTATGCAGTTAGCAACCCTCCAACTTCACCAGACAACACCATGTACACCATATTGTACGAAAGAGGACTCGAGCCCCAAGTCTGATATCACATGCTTATCATTTTTAATAATAGTAATAATAGAAAAGTAAATGACAATTATAAATGGCTGTGAGTAAAGACAATGAAATAAATGGCTCTAAGTGTAAGCAAATTAAATCCAGAAATTATCACCAGACCGACATTGCAGCTTTTCCCCATTAGCTAGGTAACATTTTTAGTAGTTACTTGGCCTCATTTTCTCTCGGTTCTCCGCGGCTGATGTCACAGATTTCCCCCATGTCTCTGGGTTGCCAAACCTTTAATTTTTGGAATGGGATCAGGTTTCAATCTTTTCAGCCATATCAAATGAAACTCAGAATACAGGCCAGCACAGAAATAATCTTCTGAGAAATGGGCACTACATCTTACACTTGAGTCGCTCAGACCATCCTCTTTGAAATAAGTAAGTTTGATTTTGTGGTCCATGTTTTTCATTAAATTAGCCTCTCTCCGAAGATGATGCATACTAACATCATCTTTCAAGGTGTTACTGCAACCTGCCACAAATCATCTCGTAAGCATTTTTGCAAAAAGTCTTAATTTTTTTTTTCCCAGCTGGAGCGCTATACATACTAAACATAACCTCAGAAACTTTTTCAACTCTAACATGCAAAAGTTTCATTTTCAAGATGATGCCGTTGGTCATGTGACTCATGAACCAAACAAAGATGATAGTTATTCATTTCTCAAATAAGTGATGTGCAATAATGGTTGTGGAGGGTCGGAGAGGTTAGGAATGGTCACTACCAATGTACACTCATTGCATGTCCACTGTGTATGTTAACTACGTCCAGTATGTTTGACTTACAGCTAAATCACGCCTTTTTATATTTAATCATATTTATGTCGACGATGTAGAGCTACTACATAGAAATGCTTAAATAAACTATTATTTGTCATAGTGCCGGGTATTAGGAGAAAATGCATTTATGCATGCAGACTATTAACTACAGGAAAAAGGGCTCACGAACCTCCAATCAGGCTTGTGATAAACAAACAAAACACAAGACAGGCAAACTTGCAGATAATGTCAGTGGCACCACTGAGTATACAATATTCTAGTTAAAGCCTAGAAGCTCCAGTCTGAATCTTGTACAACCTTAGAACACCTTCTATGTACTTGCTCACCGTAATTTCATAAGCAGAAGTCAGATAATCATAGCTGGCATTTACTACATGGGAACAGTGCAATCGGATTGGTCCGCTATCTCAAGATTTAAAATTATTGTGAGTGGATGAATCAAATATAATGCTTGAATCAAAATGAGACACTCACAGTTTGCCATGGTCATTTGAGCAGGCAGCATCATCACACTTTAAAATGACCAAACACAAAAAAATAATTTCAGTTGGTTATTCTTGTAGTTAATTATTTTTAATTAGTGTGCAAACACACCTTTACGGAGCTGATTTCCTTCTGTGTTTGTGTAGTATATAGGCTATCTAATGAACAAGTATACTAAAAAATGCTCCATTAGGTCTGCAGCTATTAGCTCAGCTCAAAGCGTACAGCTTACCAGACCACACTGTCATGGTTAAAATATGACACGCTAAACACCTTGCTTTACAAGGTCCGAAATGTCCAGTATCGCATCGCAAAATGTGATGGAAAAATAAGCATTATTTTATATTAATCGCAATAATTTTGTGATCTATTCTTACCTTTGTATCATTATCACCAACACAAATTATACAAGCAAGAACAAATAAATAAAATGTATTAACTGTTAGACAGTTAAAGAAAACGTGGATCGTTTCATATCGTTTCATAATCTATAGTTATACTCTGTCTCTAAAAGCATGGCTAGCCCCATGTTAATGTGTGTCAGTAGCAGGTTAACATGACTATATGTTTATGTTGTGTTTTACTGTAACACTCAGTGCAATGTTTACACAATATATGTTCTGGGTCCTGCTATGTTGAATTGTGTGGAGTCTAGTAGAAGCACCTGGTAGATAAGTAGTGCACTAGGACTGCTGTTGACACTATTACTATGTACCCTGTTTAGGATTGAGATTTGGAAGTAACCCCTAAAAAGGCCCCCTCGTCTCTTGTTTATTAGTAAGCCAAGCTATTTGCCTGTGTCAAAGGAAGCTAATGAAGTCTGATAAGGTTCTAAACGCTTTGGGTTGCCGGTTGTATTATTTAAATACAAATATTTACGTTTAATTAATAAGAAACGTGCAGTGGACTTTGGCTGTTTGAAAAGAAGTAAAAAGTAAGTAAGTGTTTAATGAAACTCCCTGACAGAGAAGTGCTGGTGTATACACACAGTACAGACTCCCTTTTAATTATAGCTGCTGATTAGGCAATTTTTTCAGGGTTCACAAATATTATCATATGAAAAACAGAACGGGAAACAGAGAACACAACTTTATTAAAAAATTATCACGAGAGGTTCCCCTTGCAGGCCCACTTCAAGTCCACATTAGAGGGTCCAGAAGTCCACATTTATCACTGTATTCAATTCAACAATTAAACCCTTAACTTCACTTTAACTTGTCATACAATCACATTAAACAGTGAGGCTTGAATAGGAACTCGGAATACTTTTTCTCTTGCTAAACATCGAATATTTGATGTGAAATGATGCATGTGTGCATAAAGGTGAATAGAAGTGTTTAAAAAGGATGTAGCCCTACTACCTTACTGAGATTCACACTCCAACCCAAACTAACCGGATATATTCCATATTAAAATGTAGCATTAGCACAAACGAATATCCTGTAAACATTGCATTGAGCATTGCATTACAATGTCAGCCGCAAACATCATAATGTCCATGACCATTGCAAACAAGAAATGGCTCAGAGATGATCCTTGGTGTGTAGTCCCACCTTTGAACCGGTCTGTCACTCCTACTGCCCACCTCACTGCTGTCACACTGTTCTCATACATGTCCTGTACATACTTCTCTGCCACTCCTAACTTCCTCTTACAGTACCATAACTTCTCTCTTGGCACTTTAAGTCCACAAACATATCGTTAAACTACTTCTGACCCTCCCTGTACTTCATTCAACATTCTCAGAGCAAATATAGCACCTATGGGGCTCATTCTTGGCATGAAACCATACTGCTGTTCTCAGGTCACTCTCAGCCTGAATTCTATTACTCTTTCTCATAACTTCATGGTGTACTGATGTTTCCGTGTATACATTTTAAGAATTATTCATTTTCCACTTGTCATACATTTACACACTTTCACAATTTCTTTTGTCCAAACTTGGTACTTTTGGTGTTTATAAGAAAAAGGGTAGACACTGTACCAGAACTCGCGTACTGAAATCACCGAACACCAAAAGTTCCCGATTTTAGTTTTATACCGGTAAAACCAAAAAAATTAGAATATTGTGCAAAAGTTCATTTATTTCAGTAAGTCAACTTAAGATGAAACTAATATATTATATAGACTATGTGCAAAGTGAAATATTTCAAGCCATTATCTGTTATAATTTTGATGATTATGGCTCACTGCTTATGAAAACCCCAAATCCAAAATCTCACAAAATTAGAATATTGTGAAAATGTTCAATATTCTAGGCTCAAAGTGTCACTCTAATCAGCTAATTAATCCAAAACACCTGCAAAGGGTTCCTGAGCCTTTAAATGGTCTCAGTCTGGTTCAGTAGAATTCTAACTTTTGTATTACTGTCTACTTGACGTTTTAGACATTCTGAGGAAAGTTTAAACATGTTTAATGCAATCAACAATGCTTAAGTTTTACAGGAAAACTATCATAGTGGGTTGGTGATCATGGCGACCCAACGAAGAACTCTTGATACTTTGATGACTAGAATTTGTATGTGTGAAAGGAATTTTACAGGGGATCTTTAGATTAGTAGCAGTTTTGCTTTCTCAGTTGCTTAAAGGCCTTAAACATGTTCTCTTTCTTTTTTTTGTAGGTCATCATGAGACGCCACCTGAGGCTCATAAGAAAATTCTAGAAAAATTCCCAGAAGGTTTTCCTCATCAACACAGCAATGTCATCCCTCCTGCTACAAAGAAAACTATTGAGGAGGTAAGGATGGTGTTGATGATGGTGAAAGCCAAATGATTATAATAGAGTACTTCACATGTAAATGTGCATAAAAATAGCCAGCAAATTATCAATAATGCTTGTTTTACAGTAGGGCAAAAATGTATTTAGTCAGCCACCAATTGTGCAAGATCTCCCACTTTAAAGGTGAGAGAGGTCTCCAATTTTCATCATAGGTATACCTCAACTATGAGAGACAAAATGAGGGGGAAAAAATCCAGAAAATCACATTCACATCACTCAATTATGGTGGAAAATAAGTATTTGGTCAATAACAAAAGTTCATCTCAATACTTTGTTATATACCCTTTGTTGGCAA
>JBCNYH010000005.1:11090393-11106087 GCA_039654325.1 Tandanus tandanus
AGCCTGTAATCAGAACACACACACGGGAGAGGAGAGAGCAGATCAATCAGACAGACATGACCTTAAATCCTACGGCGAGACATCACACATCCCAACTTTTCCGAGTTGTATTACGGCGACCCTTGTGAATAGCATGCAATTTGTTGTTGGCATTTAGCAGTTTAACAATTTTTTTAACATGTTCTTTCACTTTGTGACTAATAAAATGTTACCCTTGTTGATAGAATGTGATTATTTGCTGCAGAACCAGCTTGGCCAACAGACCCAGGTCTTCTGCTATGAGCAGCTTCATTACAGTGGTACGTCATGCAACTCAACACTTGCAAACATGTTGGCAGCCCAGAGCCAGTTATTGTGGCATCATCTTTGCAAAGTGCAATCTGAGTCTGAGACTTGATGAGTCCATGATGGTGACTGGATGCTGAATTAGTGCTGATGAATATTCAACAGATACATTAATAGAAGAATAATATAGAATCTACAATGTTCTACATGATAGTTCATTTGAAGGATATTTAGATGTTCGGGAATAAAGGGCCTATTTTATGAAATGGAGGGACTTCTAAATATACTTTAATAGTTGATATTATAATGCTTTTATATAGGAACTTTCTTTCACCAAGTAATACAAAACTAAATACCAGACTGATCAATTTAACAACTTTAATTTTTTGATGAACCCTAGTGTGAGTGTTAATGTTGTGTGTATTGTTGTACTATGGTCTGGCGAGCTGTTCAGGGTGCCTTCCCGCGACCCCAGTAAGATTAAGTGGTTTGGCAAATGAGTGATGAGTGAGTAACCAAAGTGTTTACAGTGAAACCCCTTCTTAATGATGAAAATGCCATATTATATATGAATTAGGTCATATTATTTCAATTCACTGCAAGGGCTTTGTAACACAAGTTTTAACTTTCACTAAGGCTGGATAAAAAAAAAATCCCGGTTTCTCATCAGTGCCTGCACTCGAAAATTGGCGCCACATCTTTTTTTTCCCCCCCCCGAAAAACCACTTTCAAAACCTTGGAAAACGCCCCAGACAACGTAAAAATAAAACAGAAGGCAATGAGATTGGTTTAGTTTTTTTGAAAAGTTATATTTAATAGTTTAATACATGTTAAATGTACTGGTCATCTAGGGTGTATTGAATAGCTTCAGTCACTTTAGGCCAGATAAAAAATACCCCAGGTACTCATCAGAACTTTTTGAACTTTTTAGAGTTTTTTGTTTAATAGAGAAATAAGGTGACTGTTGAAACCCAAAAGCTTTTAAAGCTAAATGTAGGTATACTATAAATGAATATAAGTTGGCTAGCTTTTTACAAGTAGTCTTAATAAATAATAATCTAAAAAAAGTTTAGAGTTTACAATACTGTACAAAAGCCATATATATATATCTATATCTATCTATCTATCTATCTATCTATCTATCTATATATATATATATAGATATATATAGGAATCCCCGCCTACTCAAAAACTAGTGCCGGGTACTTTTTTCTTAGACTTTTTTTTTTAGCCAAGAAAGTCTGGCAAGACGGCGCACTTTAAGATGCAGGTAAAGCCTGGGTGTATGTGACAGCGAGTGATGTCATTATACCTGTTGTTATTCATGTTCCGGGGCACTCCTGAAGAATGCAGCACAATAGAATGAGCAGTTAGTTGTTCAGGCAGGCATTTTCATAAACATTTCCGCCTATTTCGTTTATATTACCATGGTAGGTTATGAAATATATTACCTGTTATAAACACTGCATATTGAATGTGGAGCTGTGTACAGTTAGTGAATGTATTTTGTTGTGTTTAGCTCATGTGAACTGGAGCTCAAAGGAAGTTTTCCGATGCTAACAGCTAGCGTGTTGGCTAGCCGTTTCTAGAGTTGCATCCCTTGGTTAAGCATGTAGGGTATTAAGCGGTCCGAGGTTTTGAGTGTGGTTAAAAAAATGGATGTGGCCAATTTCCGGATGCGGGTGCTGAGGAGAAACTGGGATTTTTGTTAAATCCAGGCTTACCTACATTTAATGTTAAAAGACTTCGACAGTCACCTAATATCTCTATTAAAAAAATGTTTGCCATGTTTAGGTTTTCAAAAAGTTCTGACGATAAACTGGGTTTTTTAAATTTATTTATCTGGCTTTACTTTATACCAGGCCAGAAAACAAATGCGGCCAATTTAAACTGTTTCTCTGTCTCCACTTGATGTCCCAGTGTATGCCTGAATTTAATCTAATGATTTCGGCTAATTCAAAATAAACAAATACAGATGTGAGAATATTATACACTCAGAATTAACACTTGTACACCTGCTCATAATTTATCTAATCAACCAATCATGTTCCAGAAGCTCACTGCATAAAGTCCTGAAGCGCGCGTACAGCTGCGACATGATTGGCTGATTGGATAATTGGGGGAATGAACTGGTACACAGGTGTTCTTATTAAAGTGATTGTGTTTCGATGCTGTGTATTATTATATTATAGTGTATCAACCAAATAACAGCTTTACATCTATCATCATTTCATCCATGCACAAACTGTCACACGGAGTAATAGATGCACTGCATGACAGAAATTCGTCTCATCACTCCTTTAAATTAGCCGGGTACGTCTCGTCTTTCATGAATGAGACCACGTGATTAAACATCACATGATGTCTGGCGTTGAAACAAGAGGAAGGGAAATCAGTAAGGGGGAGAACCGTGCCCCCGCAAGAATTAAGAAAAGAAGAAGAAAGGGGAGAAGACAACACGCACTTGGCATCCCGAACGCACTCGGTGTCTCTCATTTCTCCCCACAGCTGGGAATCAGAATCCTGAGGCATCTTCTCTCACACGGGTGGGTCAAACCAAGTCGCACAACAGAAGAAGAAGAATGCTAAATGCTGAGTGTGCACGCGCGCTGCCGTGGTCACAGCTGGCGCGCGCGCTTTCAACCTGCTTCGCTAAATGCAGCTGATTCATCCGTGAACGAAGCAGGGATTCAGTTCGACGGAGCGACAGCATTTACGGAGCGGGTAGCAGTTACGGGAGGTTTTGGGGGATTCCCTTCATCACATTCGTTCGGCACGAGCGGGCGGGAGGTTGCGAAGTGCATCTGGTGTGGAATCGAAATCACGAGCGTGTGTAGTGACAGCTAGGGGGCTCGTGGTCGAGAAAAATGTGTAACCGGATCGGCGCGTTAGTTTGCTAGCTCATGCACACGCGCCGCACACGAGCGCTGCTGTTTCATCAAATCCGATCGACGCTCCTGTTCTTAAAGAGCGCCATCAGGTAGGATTCATTCTGCTTTATTCTGGTTAAAATACAGAAACCTGAGACTGACCAGTTGTCGTTTTAATCCGATGTACGTCAGATGGTATGGAGGAACGGACAGGGATAGTTGTAAGATATTGCCATGGCGTTTCCATTCTTCCCGGTTCTGATCAGCTGAAGGTTAATCAGCGATTTACACTCCGACCGGATTCCATTGTTTAAGAGACTGCGAGGTTTTTTTGTTCCGTCTGCTGATTCATCATAAAATCAGGATTGAGGCAGAGGAATCGATGGCTATTAGCTGTATCACAGCCTTCGAGTCGACTCTTATCGATCAGTGTAACCTAAATGGTGAATATTCAGTGCAACCTGGTGCTTTATTTCCCCTCGATTTTACTAAAGGCGGATTGCGTGTAGTCATGCGCTACTGGCATCGTTTTCTGAACGAATGGAGATGACCTGTTAGAATGCTTTTCGATTTTTAGTTACTATGCGTCCTTTCTCTTCCTAATTAATTTGTCCCATGCTTCCTGTTGTAAATGAACAGTGACAGGCTTCTGGTTACTGTAACGATGTGCATCATATCCTTTTTTTGTCCACTGTGTCTGTGTTTACTCCTTAGAACATGATCATAAAACATTCAAGAGCAACAGTCTCTCTCTCTCTCTCTCTGTCTCTCTCTCTCTCTCTGTCTGTGTGACCACAGACTCTCAGTAGCTGCATTAAGTCTAATCACTTTGCGTTCCTCTCAATTAAGATGAATATAGTCTATTTTGAGCCTGTGGCCGCACTTAAAAGCTTAGGACCAGACGCAGTAAGCTTTACTCTACACATTTTGACCCTGACAGGAATAAGGCAATTGTAAACCATGCTGCCATCTTAGCATTGTAATCTAAATAATGGTGCCTTTCACAACCCAGTAATGAATAACAAGATCATTCACACTGAGCACCAACATCAAGATGCACGGAACTCATAAAATAGCCCTTTCATCCCAGACCACTCTTGTTATGCTTGCATTCTTAAGGACACCCTTTTGTTTCAGGAGGCCTGGACCATGTCCCATAATTGCTCTTATCCTGCCACTGAAGGTAACAAAAACAGATGAGGGTCTCCTATGTGCAGCAGGGGTTGGTGGGGCTAGAAAACGAAGTGTGTCTGAGAGTGTGTGTAGAACCTTGGATTTTTTTGGTGGGTGTGGGTCTTGAATAGATGTTGGGTATTGGCTAAGAGATTTATAGTCCATCAAACCCAAGTGGCTACCATTTGACCAATCCCAGTGCATTATCTGTATATAGGATTATATGTTGTTCCTGCTTCCTGATACTCATTGGATAAGGTGTATTCAGGCAGATAGATGAGCGGCAGGGGGTGGTGTGTGTTATGGTGGTGGGGTGGTTTGGGCGAAGAGTTGATGAAACCAGGAGAAAGAGTTGATCGCACAAAGGAAACATCTTGGGTGGCTGTTGCAGCATGTTTATAAGTTACTAGACCACAGAGAGTCCTTGAGAAATTCTGTTTGTTTAGAGGGGGCGGGGCATGTTCTCAAAAGCAATCTGCATTGAGAATTGGGAGAGCCTACAGCTAAAACCATGAAGAGCAAAAAAAAAAAAAAAAAATTTAAAAATTGGAGGAAAAAGAATTTTAAGGGGGTGTTGGGAGGGAGATACTGATGATGAAACTCGCTGCAAGTGTGGACTTTCAGTGCTTTGCCCTGCGGAGTCGTATGTGCTTTATCTGCAGATGCTGGATTTGCAAGGATGTGGATGCTTCACTTCTGTTCATTTACCTTCTGTTTTCTTTAGCGATTCTGCAGCACTTGTGAAGCGATTTACTTATTTGTTTAATTATAATGTTATAGGTTCAGGTAAAAAAAACAAAACAGCAATCCAGTTCATAACCATTTACAATAATGCAAATCACTAATTGTTAGCGCTATTAATTATTACTAAAGAAAGAGATTATTGGCTTTTCAACAATTTTAAGATACAGTCCCTTACCACGTGTGTGTGGTTTCTAGATTATTTTTGTGTTTTTCTCCAGTTATTTGCCTAAAACATTTTTTTAAAAATATAATTCAGGTGTAGTTAGTAGTTGCATACACGAGTCATTCCACACTAATGATAACTAAAACAGGGAATGAGTGGACAAAAATCAGAGTTATATTTGGACATTTGTATTACTGTTAATTATTGTGCCAATGTATGTAGTTTACAATCCTACAAAAGAGAAGGCAGACCAACCTTCCACGCGGTCAAAAATAGGGGGCAAATGTAAAATGCAACTGCGTTACACTCTGACAGACATTCATAAGTGGCGCATGGTAAAATTCAGATCTTATGGCCAATCTATCATAGCTTAAATTCAGAATGTCAATTGAAGGTAAAAACAGAGTTGAACTTGCAAGCTGTGATTTGAGGTTGATGTGGAGATGTTTCTCTTTTGTGACACCGAAACACAGTTACACCCCATATCCGAACATTTTTGTGTTCCAGGCCCAGGGGCAAATCTCTGCCATAAATCTTCACAACATAAACTTTCTTTGTCCTATGATAACATACTAAAGCTACAGCTGCAAAATTCTTAGGTATGTTTGATAGAGATAGGGAAATTACATTGATGTAACTGCGTGACCTGTGGCACGAAAAAGCATACACACATAGCCTGCAAGATACAGTCTGTGTGATTGTTTGTGTGGTTCAGTGACATGTTACACAGTGACGCATTGCAGCTTTTCAGGAATCATTTTTAAACCAGCTTACTTTAAAAATCCTCTATGATATACCTTGATAGAAAACATCTACAGCATTCTTCTTTGTGAAAAGAATTTATTCGGCACACTATGTAACATGCGACGCAAACAGTGTAGATGCATGTGGTTAATCAAAGTACGTATTTCTCTTAAACCATGAGGGAAAAAGCGAACATTTTCATCTAAAACAATAACTATATGAAAAATGTGATTGAGAACTTACCTTTACTTCCGATGCAGCCGTATTACTCTCAATTTTAGACAATTTGACAGTTACCCTCACATTCTCGCTATGCACGTAACTGCGTAACACAGCGGAAGAGTGCGTGACACGTCACTATTTTCTGTCGTTTATGTACATCTGGTGTGGCAAACTTGGGTGAAATGAAGTGTTTTCGCTTAGCAGATGACAGGTCTTCCGGTGTTTCGTTTAGGAAACAAGCACGTACCTGCGTAACACTCACAATGCCTAAATTTAGAAACGTTGTATTATAGGATCTGTTTATGCAAATTTTAGTGTTTTTAGCTGTACAGCTTTAGACTTTAATGTGCTGTCAACTTTTGTGCCATTTCATGTACAATGATCACTGCTAGAATGGTTGATAGGTTCCTTTGAGGTTCGCGAGACATGTGACGCGACCCATTATGCAGTTACGCTCTTTAAAAACGGGCCATATAACAACATCTGATAATTAAAATTAAATGTTTCAGGATGACAAAAGGAGAATTACTTTATTAATGTTTACTATGCTATGCAGCTATAAAATGTGAAAGAAACCTCTCACGTATCCACCAAAGTTACCCACTGACAGCGTTCCCGTTTTGGGCCACCATTTTAAGTTTGATTTTACACCTCTTTCATAAATAATTAATAGTAGACTTGATAGTCAACATTTTCCTTTTTTGTCCTGCTAAGTCAACATCAAGGTAAACCCTAGAAATGCTAGGAGTGCATTTAGTTGCTTGTTTTGGATAAAAAAGACTGTGCAATGAGGGCCCCTCATTATATATATCTAATATATTCTCATCATTAGCCTGGAATGACACACATATATTATTTGAAGTTTCCCACACTTCATAAATAAGTAACGTATACACAGTTCTTCTGCTCTTAAACTGATGAATTGCCATTTAGTTGTAGGTTGCTGACATAAAGAGACAATTTGTAATTGTTAAAACCGCTATGTCTGTGACTGTTTTCTACTACTTCCAGTAGATTTGGAACTTCTGCCCATAAAGTATAGAACTGAGGCTGATCATGAATAAAACACTGAAGTAGCTGAGCTTACCAAAGTAATGTATTTGCAGTTCATGGTGGCTAACCAAATGTACTTTTCTTCTCAAAGTAGAGCTGTGGTACATGTAGACCATTTTGCCAGCGTGTGGGTTGAAAACATATTTCTTTGCCAGGTTTGTTTGCTTTCAATCCGGTGCTTGAGGCAGAATATTGAAGAAAAAAAAATATTTTGTGAAAGCCCTACATCTTAATGCACTTGAGAATCTGAAGGTTATCACAGTGCACTGGGTTAGATTGGTTAGTTCAAAATTTTATTACCAACAAGCCTCTTGCACCTTTTTTCAAATCAGGAGCTAGATTCTGAAGCATATATTTTAAGCATATATGCAGAAGGTTCAAGTCTTTATTTGCTCTCCAAAAGGAAAGGGTCACTTGTGGAGGGCAGCAGCTACTATGAAATCAATATGGCGTGAACAAAAAAAATCTAAAATATATCAAATGTTTGATGGAAGACTCAAAGGCCATTATTGAATAAAACATGTGTGCCAGTTTTGACAGGAAGAAGAAATGTCTTCTCATACAAAGCTCCTCCTTGAAAGTCCATGCCTCAATCAACTGATCCCCTTCACCCACACAGCTCATGTGTGAACACCTGTAGCGCCTGCTATGCCCAGAAAAATCTATTTCGCAAATAAACAATCCTGCTGGTACTCAGAGAGTTGGTACACCTGAGATTAATGGAAAAAAACCCCAATTCTTTTATTCCCTGCTAATTCCCATCATTGCTCCCTTTTTCTGCCATGCGAGATGAACGTATAATTTCCTCCCTTTCTTTCTATCACTCTTATTTCACACTCTGAATACCTGCTGCTTGATGGCTTTCCTGCATTTCTAGCACTTAGTGTTTACTTTGATACATAAATTGATGCCAGGCTCCCTCCCGTACCCCGGCAGGCATCAGTGGTGCCTGATTTTTAATTCGCAGTTAAATGGCGCTCAACACACGCAGCTTGCTCGATAATTGACTTCAGTTTATTGAAGGGAGGGATGATTAGATTCGAATGTCAGTGCTGGTGTGCATGTTAGAGGGTTTTGTGTTCCTTCAGCATCTGATGAATCTACGGAAAGGGGTGGGCTACACATGAATATCAGGTGTGGATCAGGCATGAAATTAAATGCAGAAGGTTTGGTTTCTCAGTGCTCAGTATTTGATGTGTAGTGATGCTGTTTTTTGGGTCCTTTATGATGACAGTTCTCATACACATGATGAAAAATCTCCATCCAGAACCATGAGGATTCCAACCTTCATTATATAACCCCATATGCTTGTAGTATGCCTTTATTTTAATTATCCAAATGGAAGATTATAGAATATGTATAAGCTGGGTGAAATTTGTCAAACAATCTTTTACTCACCATTTACTATGATTCTACACTAGCTGCTTAAAGCATAAATTGCCAAATCCTTTTGAAGAAACCAACCACCCCACTGATCACCCCTTTCCATCCTGAATATTTTTTTCTTTTATAAGCATGAACACACCCAGTTTAAGTCAGGAAATGAGGTTAAATAGTTTATAAGTTCAATCAGTTGCGTTGGGAACACTTAATTGTGTGGGATTCTGGGGGTGATGGTGAATATTGCTTTAAAGGACCCTTGCTGGCACAACCATTAACTCCTGGCAGAAAGTTCAAGACTATAGTGATACTTTAGTATTGATCTACTTTTACAGTTTCATGATCATCACTTGTATCTCTAGATCTCAACAGTCCTTAATAGTGTCAGAGATTTAAGAAAGAAGGAAAATGATTGCTCCGGTCACAGCTCTTTAATTGGTTCCTTAGTTGTGGTCCTTGCTGAGATCAGGGTTTTTTTCTCCCCCCTCTTCTTTCTGAGCACCTCCAAATGTGTTGAGGGTGCATTTTTCACAAGACTCTCTCTCTCTCTCTCTCTTTCTCTCTCTCTCTCTCTCTCTTTCTTTCTCTTTCAACAACCTCACTCAGCGCTTTGTATTTTCCTGTGGGTGTGATGTCTCTCCTCTGCAAGTAGTCAGCCCTGATTTGTCAGCGTTCTTCCTAGTGATTCATAAAAATTCAGCTTGCGCCTGCAAAAGACTGGTTTCACCACCCCAACTGGCACTGGTCTCCTGAGCCCCAGCACCCTTACCTAAGCAGCCCTAAATGAGAGACAAACATTTAGGATAGTCAGTGCGTTACTTCTGGGCGGCACAATGGCGTACTGATAAGCACGTCCGCCTCACAGTAAGAAGTCCCGGGCCCAGGGCGAATGTTTCTGTGTGAAGTTAGCATGTTCTCCATGTGTTTGTGTGGGATTCCTCCGGGTACGCCGGTTTTCTCCCACAGTCCAAAGACATACATGTTAGGCTAATTGACTGTTCCAAATTGCTCCTAGGTGTGAGTGTATGTGGGTGTGTGTTTTGAACCCTGCTGTTCAGGGTGTACCTTGCCTTCAGACTCCCTATGACTGTGATTAAGTAATTAAACAAATGAATGAATGCATTACTACTTTTCTGGTGTAAAAGAATGCAGTCCAACTCAACAATGAGTATGACTGGATGGCTTTGCATTTAAATGGCAAAGGGCATTTAATGGGTTATTTTGAGGAATGTACACTGACAGTCATTAAAAACTAGGAGACCATAGTTTTCAACATAATTTTTATTCTGGTAGCCCAAACTGGATTTTTGTAATATGGAAAATTTGTTTAGCATGCTGGCTTAAAAAAACAACAAAGAAAAGTGTCAAGAATAAATTATGCACATCAAAAAACAACAAAACAAAATGGCACCTGTCAAATTGAGTCACAACAGTCAGTATCGGGTATGGCCTCTGTTTGCGGTGATACAGGCAGTGATTTGCGGTGATGCAGCACGGTGAATTCAGTCCCGCAAGTGCTGCAACTGGATGTAGCGATCCTGTTCGGGAGTCGTCACTCTCTTGCCCTGGACATGGCCTGTCGTCAACTGACCCTGTCATGTTGTGACGGTCAATCAGGTTTCTGATGGTGGGTTGTGTACAGCCCATACGCCTCGTAACTCTCTGTAGCTCAACCCGGCGTCCACCATACCCATTGCTCGGAGACGTTGTTCATGTGATAGACGTGGCATTATGATGTGCACTAGACTAGCAATAGTGGACATGTTTGAGCCTTTATATATGCTTTCCAAACCACTCCTCAAATTGTGCAGATACACATTGTGTTTTTCTCAAACTGCATTTGGTCCACTTTTGCAAATTGACCAACACATGTGCAATGAAGTGTGACAAAATGCCATCAGTAAAGCCACAGGGTATACTACCAACCCCCCTTACAAGTACAGATATACAGAAATTTCTCTCTTATAGTTTTTAATGACTGTCAGTATACCATTCCATGAATGAATAGCAGTATTGCATTTTATCACGAGGGTGCAGGTGTGCAGAGAGGGGAGCAGGACACAGATGCACAGGGTTCATATATTTAATAAACTTTAGAGAAACAATAAAGAGCAGAAAATAAAACAGACAAAAAACAGTAAGAGCTGTCCCTTAAAACCAGCATAAAAACCTGTCTAGTCTAAGAGTATACAATCATATACATAAGCATCCAGACAAACTGGTGTGCCTATAGTAGCATCTCAGTGTAAGCAACACCTCACAACAAGGCAGATCCAAACGCCCACCTAAACAGCGTCTTTAACAAGCCTTTATTAAGAGGCCTTTAACTTTAACTGGTAGCTGCATAGACACACATTTGCCACTGCTGTCATGCATGCCAGTAGATGGCAGTCCAACTAGCATGTGCAGAGGCAGCATAAATGCCACAGACTGACACAGAAGGGCGAGGGCAGATGGATGTTACAAGTTTGAAACAGTGTGATGAGCATTTTCATTTTGTCCATCCATCCGTAATCCATACCAGTTATTGGACGGGGTGACAGGGGAAGCAGACTTTGGGTGAGAGGCGGGGTACACCCTGAACAGGCCACTAGCCAATTGCAGGGCTTACACAGAAATGTGGAAACCCACGCAAGCACATAGAGTAAACTCCAAACAGAAAGGCACCAGAGAGGTGGTGGTACACTTTAACATAAGTGGTGTTCAGTGAAAGATCTGTGCTGAATCAGCAAGCCTTAATACTCAGTATTGAATCAGTACATCCCTTACAAATTATCTTAAAGTGTATAATTTTACTTCAAATAAAATTTTCAGTGATACCACAGTGTAAAGTGACACACTCTTGTGGAGACATAACACAATATAAGAAGGAAGAAGTCATTTGTTCCAGGTCATGTAGTTTGTTGTGTATTATTACCTCCAACGTGTATGTGTGTGTCTGTGAATGTGTGGATAAATCAAGCTAAAGGACAGATTTCCACAAACGTTTAGCTAAATATGGGTATTGGGCCCATCGAAGAACTGACAAAACTTTGGGTGTGATCGGGATCTGGACTTTTTAAATGTTTTTTATTTTTATTTATTTATTTTAAACACGGCACGATAAGGCAAGGAGGGGAAAAGCAAACAGAATGTGCCAAGGTTCATTGTAATCCAACATGTGCCACTATAACCCATGTTCAGACGAAATTGCACTACCTTGGTACATCAGTTTCTAAAACCCTGTCTAAAGGTATATCAAGCATATGAGCTGTTTTTTAAACTTTTTATTTATTTATTTTTAACTAATAATAATGGTAATATAGAGATAATTATACAGGTAATGTGTAGTAATGGCCAATAAAATGCATTACTAAATATAGTTTATGTAACTGAAGGTAAACTCACTCACTGCTAGTAAAGTTTATACCAAGAACATGGGATGGGAATAAACCTTGGGTACAATGCCATTCAATTTCAGGGCACCATTCACTCACACACATTTTCACACACATTCAATCACACCTAGGGGCAACTTGGAGGAAAGGATTTTTTACTCATCCTGATGGTGGCACTATGCTGCTTTTCCTATATACAGTATCTCTGTTATTCTATTTGTATAAATATATAATAAATATAATATTTATCCTATTTGCTGTGTTTTTCTTTTCGACTGTGGGGGATGCCACACCTTTGCTACTTTGTTGACAGTAACAGGGCCCATGTCATCTGTGGGGCAGGTTTTATTGGATTTCATTGGGGAATTACTGTGTAGCATCACCTGGAGTCCCCTTCTATTTTTTGTACTGCTAGTACAGAAATGAAGATCAGCTTGCTTAGCTAGTTTTACAGCAGTCCTCTATGTAATTGTATGTCCACAGCTGCACATGCAGATCATGTGAAACAGACACACACAGGTGCACTGGGATTAGATTGAGTCCAATGGTGAACTGCTGGTGACCCTGCATTTGGCAGCTCTTGCAGTGGTAGGAGTATGCTGAGCCAGCATACCCATGGTGTGTGTGTGTGTGCCACAACTGCTGGTTTGGCTTGTGTGTTTCCACTCCTCCTGCACCACAGCTGCATCAATTCCATCCAATACGACACACGTACACATACACGCTCACCACAGTCCATTAGATAAGCTTTCTCACATACCCATACATACAGATAACACTAATATCAGGAAACACATTTAGCTCACAGTGATCCATAACCATAATACTGTAATATCAAAGATTAATAAATGCCCTCTCTGTTTCGGGTGATCACAAATAAAGCTACTTCAGTTAATTCTGCTTATCACTGTTTAGTGTCTGAAGCTGCCTCACCCTGGTCAAACTAGTCCCAGTAAAAGACCAGCTCTATATTCAACATTATTTTGATTCTGATGCCACATCAGGAGAGCACAGAGAGAGCATCCTGAGAAGTTGCATCACTGCCTGGTTTTGGAACTGCACCTCCTTGGATCGTAAGACCCTTCAGCGAATAGTGAGGACAGCTGAAAGATCATCGGAGTCTCTCTTCTCTCTATCACGGACATTTACACTGCACGCTGCATCTGCAAAGCTCACAGCATTGTGGATGACCACACACACACACTCTTCACCCTCCTGCCATCTGAAAAGAGGTACCGGAGCATTCGGGCCCTCACAACCAGACTGTGTAACAGTTTCTTTCCTCAAGCCATCAGGCTCCTCAACACCCAGGACTAAATTACACAAAAATCTCTCTCTCTCTCTCTCTCTCTCTCTCTCACACTCTCTCTCACACACACGCACACACACATACACCCAGAACTGTACAAGACTAAAAGAACTGAATGGTACAAAACTCTGTTCCTCTCAGACACATACACATACACACACTCTTTTTCGCCTGTGTGGACACACACACATAACTTACATTGTTCACTATTTATTGCACTACCTCAACCCTGTTATTATTTTATTACGCTGCTATGTTTATATTTTTTGTCTATTCCTATATTGTATTTGCACTACCTCAACCGCTGCTGCTCTGTACATCATTTCATTTTTCATTCCATCTTATCTTTTTCTTTCTTGCGGCGTTAAGTGTCTCGTTCTTGTGTTGTCTTTTCCTTTTGTACACTGTACACTCTTTTTACACTGTATTGTCTTTGCACTGTTTGCACATAGTTTGCACACTTCACACTTTATGTGGCTAGGACAAAAACCTTGGTCCTAGCTCTGTGTTGTTGTTGTTTTTTTTTTTTTTTTTTTTCAAATTTGATCTTTGTTGTATGTTTATGTAGCACCTGGCCCTGGAGAAACGTTGTTTCTTTTTCCTATGTACTGCATCAGCTATATGTGGATGAAAGGACAAAAGCTTCTTGAACTTGAACATTGAATTTGATTTCACCAGACTTCAGAAGCACCACTAATTCTGCTGTGTGCTGTTCCTACGGTCTATGGAAAGCTGATATTTATTGTATCTGTTTCTCAGTACTAGACAGACCATCGGAAGTCTTGCTTGTTTGGTGATTCTTTCTTTTTTAAATGTCAGCATCATTACTGGAATTAAATGACTAAGTCATATCTACTACAAGCAATGTGTCACTGAATTGAGGCATCTCAAGTGGCCTGACACTTTATGCAGTAATATCTGTTTAAACATTGCCTGCTTTGAGAACCACAGCTGTCCTTTTCAGATCCTCAGGCAGATGTGTGTAAATACTTTAAAAAAGTAAACACACGAAAAGTGCCTGGACTGGACAACATCCGGTTGTGTTCTTAAAGTGTGTGCTCAGGAACTGGCAGATGTCTTTGCAGACATTTTTAACCTTTCCCTGCTCTTGTCTGTAGTCCCCATATGCTTTAAGAGGACCACCATCGTCCCTGTCCTGAGGAAACCTAATGTGAGCTGCCTCAATGACTATCGTCCAGTAGCACTCACCTCCATCATCATGAAGTGCTTTGAGCGTATAGTCAAAGCTCACATCACATTCTTCACTGCCTGCTACACTCAATCCTTTCCAGTTCTCCTACAGGTCAAACAGATCCACAGACGGTGCAATAGTGCTGGCTCTGCACACTGCTCTCTCCCACCTGGATTACAAAATACTTATGTGCAGGTGCTGTTTTTTTGACTATAGATCCACTTTCAACACTATATTTCCATCCAGGCTTATCATGAAGCTCCGGGATCTTCGCATCAGTGTCTTAATATTTACTGACTTCTACCGTTGCACCATTAAGAGTATTCTGTCTGGCTGCAACATGACCTGGTACGGGAGTTGTAATACTCTGGACCGCAAAGCTCTACAGAGGGTGGTCAGATCAGCACAACGCATCACCAGGTCTGAACTGCCAACCATCCAGGACCTTTACACACCGCGATGTAGAAGGAAGGCCCAGCGGATCCTCTCTGACCCCAGCCACACACTCTTCACACTCCTACAACGGTAAAGGAGCATCCAGACTCGCACCACCAGATTCAGGGACAGTTTCTGCCCACAAGCCATCAGGTTACTGAACTGCTAAAATACTGGACTAATTGCACACTACAATTTGCACACCCATTGTACACACTGTATATCTACACACCATTACCTCTGCACTACAGCCACTAAAGTATTTCTTTTAGTATTCTGCATTTATCCTACTGTGTGTGTGTTACAATCAATGTCTAAACCAGTCTATCTGTGAAATGGTTGAATTTTTCAGTCAATCTGTAAAATGACATTCACTCAGGTGATATACATAATGACTGAAATTTTTTGTAATTTTACAGATTGACTGAAAAATGAAGCTAACCTTTTGACACGTTTGAACCCGGGAACGCCACTGGAACGACGCTCCAATGGGGCGTTATAGACAGCCTGGGAAGGGACACTATAGATCAGTTGCTGCCCACCTGGGGCTGCGTTCTTTTATTGCCAGATGAAACCGAATGTGTTGCCAGATGAAGCCCAATGAAACCTAACGTGGGGATGAATTACTTTCTTTCTTATTTGTTCCTGAATTTCTTTGGATCTTGGCATTATGTCTAGCTTTTGAGGATCTTTTGGTCTACTTCACTTTGTCAGGCAGGTCCTATTTAAGTGATTTCTTGATTGAGA
>JBCNYH010000005.1:11128836-11142743 GCA_039654325.1 Tandanus tandanus
GGCTATGGCATCAACCCGGATTCGAACTTGCGATCTCCAGGTTGATAGTCGTGCACCTTGTCGATGCGCCACTCGGGAGCCCTGGTGCCATTTTTTTTTAAACAGACCCATAACGTGTTGTACTATAACACAAATTATGTACTATAACACAGAGAAATCACAGAAAGTGTTGTAGGTGTGATTTACTGGATATTTTACAGATTAGGACAAAAATGCAAATTTAAATGTTAATCATAATTTTTAAACTGTGCTTTCTTGGCCAACAGTAAACAAACAAGTGAGCCATTGTTTGCTGAATGTGTTTGTGTCAGAATGCCCCATGTGGAAATTAATGTCAAAGTGTTTTGAGGGCAGGCTCTTTCACCCTCACCTGGACCTGCTGCATCTGGCTCCTACATGAAAACCAAAAAAGTAGGGGAAATGCTTTGAATACATGAACATGCAGACCAGGATTATGGTGCTTTTCTCTTGGAGAATTCCAGCCATTTGCCTATTGTGCTTCAGTGGAATGTTGTAGAATTTTTCACATGCCGAAATATTAAACAGGGGAATCAGCAAAGTAAACATAGAGCATCATCAGAACCTCAGGACCTGCAGATCACATTTGGCTCTTCACATTTTGTTTGTTTGCTTGTTTGAATTGCCTGGTTGGTTTGATGTTGTTGTTGTTGTTCTAGCTGTTTCCCCCATGATCTAGGCACTTCAGTTTATGATTTTGCAGGGCAGATGTTATTATAGACAGGCTTCTAGAAGTAAGTAGAGGTGGTCTCATTAAAGTGTATCGGTATTGGTTATCCTTACATCATAATTTGTGTGTATGTAACAGATGCTTATTTTAACATAAATGGCCATAAAAAGCACAAAACTGGTAATTTTATCCTGTGGATTAATAGCAGGGGATGAACTGCGGGAGTTAGCAGTCATTTTTCCCCAGAAGTGATGTCAACACATTGGGCAGGGGCGACTCCTCTTGTGGAGACAGTGAGACGTTATAGTCTAGTGACTCTGAGGACGAGAATGCTGCCAGAGATGTGGGTGACGGTGGATCCAAAATGGCTTATGCAGCTAACGTCAGTTGGTTTAGGAACAAAAAAAATGTTTCAATTCAATTCAGGTTTAATGTATATTTATCCATTAATGGTGAAATGCATTTTTTTGTAGATGTATTTTCAAAGTACACTATCTATAGTGTGTAATATTCAGTTTAAATGTATTTTACCACATAGACATTATATGATTCTAATTGGATGCTGTTAACATGGTAGAAAGGTAACAACAATAACAGTAACAACAACAACAACAACAACAAGCAGTGTGACCGAAAAGACATCTGCACGTCGTCCATTGCCGCCATGAGAGATGAAAAGCCGACATATTGTACTTCTACGACGGCTCTATGGCCGTCTGTATTTTGACACATTGGCCACAGTGGCCATTTTAGAAGTACAATATGTTGACTTATATATCTTATATGGTACTGATGGTAGTGATGTTAATATTTTTAACCATCAGTTACCTGATTATTAATTGGTCTTTCTGTAGGTGACCTTTTCTCTGATTAGTGGACCAAGGAGCTCAGGTGCTATTTGGGTGTCTACTAACAGGTTCCCTTAGTTAATATTTTTGATCCTTTGATGTTGTGGTTGTGATGAGCCTTCTCAGTGGAACACGACCGCCAAGGACTTACTCGCCATGATTACACACACACACACACACACACACACACACACACACACACACACACACACACACACACACACACACACACACACAAATACCAACTGGAACCAAGCACCCTAAGCACCAATTACATTTACCCCCCTCCCATTCTGTTCCCAGTCTCTTAGGTCTGGATCTGCATAGTGCAACCTAATCTTGGTTCCTAACTCTGCTGCATTTGACTTTTTTTTAATGTTTTTCACTATCACCTGACCAGAATGACTGATGTACTGCACTCAGCCGAATTTGTCTTACTGAAGCGAGGTATTGGAAGTTTAAAGGGACACATAACCAGAACATTCAAATAATGTTGCTGAGTGATATGTTCGTATGAGAATGTCTCACCACTGCCAGCTATGATATCTATATTAGGTTTGTCTCTCGACTTTTGCCCGTTTCATGGTATGAATCCATGAATTTGTTTTGGAGATGGTCCGAGAAACTGCCTAGAGATTGGAATCAACCAGTTTTCAGGGTTACCGGCATGACCAGTAATCGGCTAGACCAGTCTCACATATTTTCAATGCTGAGCCTTGGCCCTGTGGTTCCAGCACAGCTATTTATGTCACAGTTGCGTTCATGCATATAATGTCACAGTTGTGAGCATGCATATAACGTCACGCTTAAAGCCTCAAGCTAGCATTGTTAGTGTGGAAGTTTTCCACCGTGAGTGAAGACATAAAGCTCGCAATTTGTAATACATGCAAAGACAAGGAATTATCAAGAAAATGTTCAGAACAACAAACCTTATTAGACACTTAAAAGAATATTACCCAGCTGACCATTCCCCTTTACATTTTTTATTTTATTTTTTTACAATATTTGACATTTTGGTTCAAATGGAGAATTGCTGAGCTTGGCGGAGGTTTGCACAGTTTGAGTGCTCTTGTTCTATGTGGAATTTGGTTGAAATGTTGTCAGTAGTTTAGGGAATAAAAGAAAAGTGTTCATGTTACTCAAGCCGAGAAACTGATAATTTTTGCGGTGGTCTCTTATATAACATTAACAACACCTTACTGGTCTGCAGCTCAGAAGCCCCATATACAGCAACTGCAATGCCCTGTGGGCTCTAACCTCTTTCTATCATAGCCATTATCATATCTATCATAGCCATTAACAGTATCAGCAATTGGTACTACATTAGCTCTATTGTGAGCTCAGACAAGACATATTCGTCTTTGCTCCCCACATGCACATGTGAGCCTTGGACACCCATGAAACTCTTGCCAGTCTGCTGGTTGTCCTTCTTTGGACCACTGCATACCAGGAACCCCTAAAATACCTGTCTTTTAGCCCTTGTCAAAGTCACCAAGTTGTTTATACGTGCTAATTTTTCCTGGTCCCAACACATCAGCTTTGCAAACTAATTGTACACTTTCTGCCTAATACAGCACATTCCTTGCCAGGTGCTACTCTAATGAGATAATTAATAGTATGTAACTGTCAGTGGTCATAAAGGTTTAAAGTTTTTGCTGATCAGTGTATACAGTTGTGCTTGAAAGTTTGTGAACCATTAAAAAAATTCTGTATATCTGTATAAATAAGATTTAAAACATCTGATTTTTAGACAGGTCCTAAAAGTACCTGATTACACATACTTATTTATTTATTGAGATAAATAATCTGAAATATTACATATCTGTGATTGAAAAACTTTGCTTTCAGACCCCATTGTGCAGTAATAACTTTAACTAAATGCTTGTAGTAACTGTTGATCAGTCCTGCACATCAACTTGGAGGGTCTATTCCTCTGTACAGAGCAGCTTTGGGATGTTTGTAGATTTCCTCGCATGAACTGCTCGCACAACATTCCTGTTATATGAAGGTCAGGGCATTGACTTGGCCATTCCAAAACAATACACTTATTCTTCTTTTACCATTCTTTGGTAGAACAAATTATGTCTTTAGAATTGCTTCCTTGCTACATGACCAACTTAAGCTTCAATTCACAGGCCTGATATTTTCCTTTAGAATTTGCTGGTATAATTCAGAATTTATTGTTCTATCAATGATGATAAATGTAGCAAAATAGGCCCAACTCATGATGCTACCACCACCATCTTTCAAAGATGGAATAATGTTTTTTCTACTGGAATACAGTGTTTTCTTTCTCTAAACAAATAGCTCTTTATTTAAACAATATTTTTGGTCTTATCCACACACAAAATTAATTCGTATAAGGGCAGCAATGTTCTTTTTGGAGAGCAGTGACTTTCCCCTTTCAACTGCCATGTACACCACCTTTGTTCTGTATTGTCATGATAGTCCACTCAAAAACTAAAAAAACACTAACATTTGCCAATAGGAGAGAGATTTTTATTTGCTTAAAAATTACCCAGGGTTCCTTTTAGACCTTCTAAACTATTGTACATTTTGCTCTTGGACTGATCATTGTTGGTGGACCTCCTAGAGAGTGTAACTCTGGTGTTGAACCTTGGACCTCTTTTGTAATATTTTTGAGGATGATGAGCGTCAATACATTTTTCTTTTCTTTTTTCTCCTTTGTTGGTAGCATGTTATATTCAACATAAACATGTTGTGAAGGTCACACTTTACAGATTGCCCAGGGTGCTCACTCATACCTGATTGTCATCCAAATGATTAAAAAACGCCTGACTCTAATTTTACCTTCAAATTTAACTGCTAATTCTAGCAGTTCACATACTTTTCCCACCCAGAGGTATGTAATTCTGGATGATTTTCTGCAATAAATAAATAAACCGACCTGTTTTCCTTATGCTAAGTTTATTTTGTGTGATGCTCATCTCATGTGTGTCTTGAGTTTCTAACATGCTGTCCAGTTTTATCCGTACTCCATAAAACATGACAGTAGGTGGATTCACTCTAAATTGCCCTGGTGTGTGGATGAGTGTATGACTGTGTGTGCATGGTGCTTTTTGATTGGCTGGTGTCCCATTAAGTGTGTATTCGAGCCTCACACCTAATGGATTTGGGAAAGCTGTGGTGCAAATACACAGCATGAATGAACATAATCCATTATGAGCTGATACTCTCTATGACAGTTTGTAAATAGCAGTTGCCATAGTATCTAGAATTCATTCTAGCTAATCTGATTAGGTCATCTGGATGGAAGAGATCCATCATCTGCTTCAGTATCTCTTTGTTTTTACATTTCAAAGAATGGCCCATCTTCCATGTATCGTTTGCGACATCTTGCATATTGTTATCAAATTTTTCTAGTAAGAAAAAATTTAACTAATAGTATGTAGGCTTTGAAGGGTTTTAATTTGCACTGACCAAATAGATAGTGAAAATGTTTATTGTAGAGCTTTGTTTTGTTGGATGATTTTTGGACCACATGTTGTGTATATATATATCATGTTTTACCAACTATCCTTGTCTGACTTCCTCTTAGCTATGACATGGTCCATTATGGGCACTCAAATCAGCTACGACAAGCGAAGGCTATGGGGGATTATCTTATAGTGGGAGTACATACTGATGGTAAGTGTTGTCATAAACACCACATACATTATGGAACCTTCACAACAAACAATGGACAAACAAGTGCATGCATATGCTTAAGATGTAGGGAAATGTAGTAGGTGTGCAGGATGATATGGCCAGGTATGACAAACATGACTTCCAGACCTAGTTTTCACCAGGATTGTGCTAGGTTTTAAGTAGAGGCCATTACCAAGAGTATTTTAATTCATAACAGTATTTTTCCTAAATACATTACCAAAATTCAGGAGAAGTATCAGAAGGCAGTCTTATCATACTTAACTTTTTTTTTTTTTTAGCTAGCCTGGCCTTTAAGGCTGACTAAAAAGATCTGGAGATTCATAAAGCAATTTTTTTAGAATATATTTTCCTTAAATGGCATGTCACATGTCTGTAAAACACATCATTATATATTCAATTCCCCTTTACCCACAGAAGAAATCTCAAAGCACAAAGGCCCACCCGTCTTCACACAGGTTGAGAGGTACAAGATGGTGCGTGCAATCAAATGGGTGGATGACATAGTGCAGGGTGCCCCATATGTCACTACTCTGGAGACTCTGGATATGTACAACTGTGACTTCTGTGTACATGGAGGTACAGATGATCTGCATTCATGTTTTCAGCATTCCTTAAAACATACCATGATAAATAGCAATTATTATGAATATGTGCTTTTAAGTTGAAGTAGACCAAGAAATCTTTGCAAATTAAAAATCCACATCCCTTACAACTAATATGTTTGGAGCACTGAACACGCTCTCAGTCAGCAGAACTACAATGCATATGAGCTATATGTCTATAAAACAACATACCAAATTGCATTAGAGAAATATATATATTAGGGATGTAACCATATAGAGTATAGTATCATATCATCCGCATACTGAACGATTTAGCCCCTCAGAACAAGAGTGGTTCAACTGTATTTTTCAAAGTTATCTCCTCTCCCTGGAAAGTTTGACTACTAGTGCCATCTATATTTCAGAACTGGAACTAGACAACCATTAGCCCACTATTGCACTAAAAGGATTTCACATTTAGGCTGTCCATTATGGGTCTAACACAAAAAAAAAAAAAAGAATGTTGACCATTCTTGTTCTGAGGAGCTCAACTAATCAACAGAATTATGCATATTAAACAGAATTATTCATCATAAAATACCATTTATATTATGTGTACTATAAGAAATATTAAAACTTAAGTCCTTTTTCTGAAAAAGTGCCCTCTTTATCATAAAACTCCTAAGTACAGTTTATTTATACTTGCTCCAGTGTCTAGTATTCAGGCAATTCTTATTTTTGCTAAAATGTATTGTATTGAGACACCAGCTATTGGATTGCATCACATTTGTGTGTTTGTGTATCCGTGTGTATTTTATGTGTCTGTGTATAATTCATTTTATATACAGTACCATATATTCATTAGTGTGAAGGATCTTTGAATTAGATCCAGACAGATTGCACTAAGAAACGGTGCAATACAGATTCAGACTGGTTACAGTTCTATGTTCTGCTCTAATTTAATGCAGTGTAGATTTGTTGTCTGGGTCAGAGTAGGGATGTGATGGATATTGAAAATACCTTTTGGCTACGGAGTAGGTTTTTAGTATGTATATTCAGTAAGGAGTAGAGGGCTATGTTTAGGTTTATAACTTGTTTTGGGAGAAATCTCTTCCAGATTGCTGCTCTTGCTGTAATAAATGAGAGCTGACTGTTGACACCCACAGTGTGCTTAAAATTATAACATTTCCCCATCCTTTCAGATGACATCACTCTGACAGTGGATGGAAAGGACACATATGAAGAGGTGAAAAAGTCGGGTAGATACAGGCACGTGGCAAACTGGTCAATGGTATAAAATGTTTATGCTACAATAACCATACAATCCAATATCACAATCGTTTTCCAGGATGCATAGTTAAGTTACTAATACAGTATGTTCCACTTGTCTATTCAGATGTACTAATGGATAAATAAAATATTATTATTTCATGTTTTCTTTAATGTAGTCCATTACGCTAGGATGTACATAACATTTTCAAAGTTATAGACATATTTTGAGAATTTCTGTTTTTTATGGCCTTTATATCTCTTTTATGTCTGTTTTCCTGTTAAAATTCTGACATAATTTTATACGGTAATATTGGGATGCAAAATACCCAATGCAAGGGCACATGCCTGAAGTACTGTTGATAAAATATCCATTATTAAGACTACCTGTTCTACCGGATTTTATAGAATATTTCCATTTATTCTTCAGCTTAAATTGGTTTTAACTTAGCGCATGTTACTTTTTCTGTAACAAAAGAACAAACTCCCACCTGTTGCCATACAGATGTATGAGATAATATTTAAAATATTGCAACCACTACTCTGTCAAAAAAAGATGCATGTTATTCTACATGAATGAAATATAATATTATAATGTTAATATAGATTTAGGCAATGCCTAAAGGTGGACCTCTCAATAGATATCTCTATTAATGTGTCCGAGGCTGGTGTTGTAAGAGTAGTGCGGCTCCTTTAAGGGTTGAATCAACTTCAGCCCTGGAGGAAATAAATAAATGAGTCTCCCCTGCGTTTCTCGACTATGCTCTGAAGTGAAAGCAGGAAAGGTTAACAGTGGATTTTCTTTTCACCTCCTTTCCTTATCTGATTTCCACGTGTATCACATGTCTTGTTAGTTTAATTATCCATTTAACAAGTACATCTTCTGTGCTCTCATTTGGTGTGGTTTTGCTTAGTGAAATTTGTCTGCCTGAGTCGTTTTATATAACTATATATAATAAATGCTTTTTTATTGCCAACGCAGCAGCCTTATTGAGTTTCCGTAGTGGCACGGACACAGAACAACCATCCAAGTCATGCCTATGGCTTGATATTCATTAGCTAAAAACATCGATTTGACTTTTAAGCAATGGTACTGTTGTTAGTATTGAAATATCCTGGAAAGAAGGAACTCAGTCAAGTTTCAAATTTTAAACTCTGAGTCACTAGCATAGAATACAGCATATTGCTACTCATTCATTAATTTAGGAGCACACCTTTGTGTGCCTGAGCATCTCACAGTTGGACTTTTGAGCTGATTGTCTCACAAAACTACAGTCATCTTTCAAGTTCTGACTTAAATGTCTCTTGCAGAGAGTGTAAGAGGACACAGGGTGTGTCTACCACAGACCTGGTTGGCCGCATGCTCCTGATGACTAAAGCTCACCACAGCAACATGGTGAGTCTTCCTTTCTTTTTTATACCAATCCAATCTATAACCTTTATTACTTTCTCTAAAGAAATTATTGATCTGTAATTTTTTGTCATCTTTTCAGGGAAGTTCAGATTATCAGCAACACACAGACAACTTTGGAAGAGTGAGTATATTATAAGATTAGAAGTATGGGAAATCATTCATGAATTTTGGTGGTTATTTCTGCCTAATCTACCCAACTTTAACTTAAAAGGCATTATGAACTTTTAATGTAAAAAAAGAAAAGCTGAAGTATCACCTGTAGGTCAGTGGAGAAGTACAGACTCTATCGTGGTCTTACATATGATGAGATCATAAATTTTATGCATAGAGGTTTAGCAAGTATTTCACATCACATTTGTTACTTTGTGTTGTAAATTTGTTTAGTCATCATAGGCCTTCTTTTCTTCTGTTGTACTTTGTTTTTCTACCCACGTATTCTCTCTTCCTCTCTTCTTATCCGTCTTTGCAATGTGCTTTCACAGAAGAATGCCAACTTGGCGTTTAACACTGGCCTTTATTGTGGCATGGGTCGCAGCTTGAAAGATGTGAAGACCTCAGCTGTGATTCAGATCGAATAGTGTTCCCAAACAGTACACTACTGAATTACTTTAGCTGCATAAATTTGAAGGAGTCAGAGGAAAAAAGGAGGTTAAATCACATTTTGGGTATAAACATGTTTATGGTACCAAGTAACAGCAAAAACTAGGTATTTTCCATTCATTCATTCATTCATTTTCTAAGCCGCTTAATCCTCATTAGGGCCGCGGGGAGGCTGGCGCCCATCTCAGCCGACTCTGGGTGAGGGCGGGGTACACCATGGACAGCTCGCCAGGTCATCGCAGGGCCAACACACAGACAACCATTCACACTCACACCTACACCTAGGGGCGATTTGGAACAGCCAATTAGCCTACTGTGCATGTTTTTGGACTGTGGGAGGAAACCGGAGTACCCGGAGGAAACTCACGCAAGCACGGGGAGAACATGCAAATTCAACACAGAAACACCTGAGCCCAGGAATCGAACCCAGGCCTTCTTGCTGTGAGGCGGACTTGCTAACCATTGTGCCACTGTGCCACGCAGGTATTTTTCATTAACCAATTAAAATGCTTAATTCTTGGGTGACTCTAGTATGAAATGACCATCTCAGGTTTTTGCAATAATGGGGTTATGTCCAGCCAGGACTTGTTTTTGCTCATTTGCATCATTTCATATGTAAGAGCCTTTGTTTTGTTCTCACCACTTCAATTTATTATTAAAAAATACAATAAAGAAATACTTTCCTAGAGGATTTAGTTTTTATTTAACCTATGCATTAGTGATGAGCTTTTGAGTCTTTGGCAGTATATTTTTAGTTCTTGAAAATTCTAGGGAATTAGCCTGCCAATAAGGGAACAGGGAACAAGTAATAAAAAAATGACATGGCTGAATTCACATTATCAGGGAAAAAATAACATTAATCTGTTGTAATGTGACATAGCTCTGCTTTTCAGAACTTTATGGTCACAAAAGTCCCTTTTAAATCAGATATACTTTTCATACTTTAGTATATGTTCCTAAATTGAATACATATTTGTTAAGATGATGAGAACAGTCAGACTGGAGTTTATGTCATTTTTTAATGTGCATGAGCATATCACTGTAATTGGCAGTATGCACTGTTGTCACCACAGCAAAACAACAATGGAGGACAGCATCAGCAGTTGCTATATTCAGTAGTATGATGAGGTAGTAAATTTATGTGATTTGGGCAATTGAACAAATTAGTAAAACCTGAAGGAAACAACCTGGAAAAGCTGAGGAGTCATTTATTGATGTGTGCATGTGGATTTCCATTTATCCAGTTCCCACTGGGATATGCTTGATCTAATTTACAAGAGGCCCACAAAAAAAGTAAAGCAAAACTTATATATTTTACAACCACCCATAATCAATTTTAAGCCTCTGTTATATGCAGTATTTTGTATATTCATTCATTCATTCATTTTCTAGGTCGCTTAATCCTAATTAAGGTAGCGGAGAGGTTGATGCCCATCTCAGCCAACTCTGGGTGAGGGCGAGGTACACCCTGAACAGCTCGCCAGGCCATAAAACTACTCACAATCACATTCACACCTAGGGGTGATTTTAAATCCAATTAGCCTACTTTTTTCTATACGTACCCGGAGGAAACCCAAGCAAGCACGGGGAGAGCATGCAAACTCCACACAGAAATGACCGACCCCTGGAATCGTACCCAGGCCTTCTTGCTGTGAGGTGGACATGCTAACCACTGCTCCAGCATGCCTCCATATATATTATTATGTGAAAATAATAATCAGACCCTGAGTCAATGAAACTTTTTTAAAAAATAACTTCCAATTTATATCTAAAGTTTTAAATCTCATAACTGATTTTGCTCCATTTTGGTCCTGCAGGGTCCAAAGGGTCGCAGTCCCTGGACAGGGGTGTCTCAGTTTCTGCAGACGTCCCAAAAAATCATTCAGTTCGCCTCCGGGAAGGAGCCGCAGCTGGGGGACACCATTATATATGTGGCTGGAGCCTTTGATCTTTTCCGTATCCTCACAGACTCGCAACAAATGAATGCACAGTTGAGCTGATATTACTTTTATTATCTTTTTATTTTAAAACATTGTTTACTTTGACTTGACTTTCATTAGATATTGGCCACGTGGACTTTTTGGGGGCAGTATACAAGCTTTCAGACAAGCCATATGTTATTGTGGGGTTACATTTTGATCAGGTAAGGGTGATTTCATAGCATTTTAATGCTTTCTACTAGTAGTTATAAGTGTTAAAAATATTATACCATAATATGTTGAATTCTCCAGTCTGATTTGTTACTAGGTTTTGATTAATTTTTACTCGCTCACTTACTCACTCACTCATTTGCCGAACCGCTTACTCCTACTAGGGTCGCGGGGAGGATGGAACCTATCTTAGCCAACACTGGGCAAAGGCGGGGCACAGCCTAAATGGTTTGCCAGACCATCACAGGGCCAACACCTAGGGGCAATTTGGAACAGCCAGTTAGCTTACTGTGCATGTCTTTAGACTGTGAGAGAAAACTGGAGTACCTGGAGGAAACCCATGCAAGCACAGTGCGAACTACACACAGAACCCAGGACCTTCTTGCTGTGAGGTGGATGTGCTAATTACTAAGCCGCTATGCTGCCCTTGATTAATTTTCTGTATAAAATATTTCTGGCATTTGCTTTGACAGTAGCGGCTGAAATTCATAAATAAAATATTACAAAATATAAAATATTAAATAAAATATACCTGGGATCGGTATACAGAGGGACTGAAACTTCATTGTTTCTAGGCAACTATGTATGTCTCGCACTCTCAATATCAGTTGTTATATCACACATTACCAGCTCATGTGACATGTTGGGACATGTTTATTGGACACACTCCGTTGAAAATGGCTGACAGTGATGAGCATGTGCATTTTTATTTTTAGCTACATCCTTACTCGGCAAAACAAAGCTTTACTTTTTTACCTTTAAAATATTGTAACTGCCATTACTATAAACCACACCAGAAATCAACACCCCTCTTCCTGTTCAAGATTCATGGACATTAACATCGTAAATGGAAGTAAAAAGAAGAGATCTCAGAGCTGGCTCTCTCCACATCTATCCTCAGAATAGCCAAATTCAAGGCTTCCTTTTTATACTCTTTTTTTAATACAAGACACTACGGTTAGCTAAGTTACACATAGCAGTCATCTCATTAAAGTATTCCATTCACATAATCAACTTTTTCTCAAAATCAAAAAGTTTTATTGTTACCCCTTATAAGCACTTTATTCGAGGTGAAAATAAATCACGTTCCTAAGAAAGAAACATAAAGTTACGCTTTTTGGTGTATGCTTTAGCTTGCCTGTTGAATTATGGCATTACATATAGAGCTCAGTGCTCTGAACTCAAAGCCTGCCCAATGTGGGTATAAAAATCTTAGAGCAGCATAATACAATCTTAGCATGTTACAAGCATACTTGTATTACAACACAAATCTATTAATCTTTTATAGCGTTCTGTTGTGATTACTGACAAGAAGAAAAAAAATCCTGAAATCCCAGCACGAATGCACCAAACTTTCCCTATTGATCAAAATATCACGCTGTGACACGAGCATGAGATTTCATAATGGGAACAATGTAGTTTCTATTCCCTCTATACTGATCCCAGGTACAACAGTAATTATTATACTATAACATATTAACAGATAGGCCGGCATGGTGGTGGAGTGGTTAGCACTTCCACCTCACAGCAAGATGATGTGTCTGGCAAGGGTGTTTTTCTGTGGAGTGTGTGTGTTCTCTTTGTGCTTGTGTGGGTTAGACCAATTGATTCAAGATTCAAGAAAACTTTATTGTCATTGTGCAGAGAACAATGGGACATTGTGCAATGCCAATGAGACAGTCAAGGCAGCTCCAAGGCAGTGTAGTGCACTAAAGCAAATATGTAAATAAATAGTAAATAAAATGGTAAGAGAAATACAAGGAATAAAATAGAAATATATTTAAATGTGATTAGAGATAATAAAAAAATTTCAAGCTCTAAAACAATAAGCAACATACCCAATAAATAATATAACATATGTGCAGGAGCAGCAGCTTTTCATTACTGTGGGAGGGGAGGGGGGGGGGCGAGGAAGAGGTAGTGGAGAGGTTTTATTCACCAGTCTGTCTGCTTGTGGGAAGATGCTGTTGGCCATCCTGGTGGTACTGGATCTTAGTGACCTGTAGGGCCTTACCGATGGAAGGAGGTCAAAGAGGTGGTGTGCTGGATGTGCGTTGATGATCCTGAGAGATCGACGGAGACAGCGGGAGGAGTAGATGGAGAAAATGTCCGGGAGCTGTGTCCCTATGATTTTCCCAGCTGTTGATGACTTTCTGCAAGGAGTGCTGCTCTGCCTTGGTGCAGCTGCTAACCCACACTGACAGGCTGTTGGTCAGCACACTCTCTATGGCGCAGTGGTAGCCTAATTGTAAATTCTTGATTGCACCTAGGTGAGAATGTGAGTGTGAATGGTTGTGTGTCTGTTTTGAGCTGCAATGGTCAAGCAAGCTTTTTAGGTTGTACCCCACCTTCTCGGAGACGGATGGGATGGGCTCTATCCTCCACATGACCCTAATACAGAATAAAGCGGTTCTGAATATGAGATGAGATATTAACAGATAATTCACATTATGACACTCCACATAATCTAAAACTAATAACAGACGGGTTGAAAAGTGTTATGGTAGACTCCCGGAGACAAAAGGATAGGGGAAATAACGAGGGTTTATAAATCCCAAAATAAACACGGGCTCCGTGAGCCACAAAAACACTGAAAACACAACACCGGGAAGGAAAGAAAACCTGCCGCGAGGGGCGAACCAAAACCAATGAAAACCACAGGAAGAAAAGGCGAGGATCAGGGTAAACTTCAGGAGAAGTTACAACGGGTTGAGAACGCGGAATTAA
>JBCNYH010000005.1:11142843-11153308 GCA_039654325.1 Tandanus tandanus
AAAACCACAGGAAGAAAAGGCGAGGATCAGGGTAAACTTCAGGAGAAGTTACAACGGGTTGAGAACGCGGAATTAACAGTGAGTTCAAGACGCTAGAAGGAGTAACAGGGTTTTAATGTGTATCTCCAACGAGGCTAGACACCGAAGTGTGTCTAGCGGGGGTCTATATGGGGAAGTTAATCAGAGCTGGTAATGAGGTGCAGGTGCTGATGATCAGTACTCGGGGGAGTGTGCTCGCGGTGTGTGAGAGTCGGGGAGAGTTCGATACGGGTGTAACAAAAAGTATCTTACCAATATTAAACTTTCTATAAGGAAAAGTGTATTAACATTTATGGAAGGCATCTGCACTTTGTAATTTCCCACCATGGGAGATTGTTCTAGATATTCCCTTTTATAAAACACTCAATATGTATAGGGAAGGGCATACACTGTTTTATCCCTTTGTGTCCATTCTAGGAGGTCAACCGCTACAAAGGAAAGAATTATCCTATCATGAACATCCATGAAAGAACACTGAGCGTTCTGGCCTGTCGAGTGAGTCTGCTGTCATCTTACATTTCATGTTAGCTTTGTTGAAGCCAGTCTTCTCAAGGCTATTTTTGTTATTGTTATCTATTTAAACTAATTAAAAACACATTTTTAAATTGTGATTCTTTGCCATTTGAAGTATGTCTCAGAGGTGGTAATTGGAGCTCCATACACAGTTTCAAAGGATTTGCTAGACCATTTTAAGGTACATTTTAGAGAGTCAACAATTTCTGGGGAAAAAACATTGCAGTCGCTGTGTGCAGAGCTATATCACTCGCCTTATCCTTCTGTTATGCAGGTGGATGTTGTTTGTCATGGTAAGACTGAAGTGTTTCCAGACAGAGATGGCTCAGACCCATATGCTGTGAGTACTCAATATCAAGCCAACAGTTTTTTTCACCTCTTTTTACCACATTTAATCCATGACATTTCCCAACACATTACATTTTCGCCAGATCACATGGTAGCTCATTTTCTGTAGGATAAGGCATGTGAAGCCAGCCAACAGATGTTTCTGTTTTACCAAGTGCTCATGCTATAAAGGCCCGATCTCACTGGGCGATTCTTTGGGGATTGCCTGTGATTTTTTTGAGTTGGCGACTGTCTCAGGCCAACCACAGCTGTGTATGTGATGTCCTAAATGACTCAAATAAAATAATGCTCAGATGAAAAACTCTGATGGTCAGCAACTAGGTTTGAGACTGTCTGCAACTAAGTACCCAACTATCTGTGACTATCTGTGATCGACCACAATGGTCTCAGACTGTCGGCAGTATAATCACGGATAATTGGCGACAGTCACCGATTAGTAGATTTTCGTGTGTAATCGTCCAACATTTGGAAACAGGTTTCAAAAAACAGGACGCTTGTCCACAATGGGTGGATTTCTCGCTGACACTCACTGACAATCAGTGATATGGTCCACGATATCGGTTGGAGACCCCTTGTGCTCACTCCCGACCTAAAAATGTATAGAATTTATTATCGGGTGTTATTGCCCATATGAGTTCATTGAGATCTTAAATGAACATAAGCTGATTCAAGAGCTTTTTAGGGATGGCGAGCTGTTCAGAGTATACCTTGCCTTCGCCCTGTGTTGGCTGGGATAGACTTTAGCCTTTCCATGACCCTAATAAATGATAAAGCGGAAGAAGATGAATCATGAACTATACTCTTCACACAAATAATATTTTTTAAAACAGTGTGCTCGATATAGTGATGAATTTTAATGTTTTAATGTGTCACTGTATGATTTTAACTAGGAAAATTTTGTGTGCATTGGCTTGTTGAACAGGTACCTAGAAGAAAAGGTATACTACAGATTGTGGATAGTGGAAATACTCTCACCACTGATAACATTGTGCAGAGGATAATAAAAAACAGGTGGGATTTTTTTTTATCTGATATGCTGTATGCTAATGTGAGATACAATGTGCTAATGTGCTGTTGAATAAAAATAGCAATGTGCATTAGTCCTGACACATGCTCAATGAAGAAACACTGTGATGGATAAATACTGTAACGAAGTATTTCATCTAAAAAAAACTGTGATGAAGTAAACACAACAGCAAACAAACAAATATGAGAAAGTGTCCTCACCTTGTATCCAGTTTTCCTAAGATTCAAAACAGCTCTGCTCAGGATAAAATGATTATTGAACTTGAATGAATCAATACTTAATAATAATAAATACTTGACTTGCTGTTGTATTTTGTAGGTTGCCTAGTTCTCTAACAGTATGAAAAAAAAAAAGATGCATGTCCTCAAATGCATTAATGTCATGAGTTTCAATCTGTTCAAGTTCTGCAGAGTGATGCCGTACATATACACAATATATTTTTCCCGCCATTTTCTTCGTTTATTGGGTCGCCTGTGTGGGCACGTGAGCATGGACGCGAGAACAAAATCGAGCCCAAGGCTTTACGACATTTGCATACTTTACAATCTAAGACACACATTATTTTTAAAAAATCTTGTCATTAATTTTAAAAAATATATTTTGTTTCAAGTGGTTACAAACATGATGCGAATGGACCAGGAGATGCAATTGCAGATTGCTTTTATTAAAAGTCCACAGTAAACAAATCCAAATTACAATCCAAATCAAGTTCAGAAGCAGGCAAACGATCAGACAAACGGAGCAAGGCAAATCCAGATACACAGAAGTAGTCAAACAGGTTAAGTTCATACATGGAATCACAGTGTAAGAGGCAGATCCAGGAGGCATAAACATAAAGCCAGAACAGGTCATGCACTGAATAGCAAACAAGATAATAATGCTTAGTAAGTTAGGCGCAGGAACACCAAACAATACCAAGTTAAGAGGTAAACTGTGTCCTTATATATGCCCAGGTGATTAATGATCATGGAGAACAGGTGTGAGTGTAAACACGTTATGTGAAAGTCAGTAATCACGTGACTGTGAGTGGTGCATGGAACTCTGGGAAATGGTGTAGGCTGTGAGGCAGAACTGGATCTGGATGTGACAAAGGTGATGCAAATCTTTATTTGTTCTTGTATTTAGAGTCACAGGCAGTTGATTAAATGGAAAGCCCAGCCTACTCTACATTACAATCCATAGGTTTCATTAAGAGCCGGTGGCCGGCCATATCCCTGTCTACTTAGAAAGTAGCGCCGGGTACTTTTGAATGTCGGCAGATCGAGTCCTGTTTCGATGTTGATTGGCTGACAGGCTTCCTTTTTTACCTTTAAGCGTTTCTTTATTTAAACTTTAAGTGCTCCTTTCCTTTCTCTTTAAGTGTTTCTTTACTTTCCCTTCAAGCATTTTTTACTTTCCCTTTAAGTGTTTCTTTACTTTCCCTTTAAGTGTTTCTTTACTTTCCCTTTAAGTGTTTCTTTACTTTCCCTTTGTGTTTTTTTTACTTTTCTCTTTAAGAGTCTCTTTACTTTCCCTTCAAGCGTTTTTTACTTTCCCTTTAAGTGTTTCTTTACTTTTCCTTCAAGAATTTTTTTACTTTCCCTTTAAGTGATTCTTTACTTTCCCTTTAAGTGATTCTTTACCAAGAAACACCCTCGTTTAATGGCAGCAGTAAACATTGAATAACGTGAACCAGAAAGATGAACATAACTACATCAGAATGTCGGAAAAGTTTTGTATAAATTGTGCCAAGAAAAAACACAAAGACCCAGATATAAAATGCACTATCTAGAGGTAGGGGCTGTGGTGGAATGCGATGCCAAGCTAAAGAATTAGTTCAGTTGGTCATGGCTGCAAAAGTGCATCACGATTTCAATAAACACTGGTGAAAATGTGACATCGAACTCAAGGATTTTGGGTGAAAACCTGCTGATGTACCAGGAAAAGCCATATGCTTACAGGACCTCATAGGCTGCTTCTACTGGCTGGAAGGCTATTGAGAAACATGCATTTTCAGAATTGTGGCAGAAAACCCTCTGAAGTGCAAATAAGTGCAATTTATAAATAATTTTATTTATTTATTTATTTGTTTATAAATAAATATCTAAACGTTTGTAGACACCTGACCATTAGGCCTATATATGGTCTTTCCTGAAACAACTGCCACAAAGCGGGAAGCACACAATTGTTTAGGATGTCTTTGTATGCTATAGCTTTATAAATTTGCTACTGGTCGAAACATTTTCCAGCTTAATAATGTCACTGTTGCACAAAGTGAGGCCGATGAAGACAGATTAGAATGCCCCCCGAACCCCTCCTTGGTGTGGGGTTTCAGGCATGTCCAAGCGGGAAGAGACCTTAGGGTCAACCCAGAACACGCTGGAGGGACTATGTCTCTTGGCTGGTCTGGGAACGCCTCAGTGTCCCCCCGGAAGAGCTTGAGGAAGTGGCTGGGGAGAGGGATGTCTGGACCTCACTGCTTAGGCTGCTGCCCCCCACGGCCCGACCCTGGATGAAGCAGAAGAAGATGATATTAAGTTAGATGACAATGATATTTTTAAGTTACAATTATATAACTTTTTCTGTTTCATGTAGTAATTCTTTATTAATATCAAACCGTGCCAAATAAACAACAGTTTGCAGTATACCATAAAGTGGACCTGGATTTGAGAGGCTGTACTGCTTTTAAAATGTAATTTTACAAAGAGACTTAATTTAATAAAAATTACCAAAGCAACATTTTTCATCTGCCAGGCTGCTCTTTGAGGCCAGGAACCAGAAGAAGGAGGCAAAGGAGATGGCAGTGATCCAGGCCATGAATCGGCAGGAGGAGGAAAAAGCTACAATCTCAGACTGTGCAGTAGAAAAGCTCAGTTTCAGTGATTCTTAACCACCACCACCATCCCAACCTCCAACATGTCCTTACACATTCTCCATTACATTTGAGTTTTTTCTGTACACTCTCACTCACTCTCTCTCTCTCTCTCTCTGTGTGCGTGCATGTGTGTAAACAACCAGCAGCTGGGAAAAAACTGCACGTTAGCATTACCAAAACCTTTGTAAACTGCATTTCTTGTTAGGAGTGTCAGGGGAATGTGTGTGGCTGAAAAAATCTCCTCTGTGTGTCTGAAGAGAATCATGATAACCCCTAGTTAACAGGACACAGGGGTCCATGAGATAACTACATATACACCATCAAAACACTAAACTATGCCACACTGACACACAACTAAACAAATCTGATAAATATGATTAATATGATAAATGGGGGAGAAAATGAGTGTAACTTAAGTAATTTTAATTTAAAAAAGTATTTTTGATAACATTTAGTCTTTGTAAATATGCTTGGTCCTTGTAATCATTCCTCAGTGTTAAAATTGTACAGATGATCTAAAAATATATTGTACAAATACTTTAGGAAGTCCTGTCAGAAGAAAGTCTGAAGGTGTTTTAAGGTTTTGCGATATTTTTAAATGGTGGCATTCCTGCATCTACGTATCATAAGTTATAGCATTTGGAACGGTGTGGATCAAACTGGATTCATGTTAATGTCTTTCGAATTGAAGGTCTTGAAGAAAGAAGGGGTGTGTTTGTGTGTAGACATCAGGACTTTTGTGATCGCAACACTTACGACATATCTATCATGCTGTAATTATGTATTTTATGCAACATGTACTTAATATAATAGAGCTTTTTATTTGCCTCAGATTGAAATATTCTAAACTGTCAGAAGTGTTTTTTGTGCATGAATCATTGTCACACCTTATTGATCAATCATATCATAACTTGTATGATTATTTGAATACAGAATGAATGATAGTTGAATTCCATATCTTTTAATGGCACAGACATTACCAAGAAAACAGAGGACCATGTTCATCCATTTTACCCTGATGGTGGATTTTACCTGGTATTCTTATTTCGGTTCTTTACGACTGTTTCCCAACACATTGTTTGTATTGATCTAATCTAAGACACAAGAATGCATAAAGAAAAAGTGTTTATAAGTAATTTTTTATTTAGTGTATCACTGCTGTCATTAATGTAGCCTACAATATCATAATGTTGCTACTATAATAGTAGCCTATTCTGAAAACTTAGGGCATTTCATAGGTTAATTTCAGGTGTATTTGTGAATTGTTTTCCCCAAATAAATTAATAATGTTTGTGTCTGTTTCATGACCCTTAAATATCAGCTAGTCACTATGCTCAGCATATTAGGAATGAGAGAGTAGGAATGCAGTTTTGAAGATACATAATAATGAATTTACCTTTTTCTTTTTACCCATCTTATATAAATATCTATTTTATTTTTAAATTAGTACACAGGCATGCACGGTGTTACAATAGATAACACTGTCACCTCACAGCAAGGCGCTCGGTTTGAGCCTTGTTGCTGGTGGGGGCATTTCTGTGTGCATAATCTTCCTGTGACTGCATTGTTTTTCTCTGGGTACTCTGATACTCTGCAGGTTCTCCCTGTGTTTGCGTGGTTTTTTTCTGTGTACTCTTATCTCCTCCCACAATCCAAAGACATTAGGCTAATTGGCTAGTCCAAATTGCCCCTAGCTGTGAATGTGAGTGAATCCATGCAACTGTGGCAACATAAGTGCATGCCAGTATCAAGCCTGGGTAAATAGGGAAGGTTAGGGTGAGACCTGGTGACCTACCCATTAAACATCACCAATGAGAAAAGTATTAAAGGTCAGAATGACCACTTCCATTTAAATCTTCTGACAATTGAGACATGCTGGCTGATCATCTGGTTGCCGAACCTGGGCTATATGATCAGGGTTAGGTCTGGGCCATTTTGCATGTCTGGCTCATTTGGTCCAACTGTAAGATGGGTTTGGACCAGACTCTGAACGATGCTGTCTGGGTTAGGACAACTGGCTACTATAAATTGTCCATATAAGTGTAAGTAGTTGAGTCTGTGTTAGCCCTGTAATAGACTGGCAGCCTGTTCAGGAAGTACCCTGATTCTCACCCAAAGATAGCAGAGATTGGCTCCAGCTTCCCTGTGACCCTAACAGGATAAGCAGTGTTGAAGGAATTTACCCTTACCACACCTTACTACCCTAATTACACTTACCTTTACCCCATTTTTAAAGTTTGCTACCTTAAATTAGTACACAGGCTTGCACAGTGATGTAGTGGCTAACACTGTGGCTTCACAACACACAGGTTGTTGGTTTTTTGGAAAAGCAGAATAGAAAATTAATAAAATAATCTTTCATACTTATCCGGGTAAATAAAGATTGCTGAGTTCAGGCACTAGAGGCCACTGTGCAAAAAAAAAAACAAAAAAAAAACCCCCACAAAAGCATCTTTAGAAGAAAGTTTTGTAGTAAGTTATATAGTTTTATAATCTCTTAGCTTCAGTACAATCATATTTGTTTGTACTGAATATATTATCTACATTAGGAATTTTAATAGCGCTAATAGTGCCTTACCCTAACCTCAGTGTGTCCCTGCTTAACATCCTGTTTTGCGCCTGATGGAGTCAGAGACTAAAGATGTCTGGTACACTGTATACCAACAGGTGTAAAAACATTTAGTAGTGGACCAAATTAGACTATTTATTTATTCATAAGCTCGCCATGCTGGCTGTCAAAAAAAAAAAACAACCCAAGCACAGTAAAATTATTGAATGTCTATCCCAAATCAATCAGCTGTTACTGATTTACTTACTTAGGAATGAAAAAAATTTAAGAAAATCCACTCAGTTTCTGAGGACTACAACACACATGATCATACAAAGACATGTAGTGTAGTGCATGGTGTGATCCTCACAATGTCAGCTCATTGAATCATAATAGTTAATTTAAACCATGAACAGCCATTGCAGACAAGACAGCCAATAACAGATCTGAAAGAGGTCACTTTAGCCTTTGAAAGGGACAGTGTTGTCAGTCTGGAACATGCAAATCTGCTCAGCTCCTTGATAATTTTTGACACCTCCTTAAGTCCCTGGGCTGCCTCAACAACACCTTCAGTGTCACCTATATACTTCATGTTAACTTCATATTGACGTTGAAGGTCAGTATCTTCTTTTTGGCTGGGAGGTGTAATTTACCATTAATCATAAAAACTGAGTCAGGTACAGTCAGTAGTAATCCTCTTCACTTACTGAAATCTAACCCTTTGAAGGCCACACCAAGAAAAAAAAAGTAATGGCATTTATTATTATTTTTTAAAAATCAGTTTGGGCAACAATAACGTTTGGTGTCTTTATGCATACACTACAATTTCATATTTTACATCTGCATTAAATAAAATGCAATCAGGAAGTGACAAAACAAAAGAGTATGGACCATTGTGCAAACAAGTTCAATAACAGAGAAAATGGATATTCTGAAATATACAAGAGACCACAGCTCCCAATCATGAGCCTGCTATTCATAAGAGGCTGTGCAGTGATGACGTTTACCTTCTGATGACTACATTTACCATATGACACCAAGTTTTAAACAAGAACATTTTCTGCCCTTAGCCTTTCTGAAACAATACATCATAGAGTAACTTTTGATAAACATTTTTCTTGACAGTTTTAGTCTAAATTTAGAGTGGACAAATAACCTGCAAATTGTTCTTTAACTGAACAAGCTAACAAATAAATGAGTGGCACAAAATTAAAAGTCATCTTAATCCCTATTAAGACCAGTCTTAGAATGTTTTTTTTTTTTAGTATGATATACTATATTAATCCTGCAAGGGAAATTTGGCTCTGCATTTTAACCCATCCAAAGTGAGCACACGACAGGTCAGGACAGTGAGCAAATGACAGGTGAGTTAGGGAGACTTCTTTACAATAGAGTAGAAATAATATTATAAAACAGAGGAGGCAGAGCTTCAGTGGAGAGCCAATCCAGCAACTGCTCAGAGGGCACTCCTTTGGTGAAGTTGAGGAACTATGTACTCCGGGAAACACACCAGAGAGGGCTGGTGAGGGAGTTTCAGAGCTGCTGTGCGGGGAACTAATAGGGCACTGGCAAACTGACAAGTCGGTGATCCAAGATCCAAAATCCAAATCCTGACACAGTCCGAGTTCAAAAACACAGAGGCACTCACCAAAGCACAGGGGGAAATCCAAAAATCAAAGGGTCCAATCACATCAGGCAGGGGAGAGGCAGAGCAGGGAATCCAGGAACAAACCACTGAGAAGATGGCTGGACCGCTGCAACCCATGAGAGAGGCAAAACAAACTGGCAGAGAGAAGCACAACGGGAGAGTACAGCTGTGACTAATCACACTAATTGCTGCAGCATGGAGTCTCTTAAAGGTGAAGTAAAGAATTTAGAGATCTGGGCAGAAAAATGTGAAACACACGTAGACAGTGAGCACACAGGAGCAGGGAGCAGCCACATTGCGGCTACCAGAGAGCAGTTATGGATTAGGTACCTTGCTCAAGGGTACTTCGGCCGTAAAGGTGGAGGACCTCCTGCCGTACTGCTGAATCGAACCAGAGACCTTTTGGTCCCAAACCCGCTATATCTTCTCCACAATCATTCTCACTCAGAAATATCCTCTTAATCTCTGACATGATGTGTTGACTGATATTAATGTTCCACCAGTAATAAATAATAAATGATTGATCACCGATCAATCTAAAGTTTCATCAAGATGTTTTTGATTTAATCAGTGGCTATTACACTAATGTAAAGGAAGCATTTCATCTGGTTAATAAGCTGACAGCTGAGACCACAGAATCACTGTGTTATAAAGGAAAACAATGCCCGCAGATTTTATTTATCAGTAAACTAATCATGTCTGCTGATGCACACCTCTGCTCTTAAATTACTGAATAATTCATCCTAACTATTTCAGACCTTCAGTAACGAAGTCACCTAATATCTAACCTGCATCTTGATGTAAAGAAGTACGTTTCTGTAGCCATGTTTTAATATGAAATATGGTCTGCATAAATGAAATGATGCATCAGATGGCTGCTTCAGAAAACGACCAGGCTAGTTTCACAGACTCTGTTACCATAGTAACTGACTCTGAGCTTATCCCTTCTTCTCGGGTTTAACTAACATTCCTTTATGAAACAATTAATACCGAATTTTCCCCATTTCAGGGTAGCAAAGTCAGAATTTCTACTAAAACCATTTTCTGAACCGGACCCTGGTATCCCCACAACTTCAACATGGTTTTAAATCCTATGTGCAATATATCATTAAATTATTACCATGGTTTTATTAAAATGTACATACCTGGAAAATAACCAAGCTTTTTCATGTTTATATGTAAATTTTGCAAATTTTTTTTCCCATTTACATACATGGTATTTGAATGAACTCCTCTAAGAGATTTGATCAAAGTGATCTCAAACTTTAGAAAATAATGTTTTATAATTATCAATATATATAACTGGAAGATTATTAATAAAACTCTGCCCAGTAGTTGATGTAAAAGTACGCCTAATGCGATAACGTGGTGAGGTGCGTATATTAGTACTAAGATGCATTGTAAGTGAGAAAAGATAATGATCTGAAATAGTTTCTGACTGTGGAACTGCGACTATATTTTCAATGTTTAATCCAAAAGTTAGTATTA
>JBCNYH010000005.1:11175499-11186334 GCA_039654325.1 Tandanus tandanus
CGACAACATAGCTCCCAGGATCATTAGGACACGCAAACCCCTCCACCACGATAAGGTGGCGATTCAAGGAGGGGTCTATGCCATTCCAAATAGTCCAAACTGTTCTAAAGCATCCTAATTACCCTGATTTATTGAGAACAGCTGTTTTAATCAACTCAACAGGTGAAAAACAGCAGCTCACTGCAGTTGGATTGTGGATAGTCATGTCTAAGACAAAGGAGCTCACTGAGGACCTGCAGCTGCGCATTGTGGCTGCTCACAAGTCAGGAAAGAGCTATAAGGCCATATCTAAATGTTATAAAATAATATTCATAAAAAAATATTATTAAAAAATATATATAATTATGAAAAAATAATTATAAAAAATATTATTAAAAAAATACAAGACCTTCCGCACTGTGGACAATCTCAGAGGACGTGGTCAGAAGCCAAAAGAGACACCTGTGCACCAACGGACACTGCACACTTCTGGCTTACACGGACTCAGACCAAGGAGAACGCAACTCCTTCAGATAAGGCACACAAAAGTCCACTTGGCCTTTGCAAATGCTCATCTGGACAAAGAAGAAGACTTCTGGTCTTCTGTTTTATGGTCAGATGAAACAAAAATTTAATTGTTTAGCCACAATGATGTATCCTTCATTTGGTGTAAAAAAGGAGAAGCTTTCAACACTAAGAACACCATCCCCACTGTCAAACATGGTGGTGGGAACCTAATGCTTTCGGGGTGTTTTTCAGCCAATGGACCAGGGAACCTAATCACAGTAAACGGCACCATGAAAAAAGAGCAATACATCAAGATTCTCAACAACAAAATCAGGCAGTCTGCAGAGAAACTTGGCCTTGGGCACCAGTGGACATTTTATCAACACAGTGACCCAAAACACACAGCAAAAGTGTTAAAGAAATGCTTAGCGGGCAAGAACATTAACATTTTGCAGTGGCCCAGCCAGAGTCCTGACTTAAATCCAATTGAGAATCTGTGGAGGGAGCTAAAGATCACGGTGATGGCAAGGAGACCCTCCAACCTGAAAGAGCTCATCGCTAAATACGAATGGGCAAAAATACCAGTGGAGACATGCAAAAAGCTGGTCAGCAATTATAGGAAGCGTTTAATTGCTGTAATAGCCAATAAAGGCTTTTCCATTGATTATTGAGAAGGGTATGAATAATTTTGGACATGCAACTTTTCGTTCAAATGTAAATAAAAACTGAGAAATATTTTTTTCCACATTGATACCTCTTGTACATTGTTTTATTATCTTTTGGTAGAAGCCTATGTCATTTCCGGCCAAAAAAAAAAAAACCTTGCTGGTTGAATAAAAGTGACTAAGTCAAAATTTGCCAGAAGTATAAATAATTTCAGGTTTGACTGTATGTATGTATATATATATATAGTGGCAAGAAAATTAGTGCATTAATTTGTCATAAAATGTGATCTGATCATCTAAGTCAAGGGTATTGACAAATATAATGTGCCTAAAATAATAACACAGAAAAATTTCTGACCTTTCATATTTTTATTGAGAGCAACCATAAAAACCTCATAGTGCTAGTGGAAAAAGTATGTGAACCCTTGAATTAATGTCATGTGTTGGCATACCTGGAGTTTTGTTAAGCAAATGAGTTTGGAGGTGTGGACTAGAGCTACTTTGACTTATAAAAAACACTCAAACTTTTTGAGTTTGCTGTGTACAAGAAAAATACGCTTATGTGAGCAATGCCTCACCAAAAAGAGCTTTCAGAGGATCTACGACCAAAAATTGTTGATTTACATAAAGCTAGAAAGGGTTATAAAGTAATTTCAAAGACTTTATAAATTCACCAGTCTACAGTTAGGCAAACAATCTACAAATGGAGACACTTTGGGACTGTGGCTACTCTACCGAGAAACGGGTGCCCAATCAAAATGACCCCAAGAGCACAACGCAGACTCATTAATGAGGTAAAGAAACAACCCCGAGTGACAGCCAAAGATTTGGCTCCAGGTGTTCCAAGGGTTCACTTACTTTCTCCACTACCATTTTGAATGTTGAATGAGTGTTCAATAAAAGACATGAAAGATAAAAAAAAATAAAAAAAAAAAAAAAAATTAAATATATATATATTTATGCACATTATCTTTGTCAATACACTTGACTTGGATGAAGATCACATCACATTTTATGACAAATTAATACAGAATACCATGAAATTCCAAAAGGTTCACATACTTTTTCTTGCCACTGTATGTATATATATATATATATATATATATGTGTGTGTTGAGGGTTTGTATTATTCATGAAAAATAACATACATAATTATGTGCATTGTGTTAAAATCTTTTCTTAAACAAAATAAAGGAAGTCATGATTCAAGAAAAAAGTTCTATTCATTTTATTTTCACTGATATGGCCTGTAATTAAGGTCAGCTTTGTTAACACAGACAAAAAAGTCACAGTTAACTTTTCAGAAATAACAAAAGTAAAACTAAAGAACACTGTTTGGCTTTTCACAGCCACATTAAAACAAAGGAAAAAATTATGGTATACAAGTCTCAAATGCCAGTATTAAACCGGAAAACCAACAGGTTGAAAACAAATGATAAGACAGAGTGATAAACAGGTTAATTCAACAAAAGATTCAGCATACAGAAATCAATCAACACAGTCACACAATGCAAAGTACATAGGGCAGCTCTGTAGTGTTTTAAATGCTAAAACAGTAGATAAAAAAGAGGTGGTTATTTTTTCACAAAAGAAATTTGTTCTCGTTTTTTTTTATTACCCATGAAAACAAAATGCCGAATTTGTTATTTAATTCATTATATAATTTTTAAGAGTTTGGATTTAGATAGAAAAAAGTAATAAAATTTAATTGTTTTATTTGTATTGCGCTTTTAACAACTGACACTATCGCAAAGCAGCTTTACACAGCAAAAACAATTTGATAAAAATTTTAAACATTTCTTTATAAAGTTAAAACTACAAACTGCATAAAGCTAATTTGGCATGTACATATTTAAAAAAAATATATATAAATTACCCCAGGTGTCTGTTGCACCACAAGCTAATATATGATCTTCACTTGTTTCATCTTGTTCTTCATTTAAATTATGTGCAATGGAAATGTGTGTTTCACTTCTTAAAAAGAATGCCAACTGCTATGATAATACCAATGATTGTGAAATTTTTAGATCCCCAAAAAAGTAGCAATACAAATCTACAAAACTTAAACACAGAGAATAAGAGAAAAATTAGAGAAACTATATATATATATATATATATATATATGTGTGTGTGTACTCCTAATGAGAAAAGGAGAGGGTATTTTTTTATTAGAAATAAGGAGTCCATGACCAAGAGAACCTTTATACTTGACTCTTTCTAGTGTGGTATATTTTCAAATAATTGTTCCCAGTGCATGTGCGTTTCTGTTTTCTCCATCTGCTTCTTGACCAGATTTGGCATACTTGTGTTATTCTCCTACACAAATCAGGGGCACATACTAGGTCATTAAAAAAATACAATTCTATAAGTAGGCCTATATGTTGGCAAAGGAAAGAAACAATGACAGGTGGTCCTCACAGAGGATTTCAACTTGCTGTGCTAGAACTATCAGGCTATGCATCATCCATGGATAAGAGTCTGTTTAGGGAGATAATTCAGCAGGCACTTTTTTCTTCCACTCTTGACTGAGCAAACAACCCCCTTCTTGAATTTGCTGCTGCTTTTTTTTTCCAGAAGTGCTTCCACAGTACAGACAACAGAACATTACCTGATCAAGGCCTTGACAGGGTGGTATAAATCGGCGGCTCCCGGTTTGCAGTTGGGCTGTGGGAAGGTGGGATGGACAAGTTATTGAGAATGGTGTCTCCATAGGGTCTCCGTGATGAGTGGAAGTAGGGGTATTGGTAAAGGCTGGAAGCATAGCTGGGATATGGACTGTAGTATCCAGGGCTTTGCAGATCTGTATAGTCATATGGAGAGCTCGGAAAAGGAGCAGTTGAAGTAGCGCAGATCTGGGCACCATATGAGCCATAGTCAGAGTGAGAGGGTGAGCTGTGAGAAGGCTCACTATAATGACCTGGGCTCAGCTGCTCTGTTTTGATGTGAAGTCTGTGCTGAACCAAGTCAATGGATCCAGCGGAAGAGGCAGTGGTGGAAGAGGAAGAGAGGGCTGCTTTGCGGCTCCAGCCAGCCCCACTGGCCCCAGAGTGATTGTATGAAGCAGCATAGACAGCAGAGTTTAGTTCTGAAATCATGGTGGAGGGTACAGAGTGTCCATTGATGGGAAGGTACTGATCAAACTCACGCACATCAAAGGCCTCCATGTTGCTCATGACATCCGTACTAAGCTCAGATATGTCTACATTACTGAAGTCAATGTTCTGACGCCCATTGTCCAAGAGCCGCCTGCCTTCACTCTTCATGTCTTGCTTTCCAGCATGACCATGGTGAACAGCAGCTTTAGGGGTTGTAGGTGGTGTTAGTGGTCCATGGGTCTGACCTGAAATGTATGTCAAATGATAAATATGTACTAAAATAAAAGCAGGTGTCTGAATGTTATTTCTTTTATTATATTCCACAATATTACAGAGTGTTTCCAACCTACAGAGTAACCAGCACCTACCTGAATGATCTGTGTGATGATCACCCAATCCTGCTGGGCCACCCATGCCTGGCTCAGATTTGTACATGTGATGGCTTTGCTCAGCACCAGAGTCAGAGTCACTTTGTCCTGGCTTCACACTCTTCCTACGCCTGGGTTGGTATTTATAGTCAGGGTGATCCTTCTTATGCTGTACCCTCAGTCTCTCAGCCTCCTCTACAAATGGCCGCTTTTCATTCTCTGACAATAAGCTACAGTACGGAAAAGAGTAAATAGTTCATTATTTGGTCTTGAGTACATTCTGGGGGATATTTATTTAAATTTTTAAAACCATAAAAACAATCAAAATTCTTCTCAATTTACAAAGTTATGACTCTAAAGAAAACAACAATGTTCATTAAAAGAAAACATAAGCCATAGAATACATTCTAAAGTCACTTTAAATTAATGTCACGTAACATTGTAAAATCAAGGAAGTTGGAAAAGTGTCCAACTGAGCATGTCCAGAAGTAATAAATATTCCTGAGACTCAGTCTTGGCTTCAGGGTTTTCTCCACTGACGTGTAAACCAATTTATAAATGAACATAACACGTAATTGGTTTGACAGACATTTCACCTGTGTTTTATTCATGTTGATAGAACTACCTGTATGGATTGTTTAGGACAATTCTTTTATTGAGTGCAACCAATGCTACCTTCTTTCCAGTTTACTAAAACCAAGTACAGATATTTGCCGGTATGTACATCATATGGACCAAGATATCAAATATATGGATGTTGACAGACGTTACGTTCAGAGGCACATCTCATTAACGAGGCGATTTTTTTTTTGTCAAAATATAACAAAATTAGCAAAACCACACATTACAAAAAATAATTTGAGTATAAAAAGGGTGTTTAATCAAAAACCGTACTATAAATTAGTAATATTTATTTGTGAAGCCGGTAACTGAACTTGACCAGATATGTCCGACTTTCATGCAGGAAAATCTGCAATTTTAGCATGAATAAAGTCAAAAACGAAAGCGGCTGCACTTTGTAATATACTGAAATTGTCTTTACTGTTACTTTGTCTTACACTTTAAACAGTCATTAAGTTGGACATACAATTGCATGAAAATATTTTTAATATTACATCTGCAAATGGGTCCAAGTGCAAATAAAAGAGCCAAATATACTTTATGCCCTAAAAGTATTTTTATGTATCAAAATATTGTCAGGAACTGCAGATAAAAATTTGCCTGTATAGCTAAATCTGGCACATTTACGTGTTGGATAGATGTTAATGCCTCATGTTAATAGGCATTATCTTTAAAATAAAACAAGCATAGCATTAGAAAATTGCTAATGTTACCATGTGGGCTTCTAAACTAAGGAAATCCCACACAGCACTTCTAATTCAAACTGCTTCTGATTAAGACTGCTATAATTCCAAATAAATTTCATATATCTTGGATGTAGTGATATGTGCCTATGCATGACTGAAAACAGCACCTGCAATAGTGCAGAGACTGAACATATACTGACTATATTAATATTAGTACATCATCTGGGCATTGATATTCAATCCAGCTTTCACCCAAACAAAACCCTGCGATTAAAAAAAAAAAAAAAAAAAAAAAAAAAATTATATATATATATAAATTAATAAAAGGCAGAGTAAATGTTAATAATTGAATGATAAGTAAAATATAAGCTATTTAAAACAATTATTGAATTAGCATCAATAAAGACAATAATAATAATAATAATAATAATAATAATAATATTTCCCCATCTGCCCGAATGCATCTTCTAAAATAATAATAACTATGTGGGAAATATGGTTTGGATAGGGCTGCCAAGTTGTATGAGCACAAACTTTCACCTACACTGGAAAAAGAAACAATTACAATTCTGTGGGATTTCAATGTTCATTGTGATAGAGAAGAGGAGACCGGATTTGATCGTGATTGAGAAAGAAGAAAAACAATGCTGTATAACCGATATAGCTGTACCAGGGGATAAATGTGTACTTGAGAAAGAAAAAATTTACAAATACCAAGACTTGAAATAAGAAATAGTTCGACTGTGGGAATTGAGGAAAATTTCGGTGATATATATTGTTATAGGGCATAATAACAAACCAATTTCAAAAAAGGCTTGGGAAACTTGACTCATAATCAAAACTGAGATGCTCCAGAAAACAGCACCTCTTGGAACAGCCAGGATTTTAACAACAGTTATGTCAATGTAACTGAAATGAAGAAACTGACAGGACCCTTGGTCATTAGTTATGACCCGATCGTTGTCAGAATATTTCGACATACAATTAGTCTGAGAAAAATTTGACAACAATACCAATACTACTACTACTAATAATAATACTCACCGCCAGAGTTTGCCCAGGGTTTTGCTGAGTTCGGCATTATGAAGGTGAGGATATTGGTCCGCCAGTTTTCTGCGCGCTGCTTGCGCCCACACCATAAACGCGTTCATGGGCCTCTTCACGTGCGGCTTGGTCTTTAGTGTACCGTTGACGCGCGCGGCCATTGGTACCAAAGACCAGTCGTAGCCTTTGAGTACCTGTGAAACGGCATCCCGGATACACGCCGGGAACCTGTCATCGTCTTCGTCCATTTTTTTGCAAGATGAGTGGAGTAGTTCATGTCTGTCTGATCCAGATGGCGAAGAGGGCGCGTCCGAATCAGATTCGTCCTGAGAAGGCGAGGTGGAACAACCTGTCGGACTGCACGATGCGTCTTCCATAGACTTGTCGCGCTCCTCGGTCATTTCTGGCTTCCTCTGATTACAATTCTTCTTGATGTCGTTGAAATCTTCCGTGTATCCCTACGTGTGGACAGTGTCGCTGCTGGAAACGCGGATCTCGTTGTTCAACCTCGTGACAGTCGCTAAAAAGACTTTTGCACGAAGTTAGAACATGCCACGCCTCTTTCTATACCCATTGGTGGATTACGCCGTCATACTACGTTCTTATTGGTAAACGTAATAAACCTAATTTCTTTCACCTAAAGAAATACTTTGATGAGACATACATCCATAACAGGCGATTAATTGTTTCAAATATTGTGGAAGGTTAAAAAAACAAGTCGTTTCTCTTATGGATTAAGGATATTTACATGGGTAATAAATCTTAACCAGTTCCTTGACTATTTATAAACGTAGTCTCATATATGTTCATTCATTCGTTTTCTTGCTGTACTGCTTATTCCTCACATTAAATTATCACCGGGAGGCTGGCGCCCATCTCAGCCGACTCTGGACGAGGGCAGAGTACACCCTGGACAGCTCGCCAAGCCATCACAGGGCTCTCATATATACATATATATATATATATATATATAGGACTTAGTAAAGAATCACTCCAAATAATATGAAAAATAAAAAAAGGAAATCACAACATTAGTCTTAGTTATTTTAATTGAAATGGGTCTGGCTAGAGTTTTTGGTATGTTTTCATTTACCACACTACACTTTTTCTACTAGCCTTAGGCGCTCACAAAATGCAGGTAATTTGCCTTTGGAGACATGCTAATATCCTTTGCCAAAAGGTGTGAAAAGGATGGTGGTATCCTTATTTAGTTTTTCATAAATAACAACATCCCTTTTTAAAATATCACAGACAGCAAATTATTACATTTGCTAAAATAATAATAATAATAATAAAACTAATTTAGCTGCAATTAGGCTTATTATGAGAGACAATCTCCATATATATATCATACAAGGCTGTCATCTGTATATTCAGACAGATGACAGCCTTGCTGTGGAGCCAGTACTGTCTTTATTTGAATATAAACAAATAGCCCAGGGTTATGCTAATACTTTAGGGAAGATATATAAAGAATAATCCTACTGTAATAAAAACAAAGGCCTCTGTCCACCCTTTATATCAATTAAGAATAACAGGTTATTATAACTTGGGTCTCATTGTTTGGACTCCTCAGTTAAGAAGTCAATTTCTGACAAAAGCTTATTTGTTAAAGGCTGTAAATGGAGTGAGAAAATAGACATACACTTCATTTTAAAAGAAACAAACCTAAGTGCTAGTGACAGACTGTGAGAGAGACACATGATGATAAAGAGCAGATAATGGATTACTGCCTTTTTTTTTATTATTATGCCTTTGTGTTGCAATGCTTATTTTTTATCACTGGCATTCGCATGAAAAGGCAAGGTATCTTTCATTTGATAGGCATGCTGCTTTTAATAGAGGCGGCTGGGATAGTACTGCAGACAGAGACCTATGGATTTTTGTTTATATTGAAAGGGAAATAAGAAATCTTATTTACACTGTGAATATTTCACATTCTTTACATGAATTAGACACTGTTAAACTGTATAAGCTATAATATATTTTAAGGTAAGTCATTTTCTTTTCTTTTAGTTTTTGCTTTTTAAAATCATGCATTTTGCAAATAGAAAAATATTTTAATTATATAAAACCAAATGAATATGTGATAACTAATGTAGCTGATGTTATGGTGTCCAATTTTAAACAGACCAAGTCTCGAAAAAAATATAAGGTATGTTATGAAGTTTCTAAACATGTAAGCTTGATTTAAGATCGTTCAAATTGTGTTTGTATATTTCATTATTCTCATTCTTGCATATATTATGCTCCAAGAAAGTTTGAAACAGGTGACTCTGTATAATTTGTGACATATTTGTTACATGAGTTATTCTCATCCATTCCTTGATATCTTTTCTTGGCTCAGTGTCAGCCATAGTTTGCATAGTATTTCTCTTAGCTTGGCCATAGGACAAACAAACAAACAAACAAAAAATACTGTAGAAAATGTGTGATTATAATAACACTTTAATTTAAGAGGCAAGGCATAATTTGATACCAAAGTCCCATTAAAAGAAACAAATGTTCAAATGCAGTAAGGAATTACAAGGAATTTTCAAAGGACAGGGGCATTTGGCATAGAGGACAGGACTGTGGAAGCTATTGCTCAGCAAAAAGAAAAAACAAACAAACAAACAAACAAAAAAAAGGACAGCTCAGTTTCAGCTCACAATTAATAGTAGAAAAATAGGGAAGGCAGAAGTATAACACTGACCAACAGCTGGTTTCAAGGAGTGGAATCAACTGGTGGTTTTGGTAGGCTCTGGGGTCAGAAGAAGGGAAAGGCAGCAAAAGAACGATGGTAAAATGAATCCAGTACTTGACCTTCACTCCTCTGTGTGTTGTGGAGAGACCACTGCACCCATGTTCTCAGTGAGAAACAAGGAGTGACAGAGAGAGAGAGAGAGAGAGAGAGAGAGAGAGAGAGAGAGAGAGAGAGAGAGAGAGAGAGAGACCCACACACACCCAGAATATCCCAATGTGGGATGGAGGGTTTTACTTTCAGCTTTTGTGATTCCTAAAAAGGGGAATTCAGTTAGAGGCAGAAAACGCAAAGCCTGCTTTAGCTTGGTTCTCCCAGACTGTGGTTAGATTTATCTCTGTAAGTGCATGACACTTTCCAGCATTAATAATGCACATCCTAGATTAATTTACAAAAATATTCATAGGGCTCTTTCATGCTTTTTTCATCATCAAATCTGTTTGTCAGAAATGTTTAAATGTACCATGTCGCAAAATCAAGAATACTTTTTTAGTTTCAGAATTTAGTTTTCTGATGAATATAGGGTGCTCACCCACAATAATTCTAATAGAATCTTAATTCTACAAATGTATTAATAATATTAGAAATTGATTTGTTTTTACGCAGTTGTTATTGGACTTTTCTCCTGATTTTTTATTGTGGAAGTACATTTTTTGTCACACCAATCATGCTGTAAACACAAGGATATGAACTCTTCCCTCCCCTTGTATTTTGCCCCTTTGTTCACCCAGGATGCTAGAGACACAGCCAAACCACACACTAAAAAAGCTCATACAGCTACTGAGCCACAACAAAACACTGTGAAATTGGGAGGGAATTAAAAGTCTCTGTCTTTTTCTTTGTTCTCTCTCTCTCTCTCTCTCTCTCTCTCTCTCTCTCTCTCTCTCTCTCTCTCTCTTTCTCTCTTTCTCTCTTTTTTGAATGTTTTCCTGGAATGGAGTTATGCAGCTTTGCATTGTGTAAATACTGTATATTGTATTTATGTAATTGGCCAAATTCAACCACTTTCTTTTTAGAAATGCTATTAGATCCCATAAAGTTAAATAATTGTAATAATAATAATAATTCATTCATTCATTCATCTTCTTCCGCTTCTTCCGGGGTCGGGTCGCGGGGGCAGCAGCCTA
>JBCNYH010000005.1:11187321-11197985 GCA_039654325.1 Tandanus tandanus
ACCCCTCCACCACGATAAGGTGGCGATTCAAGGAGGGGAATAATAATAATAATAATAATAATAATAATAATAATAATAATAATAGTAATCCTCTCCTTTTGAAGTAAGCAGTTGATGTCTTTTGTGTCTAAAGTCTGGCAGATTTGTTTTGTACTTCTAAACAACTTATTAGAGGATGGACCTATGGATGTTCAAGCAAGCTAACCATTTGAACCACTTGAATGGTTCTAAACTTGCTCACACAGAAACATTTAGTTTCTTTCTTTCTTTTTTTCTTCTTCTTTTTTTTTTTGGTTAATTTAAGTTACCCCTTCGACCCATTATCTCTTTCTTTGAAATTAATTCTAAAACATATTTTTATGGGAGGCTTACTAGGCCAACTGAAGGTTTTATTTAAAGCTATTAAGAGGTTCAGTATTATGAAAGGTGCAAGCAGAGGCTAGGTGTTTCATGCTAAAGGAAAAAAAAGAAGTGCATACTATGTAGAATAAATTAGCCTGAAATCATCTTTTCATTTATTTAATGGAAATGAGACAAGTATATAAAGTACCACTACTACTAATAGATAACTATTTTTCAAGTTTACAATCTGGCAGGTGAAGAAATCCTGAAGACTGAAGAAGTCATCTCATCATGCAATCCTACCACCTGCCCACTGGACCCCATTACTTCCACATTACTCCAAACAATCTTGCAAGACATTCTCCCCTTCATCACCACTATATTTAATAACTCCATATCATCTGGCCATGTACCAACAGCATTCACATGACCCAGACTTCTACCCATCCTAAAGAAAACCCACTTTGGATCCATCAGACATTAACAACTACGGGCTGAAATCACTTCATCATGCCCTTTCTATCTATGACCAACTGTCTTTCTATCTCATGCACAACAATCCCCAAGACCCTAATTAGTCTGGCTTCAAAGCAGCACATTTCACAGAGACTGCCTTTTTTGGCTGTCATAGAGAAGCTCCCATACAGCAAGATTATCCAAGATGTCATCAGTCCTCATCCCTTTTGACACAGTCAACCATAAGACTTTTGTCCATCCTCGGGAGACTTGGGATCTGTGGTTCACCATAGCAATGGCTTGCTTCCTACCTGAAAGGTCACTCATGTACCGAAGGGATCCACATCTGTTCTATGCAGACTCTTCACTGGTGTCCCAGTACTTGGTCCTTATCTGTTCTCTCTCAATACTAGGTCTCTCTGTGATGTCATATCCTCACATGGGTTCTCATACCACTGTTATCCAGATAACACTCACCTTGTCCTTTTTTCCTGCCCTCCTAGACCCATGTTTCTGCCCAGGACGGCAGCTCACCAACTGAAACTTAATCCCCGCTGATTCATTCCCACATCAGGATTTTGCAATCTCCCTGGACAACTCTCTAATCTCTCATTTAATCCATGCATGAAACCTTGAGATAACCATGGACAATCATCCATTCTTCTGCTCTCAAAGTGTTAATATTTCTTGACTGTATAGATTTCTTCTCTTGAACATCGGAAGAATCTGTCCATTTCTTTCCACTAAGGCCACTCAGGTACTTGTTCAGTCCCTTGTCATGTCAAGGCAAGACTACTGTAACTCATTCCTGGAAGGTCTGCCTCTGAGCGATATTTGACCTTTGCAACTGATCCAGAATGCAGCTGCACAGCTTGTTTTCAACTATCCCAAGTTCTCTCACACAACTCTGCTGCTAAGCTCATTCTACGTGCTTCTGTGTAGCTATTCGCATCAGATTTAAAACAGTAATGTTTGCCTACAAGGCCAAAAAAGGACCAGCACCTCCTACCACAAATAACCTATCACACCCTGCACTGCACTGCGCTCTCTCTGATCCTCCAGCACTGCATGACTGGTCCCTCCATATCAAAGTACAAGGAAATGCATTATGCTTAATGGTTAAGCATATGCATAATGCTTAGGTGGTGGAATATAAATCCCCTAAATGTCCTAGATGGAGAGCTGAGTCAATGGGTGTCTTCAAACGATGACAGAAAACCCACCCTTTTCAGTACTTCTTGGTTTAGCACTTTCTGTATTTATTTTTATGTTTATAAAAAAATATAGTTTTTTCCCAATTGAATTCAGATGAATTTCCACAGCAATTTTTACAGCTTTCATTGTCACAAAGCAGCTTTAAATAGTAAAATAAACTGGGTAAAGAATTTAAACATCCCTCTATAAACCTTATACATCCATAATGAGCAAGCCTGTGTCCCTCAGACGACACAAGGAAAAAACCTTGAAAAACCTAACTCAAAAAGGGAAACCCATCCTCATTTAGGTGAAACCAGATAAAAATACAAACCATGTAGCAGAAGCTTCACCATAGTTTAACATGAAGTCTAGTTGGTTATCTTATAACTGTAAGGATAATTGTAGTTCTAAATCATTTTAGTAAAAGAGTTTATATCATCAGCAGTGAAAACTTCACAGTTTCTGAGTGTATATTTAGGTCCAAATAGAACATCATCAGCAGGAGTGAGGGACTTCTTAAATCAGAACTCCAACAAGCAGTAGCACATCAGGATGGATCACAGAATTCAGAGAGCAGAAAGATCAGGATCACTGGTATCTCAGAAGTAGCATGTGTACCACATCAAACACACACACACACACACACACACACACACACACATACACACACACACACACACACACACACACACACACACACACACACACACACACACAGAGAGAGAGAGTGAGAGTGAGAGAGAGGTTGTTAGGTATGATCAACAGCATCCAAACATCCCAGTTAACGGGAACTCTCTATGACTGAGAACCCCAGATCTGCTCTTTTACCTGATAAAAGCCAACAAAATCCTTGCCTAAACATGTAAATTTTCAACCTAGTTTTAAACAATGAAACTGTGTCTGAGTCTCTGGAATTAACTGGAAGGCTGTACCATAACTGTGGGGTTTTGTAAGAGAAAGCTCCACCCCTGCAGTAGTCTTCATTATTCGAGGTATCAGTAAGTAGCCTGCACCTTTTGATCTAAGTGGGCATGGTGAATCATAAATGACAAGAAGTTCACTAAGATCATGTGACACAGGCCCATTCAGTGCTTTATAGGTTAAAAGTAGTATTTTAAATTCCATATAAAATTTAAATTGGAGTAGATAAGATAGGGGTAATATGCTCATATCTTCTGGTTCTAGTAAGGACTCTTGCTGCTGCATTCAGCTTATGTGCCTATTAAAACATACAGACAATAATGCATTACAATAATCTAACAACAACAAGTTCTTGAACAAGTTCTTCTGCATCATGCAATGACATTATATTCCTTATTTTAACAATATTCCTGAGATGAAAGAATGCTATTCAAGTAATATTATCTACATAGGCTTTAAATGAAAGACTGGGGTCAATAATCACACCAAGATCATTTACTGCTGCACATGATGAAACTTAAACACCACACGAGAGCTTATTTTTAGCTGACTGTGGTCCAGCACAAGTACATCTGTCTTATCAGAATTTATTAAGAGGAAGTTAGTAAACATCCACTGTTTAATGCACTTTAAACATTTCTCAACTTTATTAAGCTTGTGTCTCTCAACTGTCATTGGCGTAACAGTGGAAGCAAATTGGTATATTTAATACATAGTACAATAAATAATTTACCACCTTTGTATATTTCAGCAAAGAGACAGCAGCTTAATAAAGTTGAGAAATGTGAAAAGGAGTCATGGCCTAATGGTTAGGCGGGTTTGGGACCGAAAGGTAGCTGGCTTGATTCCTGGACCGCCAAGAAAAATGTGTGGTGGCACCCTTCCTCCACCTTCATGGCTGAAGTGCCCTTGAGCAGGGCACCTAACCTCCAACTGCTCTTCGAGCGCTACAATTTGGCTGCCCACTACTCCTTTGTTTGTGCTCGCTGTTTACGTGTGCTTATGAAATTTCCCTTGCGGGACAAGAAAATAAGAATAAATAAATAAAGTTTATTTAGTTTCAATTACCCTCTCTTTGATGTGTTAAAGTCCAGTTTACTGTTGTCGCACCATTGGCGCAGATGCCGGACCTCCTTCCCGTAGGCTGACTCGTCGTTATCTGTTATCTTATTATATGAAAATAACTGTTGCGCTGCAGTTTTTTTCCAAGATCTTGGATATAAATGAAAGGTTTGATATTGGTCTATAGTTGGGGAGAACATGCAAACTCCACACAGAAATGCCCAAGCCTGGGAATCAAACCCAGAACCTTCTTGCAGTGGGGCTGTGACTTTGTAGTCATGTCATCGGACTTGTGGTTGCATGTTCTGAACACTCGGGTGTAGAGAGTAGATGAGCTGTCAACCGATCACCACCTGGTGGTGAGCTGGCTCCGATGGCGGGAGAGGCCACCCTCCTGACCTTGGAGACCCAAGTGTGGGTTTCCTGGGAATATTTGGTGGAGTCTCATGTCAGTAGGGCATTCAACTCCCACACCCTGCAGAACTACTACCATATCCCAAAGAAGGCAAGGGACATTGAATCCGTGCCTTTATTATTGAGGCGGCAGCCCATAGCTGTGGCCTAAAGGTCATCAGTGCCTGTCGTGGTGGCAATCCCTGAAGCCACTGGTGGATACCTGCGGTGAAGGAGGCCTATTGCGTCTTTTTGGCCTGTGGGACTCACGAGGCAGCAGATGGGTACCGGCAGGCCAAATGTGATGCAAAATCTCAGGTGTGGGAGGAGTTCAGTCAGAGCCTGAAATCGACTATTGTTTGCCTCGGGGGGTTGACGAGATCCACCCTGAATACCCCAGGGTTCTGGATGTTGTAGGACAGTCTAAGTTGACACGTCTCTGCAATATCGCGTGGTCATCGGGAGTTGTACCTCTGGATTTTCAGTAAAAAAGTGGACCAGAAGGTGTGTTCCAACTATTGTGGAATCATACTCCTCAGCCTACCCAGGAGTATAAATCTATGCAAGAGTACTAAAGGGGAGGATCCAATTGATAGTGAAACCTTGAATTCAGGAGGAACAATGTGGTTTTCATCCTGGCCGCAGCACTCTTGACCAGCTCTATACACTTATACTATACAAATACTATGTGTTTTGTGGATTTAGAGAAGGCTTTTGACCTTGTCCCTTGGGCTATCTTGTGGGGTGTGCTCCAGGAAAATGATGTACCAGACCTGTTGCTACAGGCGACTAGGTTTGTCTATCACTGGAGCCAGAGCTTGATCTGCATTGGTAACAACAGGTTGAATTTGTTTCCGGTGGCGATTGGACTATGCCAATGCTGTCCTTTGTCACTGGTTCTGTTCATAATTTTTATGGACAAAATTTCTAGGTGCAGCAGAGGTGTTAAGGGGTTCTGGTTTGGTGGCCATAGGATCCTGTCTCTGCTTTTTGCAGATGACATTGTCCTTTTGACTTCATCAATCCAGCTCCCATTGGAGCAATTCACAGCTGAGTGCGAAGCGGCCAGGATGAGAATCAGCACCTCCAGGTCTGAGGACATGGTTCTCTGCTGGAAAAGTGTGGAATGCACCCTCCGGATCTGAAATGAGGTCCTGCCCCAAGTGGAAGAGTTCAAGTATCTCGGGTTCTTGTTCACGAGTGAGGGAAGGATGGAACAGGAGATCGACAGGCTGACTGGTGCAACCTCTGCTGTAAAGCAAAGCTTGTACAAGTCCATCATGGTGAAGAGGGAGCTGAGCCAAAAGGCAAAGCTCTCAATTTACCAGTCGATCTACATTCCATCCCTCACCTATTGTCACAAGCTTTGGGTATTGACTGAAAGAACAAGATTGAGGATACAAGCAGCTGAAATGAGCTTCCTTCGCAGGGTGGCAGGGCTCTACCTCAGAGATAGGGTGAGAAGCTCGGCCATCTGGGAGGAGCTCGGAGTAGAATCACTGCTCCTCTGCATTGAGAGGAGCCAGTTGAGGTGGTTTGGGCATTTGATTAGAATGCCTCCTGAATGCCTCACTGGTCTGGTGTTTCAGGCATGTCCAAACAGGGAGAGACCCCGGGGTCGACCCAGAACACGCTGGAGGGACTATGTCTCTCTGCTGGTCTGAAGAGCTGGAGGAAGTGGCTGGGGAGAGGGATGTCTGGGGAGAGGGACTGCTTAGCCTGCTGACCTGACCTCGGATCAAGCGGAAGAAGATGATTATGATGGGATGAACTGCGTGGACATATTTTTAGTAGCAAATATCATGTAGGTATATAGAATTTCAAATGCATTAAATTTATGTCCATATTTTTGTATAATGCCCAGATTATCAATATAAATCTCATGTAGCTGTGCATTTGTTATTTTGTAAGACCAGTCAAGCTCACCCTCCAGTTGGTATTCCAATTCACCTATTTTTCTTTGTTGTGCTGATGGTGGTGCATTCTTCTGTATCCTTCCATATGATCCTCCAGAGATCATTTTCCTTGAGAAACTGTTCAAGACAGCCTCAATCTTGTTATGTTCCACATTGGTCAGTTCCCATGCTTGAACATTGTATAATAGGCGGGATCATACAAATGATGTCAGGATTTTAACACGGGTGCCAAGGTTAATCTCGCTGTCAATGAGGACCTGCTTTAGGCTGAGGCTATTCTGAGATACAGGAAGCCTGATGACTTATTGTTGAGGTTAGAGATCAAATGACCCAGATATTTGAATTTTCTGACATTCTTTATAGGTGTCACATTTACGGATATTAGGCTTTCCTGTTCTTTAATATTCTCATCCACATCTTCAGAAAACTCCACAATGTTGTCTGCATACATCAGTTCGGGAACTATGATTACACAATAAGATGTACTAGTATGGAGGTGGTGGGGTGATACTTTGTTTGGTATTGCGAATTCTATTCGTGCTCCAAAGTCAGGAAAGACTTGAGATATACTATGTTTAGCACAACGCATCACAAGATCCAAGTAATTGTTGAGGATGGTAGGGCTCTCAAAAGCTCCTTGTCGGAGGCCTACATATGTCCTAAAATAATGTCCCACATTATTTATACAGGCCTCAATGCAGGTGTATAAAGCTCTAAGTAGGGAGATAAGTTTTGGGCATCTAAGCTGGATTTCCAGGACTCGAAAGATTGCTTCTCGTGGAATCCAGTTATATGCAGCTTTTAAGTCAATAAAGCACACAAACAATGGATGTCTTTTATTCTCTAGTATGTTTCTAATAATGAAAATTGCATCACAGGTGGAACAATTCTTCCTGAAACCAAATTGTGTTGGCATTAAGATTGGTTCGTTAACTATACTTATTCTTTCAACGATGATCGTGGATAACAATTTAGAGAGTGTGGAGATGATGGACAGACCACGGTAATTTTCAGCCAAACTTCTCAGGCCTTTTTATAGAGACAAGTAATGGAGGACAGAAGCCAAGTGCTAGGGACAGCTATGGATTCCCAGATCAAAGCTAACAATAGGACCAGATAAAATAGGAGCTTCTTAGAGCCAGAGTACTTGAGTTCCTCACCACAGATCCCATCAGTTCCTGGGCACTTGCCGTTCTTGAACTTTGATCTACATTATTTCGGGTGTTTCAGGAGGGGGATTTATCATAGCCAAAAGTACTTATGTAAGTCGCTATGGATGAAGGTGGTACCGTAAATAAAAATGAGTGTGTGCATATATATTTATTGTTTATAAGTAGCTGCCCTCTCAATATGTGGGTTGAGAGAGTTTTTGTACTTTTTACTGCTGTGGAGAGTTGGGACCGCAGTGCAGCAACTACACCCCGCGTGCTTTATTTACTCCAGGGATGTAAGGAACCACCTTCTTTAGACCTTGCTGACTCCTCGTTTTCATTGAATGTGTGAAAGACCAAGCAGATTTGATCAATAAAGTAAATCAAAATAAGTACAAACACATGTGATGTTGCATCATGGCCATGGGCTGACTAAAGTCTAAGTTTGAACAACCTTCACTTTGCAACCTGACAAAGTGAGCCCCGTCTGCCACCTGACTCCAAGTTGTCTTCATCCTGTTGTCCATCCTGTTGTCTTCAGGTCACGCCTATGCACACGTCTTGTGCCACTAGGGGATCCTGTGGTTGACCTTAACTTGACGTCACAGGACCTATGTTTTAAATGGTATGCAAGGAGTAACAGTATCTATGGAATAATATACATCCTGCCTCACAAAACAGGAATTTAACCTCTAAACATTTACATCATATACTTTGACACCCACCATAGGTTGACAGATTTTTATCACTGAATAAACAATGGAGACTGCTGTTTTAGCTCACAGAACTGGGGGAGACTAGATTTATGTTATTTTCCTGTGGTCAGCTATAGAAAGTCTGGGATAGAAAGCATGTGTACAAATGTGATACTCAGTCTACAGACATACAACACAGAAATACTTCCAGATTGTAAATAAAAGAATACAACTCTTATTATTTCTTATTATTTCTATCAATTCCCCTTTTTACTCTCCTTTTTCTGTGGTGTAAACAACACTCTCAGACATTACCGTAAAAATTACGGTAAAGTACTGTATTTTGATAACGGTGTCACCGTATATGAGAAATACGGTGTAAGTTTTGCTGAATTACAGTATTATACCGTAAACACCTGCTCAACTGGAAGACCTCACTCAGCGAATGGCTGACATCATACTGGCAGCCAGCCAGGCTCGCTAGACGGAATAAAGGCGCTAGGGGTGGAATCGGGGACCAGTCCGGCAAGCCGGCGAGTGACGTCATTACACCTGTTGTTATTGGTGTTTGGGGCGCTCATGAGGGATGCAGCACAACAGAATGAGAAGTTAGTTGCTCAGGTATTATCATCAACGTTTCCGCCTCTTTCGTTTATATTACCACGGTACATTATGAATTATATTACCAGTTATAAACACAGCACATTTGTCAGTCACGTGATCGATACTGATATTGTATGGTTTCCCAAAGGTGAACAAAATATGAGCAAACGCCCGGAGAGCGTTTATGTTGTTTAAAAGTCGTCTAAAGGTGAAAAATGGAGAAATAGAAGAAAAATGAGAGGATACCATACCGAGACAAACTCAGTGAAGGTGCCAGGGACAGGTACTTGGAGCACCAACACAGAACAGCTGCCTCCAACTCCTTCCCTGGACATCACTAAGTATCTGGTTTATGGTATAAGGGCTAATACTTTGGAAGAGCTTAAAAATGATAAATCCCTTGAAGCTCACGGACACTTCTCAAATGGCTAGGTGAGGATCTGTTCTCATTTCGACCAGAGGGCTGCACAAACACAGCTATCACAGCAAAGGTAAGAAAACTGTCAACAAGTAAACTCGTATTGAGTGTATCATCCTAGAAACCGTGGTTATAGGATTTTATTTTCTTTGTAATGAACACAAAACAGTCATGAATATCAAAGTGTTATAACAGAGAAATCATCACATATTCTTAATGAAATTAATAACAGTAATAAAAGTAATATGTGGAGCTTTTCCTTAACATACTTAATAAAATAATCAGTCATTATATTATTATTAGTCATTATCAAATGGTTTGGCACTGTTGTAAATTGTTGTTCTCTATCACATTTGACTTGTCTACAGGTCTTGCATTTCCAGTGTCTGAGTGATGCACCTTGTTGGCTTGTCAGCATGTTGAAGAACAGTAGTCAGAAACACCACAGTTATGTAAAATGTTATGTAGACACTTTATTTTTAAAGCAGCTACAAATGCATTTTTACACTTCCATAACAACTCAAAACATTGCAGTTGCACTATACAAAACTAAACAATGCACAGAGCTACCTCTGTCATTTCTCATGTTCATTTATTATTCTGCATTTGTTGTGTGTGAGGTTTTTTTATGTGTGCAGAATTTTCTGTGTGAATAATAAAGTTTGAAACTTTATACTTGATTCAGCGGTCATATTTCTAAACTATAGCTGGTCACTGGTTTGTGATGAGTTCATCTAACAGAGTGTGCTGTGTCTGGGGGTTTAATGTCTGTGTGACCCAGATGTAGGGATGGAGTCCAGTCAGGGTCAGTCTCCATCATCTCGTATGCAGGTTGGCCTGAAAAGTAGACAGAGTATGCATCATATGTTTGTTCACTACACTACATGTATCACCATTAATACAAACTGCAGAACACCTTCGAAAAATAAAACAATTTGAGGTTCAATACCCTGGGCCATTTCTATGCAATTTCCTTGAAAGTTATCGGCTGCTGACTCTGTGAGTTTTTGATATAGAGCAATGTTACTTATATTGCTGAAATCTACAGAGTCTCAGCGTTCATATGATATGTAGTTTGTACAAGAAGCATGCAGTATCAGATTTGCTGGCAGCATTTTCTCCAGTTTCTGCAGCTCTCTTGGGCAAGTGTTTTTCGTTAGTTTAACGTTAGCTAAGCACCATCATCAAGGACATAACATAAACTTCAGTAACTTTAAAAGACAGCTATGTAGCATATAGTATTGTTATTTAACCTTCGTGCAAATGACACGAGCAATGTCAAAAAAAACAAACATTTTTTTGCCCATGCATGTGTTTTTACTAAAGTTATGCTCTGCTGTATACTATTTTCACTGCAGATAATGAATAGGCCAGAAAGGACATTCTCCGAATACGAAGATACAGATTTCAAGTTTCTGTATTTAAGAATTGACGCAAAGAGCTGTGTGTGCATGTATTTGTTTAAAATATTTAGATTTACATTAAGCTGACCACAAACAAGGAAAATGGA
>JBCNYH010000005.1:11266308-11281952 GCA_039654325.1 Tandanus tandanus
GATGGTGGTGTCGTCTGCAAATTTGATGACGGTGTTGGAGCTGTGTGTGGCCGTACAGTCGTGGGTAAACAAGGTATGCAGCAGGGGGCTGAGCACACATCCCTGGGGGGCACCGGTGCTGAGCGTCAGTGTGGAGGACGTCACACAACCGATCCGCACCACCTGTGGTCTGCCTGTCAGGAAGTCCAGGATCCAGTTGCATAAGGAGACACTTATGCGTAGATCCCGGAGCTTCATGACATGCCTGAATGGAATTATGGTGTTGAAAGCAGAGCTGTAGTCAATAAATAGCATCCGCACATAAGTGTTCTTGTGGTCTAGGTGTGAGAGAGCAGTGTGCAGAGCCAGCGCTATTGCGTCATCTGTGGATCTGTTTGACCAGTAGGCAAACTGGAATGGGTCGAGTGTAGCAGGCAGTGAAGCTGTGATGTGAGTTTTGACTATACGCTCAAAGCACTTCATGATGATGGAGGTGAGTGCTACTGGGTGATAGTCATTGAGGCAGCTCACAGTAGGTTTCTTCGGGACAGGGACGATGGTGGTCCTCTTGAAGCATGTGGGGACGACAGACAAGAGCAGGGAAAGGTTAAAAATGTCTGTGAAGACATCTGCCAGTTCCTGAGCGCATGCTTTGAGAACACAGCCTGGGATGTTGTCCGGTCCAGGAGCTTTCCGTGTGTTTACCTTTTTAAAGTATTTACACACGTTTGCCCGAGGGATCTGAAAAGGCGAAAGATTTTGACAGCAGAAGCTGTCCTCCTCTGACAGAAACTCCGGCTTGCTGTGTTTCTCAAAGCGGGCATAGATGGTGTTCAGCTCCTCAGGTAGAGAAGCAGTCACCTCCCCCATGTTGTAGCTCCTCCCCTTGTAGTCTGTGATGGTCTTTAGCCCACTTCACATGTGCCTGATGTTTGATCCACTGTAACAGGACTCCACCTTCTCTCTGTACTGTCCCTTGGCTGTTTTTATTGTTTTTCTGAGATCGTACCGGGCTTTCCTGTACTTACATGGATCTCCGGATTTAAATGCAGCTGTCCTCTCTTTGAGCGCAGCGTGCACCTCTCCGTTGACCCATGGCTTCTGGTTGGGATAAGTTCAATACAGTAACCCGCGGTACGACATCAATGCATTTGTGAATGTATCCGGTAACGTATTCAGCGTACTCATTCACATTTCCCTCGCCGGTTGCAGTCCGGAAGACTTCTCAGTCTGTAGTGCGGAAGCAGTGACGCAGGACGTTGTCTGATTGGTCGGTCCAGCGCTGAACCGAGCGCGTCACCGGCTGCTTGCGCTTCAGCTTCTGCCTATAGGCTGGTAGCAGCAGGACGGAGGAGTGATCTGATTTGCCGAAGGCTGGTCGGGGGTGGGATTTGTAGGCGTGTTCAAGCGGCGTGAAGGCACTGTCCAAAAAGTTATGGCCACGCGTTGGAAAGTCAACGTGCTGGTAGTACTTCGGCAGAACTTTCTTCAGGTTCGCCTTGTTAAAGTCACCAGCCACGATGAAAGCAGCCTCTGGGTGTAGTGTTTCCTGCCGGTTGATAACCTCGTACAGTTCGTCCAGCGCCCGCGTGGTTTTGGCGTCGGGGGGAATATAAACAACGGCACAGAACGCTGCTGTAAACTCTCTGGGCAGATAAAAAGGTCTGTATTTAACCATGAGGTGTTCAAGGTCTGGGCATAGTCAGTAGATTGTCAATGATATTCACTTCATCTCAGAGTTGTCATAATGTTTTATATCTGTATAATAAGCATTTGATTCATGACTGCTTTTTTGTGTAGTAATTACTAATGATATGTGAGATGATATACTAATCATAAATTAGCCAATGAGAATGTACAATTGCTCATATCCGATGGGTATGGATAGAATAAATATTTTGTTCAGACAATGCTGCAAGTCACAGAAAGACTGAAAAAAAAATTGCAGCAGTGTGGCTAGATAACTGCTAAGTACAGCAGCCTGAATCGTCTCATAAAGATTACTGCAGGAATTAGAAAAACAGTTAGTTAGTAATTTTCTGATAATGTGTTGGTTTGCTGTTTTCACTGGCGTTCCACTCCCCTTTCATTGTTCCTACTCTGTGGTCGTTGGGGTATGGCTTTGGACAGTCTCCTGGACAGTTAAAATTGTTAAGAGGTGTTTTCTGAGAAAATCATCCAACCCACTGTACAAGCATGACAGATTTTCATGAAACTTTTCATAATGATTGACCTTGGTACCAATAAGAATAATCTGAAATATTAGATACATATTCTACTCTTCCCTTGAGTTACAGACCCCTAATATCACCTTTTTTCAGGTCGGACAATTTATTTCTAGCATTTTCAGTTATGAATAATTTCTGCCTATGAAAAAGTACCAAGGTTATTTTTAAAATTTAATTCTATACATATTTTTGAGGGTATTCAAGGTAAAACATCTTTGGTACTTTTTCACAGGAAATATGATGGAAAGTGAATTTCATTCAATTTTAAAATCTCTGTATGTCCTACCTATGAAATAGTACCAAGGTTAAACCATCTGACATGGAAAACTTTTTATTCTCTTTCAAATAATTCAATTGTTTTTGTGGTACTTTTTTGTAGGTGAGAGCTATTTGCCATTTAAATTCCAATAAAACCTAACATCACCATAATTGCTTCCCTTGTATCTAACACCAATGAAAAGATATTTATCTGAAATTTTAAAAAAACTGAAGCTTTATGTCTTATTTAGTGGGAAAACATTGGTATATTTTAGTTGGGTTTGGGGGGCAAGACAGAAAATAATATATGAAAGCCTATCAACACTGAATTTCCTACCTATGATATAGTACCAGGCACAAATCAGTTGTCAAATCATAGTATCAGTTGCACAAATATTTATTCTCTTTCAAATATTCAGTCATTTTTATGGTACTTTTTCATAGGTGAGAGCTACTTGCCATTAAAATTGCAATAAAACCTCAAATCGCAATAATTACTGCCCTTGTACCTCATACCTGTGATGAGATATTAATCTGAAAATGGTTAAAACTTAAAGCTTTGTCTTATTTAATGGAAAATATTTGAAAAAAAAATTTCAAGCCTAGCAAAAAACAGAAGCAAGACTCCATCCTCCTCAGATGACTTTCCTGAGGAAGAGGAAGATATTGATGAACTGTATGCAGCTGAAGCCAATGCTGAGCTCACTGCACTTGCATTTAAAGTTGCATGAGGAGAAAATCCTACAGAAGATATCACTGATATTCATGCAGCTGAAACACATATGAAGGAACAACATGAACAGAGGAGAACAGAAAGTCTACAAAAATTGCCAGTGATAGAAAAAGACCATTATTATGCTGTATATTAAGATGGTTTTTGTACCAAATCAAATTCCTTCATACAGTGCAAGCAACTGGGATTGGCCAACTCGACAGGGTCGTGACACTGTACCATCAGATGATATAATATATGGCCCACTGACAATCATAGGACACGGTCCATTTCATTTTGAAGAAAAAGACATCAGTGTGATAAATGCAAAATACAAAGACATGATAAAGGACCGAAAGAAAGGCAAGCAAAGCATGTGGAGTGTGACCCATAGACTGTTTAAAAGAGCAATCTAAACATATTTGTCTTTGGTTTCTAAATGTCTATTTGTTCCTGTGTTGAATATTTATATTTTGGGGGAAAAAAAAAACCCCTCAAGTTGGACATAATTAACTGCTTTTTGTTTGCTAGCTATAGTGTATATGTGTTTGTGTTCATGTATGGTATACAGGGAAATAATACTGTAGTTACTGTAGAAACACCTATTACAAATTGATACATCTGTGAACTTTAAGTTTCAACTGAGTATACTTTTGCAGCCAATAACTTTTAAAAAGACTTTTTTAACATTTACATTAAAAATTCATGTTTACATACAAACCTTATTTTGGATCAACATATGGCTTTGAATAGAAACCGTAGTTAAGGCTAGGCAAACTGCTAAATTATGTGCTAGTAAAACCATTGAATTTTGCCAGTTGGTACCAAATACATGACAATTTAAAAACATAAGAGTTGTCTAGCACTTTTTCATGAGTTCTTTAATAAAGAAGCAAATTGCAAACATCCTTATAAGACTTATAGACTTGCATCCTTGTGAGTAAAGATTTGCCCCACATATTTAGGAAAAGTAAAATTCATGAATTAATAATGCTGTACTGATGTCAGAAAATCAGTTACAATAGGAAGGTCACCTACGTGATAAATAAACATGCAACAACTGGTGATAATCATGATGATAAACATGACAAACCACACCTTGTGTGCACCATTCCTTCATCCCCCGCCAAACAAAAGCATAATATTTTCAGCTTAAAATCAAAAAGTACCACGTTATTTTCCCACTAAACATGACATAAAGCTTCAGTTTTTGAACATTTTCAGATGAATATCTTTTCATAGGTGTGAGATACAAGGGAAGGAATTATGGCAATTTTACGTTTTATTGCAATTTTAATGGCAAATAGCTCTCACCTACAAAAAAGTACCACAAAAACAATTACATTATTTGAAAGAGAATAAAAAGTTATTCAATTCCAGATAGTTTAACCTTGGTACTATTTCATAGGTAGGAGATAAAGATTTAAAATTTGAATGAAATTCGTTTTTCTTTTTAGGCTTTCATATTATCTTCCCATATAAAAAAAGTACCAAAGATGTTTTACCTTGAATAGCCTACAAAATATGTGTAGAATTGAATAGGCAGAAATTATTCATAACTGAAAATGCTAGAAATAAATTGTCCGTCCTGACATTAGGGGTCTGTAACTCAAGGGCAGATTAGAATATGGATGTAATATTTCAGGTTATTCTTATTGGTACCAAGGTCAATTATTATGAAAAGTTTCATGAAAATCTGTCATGCTTGTACATTGCCCCCCCGATTCTGGATGATATTCTCAGAAAACGCCTCTTAATAATGACTCATATCACCCTGCCTGCTCTCATTGTTTCTTTCTATTTCTGTCTCTCACATCGACACACAGACAGACACACACTGAGTCTGTTTGAGGTTGTTTGATTGTGATTGTTGTTCAAACACAAATGTAACAAATTTCTGTAGATTAAATGAGGATAGGATAGCAGAGGATACACATGATAGAATAATTTCTTGTAATTGCTTGTAAGAACCAGTTTTTAAGAGATTCCATCAAAACAAAAAATGCCTTGAATTGTTGACCACTTTGGATTTGGCTCTACCTCCAAACCACCCCTCCCTTATTTTTTATTTGTTTTTTGAGGTATGGCAACCAAACTTTAAAACCCAAACCGTTCCTCTGTTAACCCTTTCTGTACCAAGCTGCAGCAATCCTTTTTGACTCCTTTTTGTAAAACTTTACAGAAGTTCACACCTCTCTATTTCTAAACTTCAAAGGTGTGCCGTATCTAAGTTTATTGAGAGTGTCTCTATGGGGAAGATAGAGTACCATAACATAGCCATCCCAATATGGGATTTTCCATTATTATTTTGGTGGGGCAACCTTAAATTTTGGAGAGGGAGAGGGAGAAAAAAAACAGCAACAAAAAGATCATGGACCAAAGGTTGGTAAAAGGTAGCCAAAACTATGAATATTAAAGCCGTAGTCCTAGATATTATAAAGAAACAAGAAAAGTTGTTGATAGCACAAACCAGGGAAAAGTTCTACTCCATCTGTGCACTGTGGTCACTATCGTCAGATGAGCAAATTCTGCTGAACTACATGTTAAAACAAATTCTCTAAAATGTGATTTTTTAAATTTTTTTTTTTTAAAGTTAGACCGAAGCTTGATGTTTAATATGAAATATCCATGCACATTAAAATGTTGTTAAGCAAAGTTCACAGAAGTGGCTATGGTTAGTACAAATAAAATTGGGGGATTTTAATTCTAGTCACAGTAACTCCTACTTTACTAATAAAGTAGCAAAATATAATTGATCACTAACAGTAAGTAAGGTTATTGCAGATTTGTCCATAGCCGGTCACTAGATGTGTCTGGACAGGCTCTGTTAGGTCAGGCGAAAAACGCCATATGTCAAGTGGGAACAACAGCAGCGATAGGCAAAATTCTGTCCAGCAGCCTAGCAGGCACATAAAATACCACTGAAAATTTAGAACCTATTATAAGTTTAAAAAAAAATCTGCCAAGTTGCAACAATGAAAAAAAATAAAATAACGTACCAGTTTGTACTGTGCAAACAGCCTTGGTTTGTAGTAGGGCATGTGATGAGATTCTGTCACTGATGGCTCATCATGGTCATCTTCATTGGTGTCGTAAAGCTTAAACTTATGTGGCTGAATTGAGTCAGAGAATAGCAATATATCTGTATTTTGTAAATGATCAGACTCAAACATCCCTCCACCAACTACTGAACTGCAGTTTTCCTCTTCAGAAAATTGCTCTAATCACTGTTGTATTCAAAGTGGTATTGAGGTGCACCTGCTGTGTAATCTGCCACCTTTTATCAGTTGAGTTTCCCCCATGATGTTGCCAGCCAGCTAATTTTTAGTTGTACGCCATATTTTTGGAGCTTTTTTGTAAGGCTGGGTTGAAATTGAAGAAGTCACATTTGTATTACTTGCACTTTGTGGACTAGTTTTTATGCATTTCTATAAATAAATGATAGGTGATACAAATGAAATTGGGAATCAGCTAGCTAAGGGAAAGGCTAATTCAGGGTTGGATACATATCAGTAGAGACATTTATTGGGAGCTCTGCTTTTAAGCAGTGCCTAAATCTGTATATTAAAAAAAAAAATGTCTATAGAAAAAATATCTAGGTCTATGACCTTCATTTGTTCTTAACAGTTTTTTGAAGGGTGTCTGGGCTCAGGCTTAGAGATAGGGTGAGGAGCTCAGACATCCCGGGGAAGCTTAGGGTAGAGCCCCTTATCCGCATTGAAAGGAATCAGCTAAGGAGGGGGCATCTTATTAAGATGCCTTCTGGTCACCTCCCTTCAGAAGTTTTCTAGGCATGTCCAAGTGGGAAGAGGCCCTGGGGCAGACTCAGACCTCGCATGAGGGATTATATATCCCGTCATGCCTGGGAACACCTAGGGATCACCCAGGAGGAGCTGGAGAGTGTCTGTGGGGAGGGATATCCCTGGGTTTCCCTCCTAGACCTGATGCCTCCTCAATCTGACCTTGGATATGTGGAAGAAGATGGATGGATTTATTTTTTTTTTGGTAAACAATTCTGACTGTGTGAACTTCTTAAAAAAAATAAATAAATAAATGCCTACAACCCACATGTTAATTCTCCTCGTATCATTTAACTCCTACTTTTCCATTATGTCCACCTCTTTTGGAAAAATGTAATTCCATTGAAGATCATGCTACCTGACGTCTCATCGATAAAACTGGTGTGTTTAATTTTGATCAGACTTGTGAATGTCTTTTGTTCCCTCAGAAATTGCTTATCTATGTTGGAAAGTTTGAGTCCATTGGTTCTTTGTGCAACTTCCAAGACTAAATGATTTTCTGTTTATTGGCTGTATTTAACAGTGATTTTATACAGCAAAACACATCAGCAAATATAGTGCCAGCCGTCTCTTTCTGTGGTGCTTGCTGCCACCATGTGGACAATTTAAGAATTTGCTTTAGGACTGCAGTACTCTTCTCAGTTACAGTATTGCTGTTCTATGAATTTTCATAGTTTCTTTTCTTTTTTTTTCTGAGGTGAAGCAGCAGAAAGACAGTTTTTGTGTTTTAGATACAGTGACCCATATTTTACAATATCCTATAGCCCCTGAGTTTCCTTTGAACCTTTTTTTATAGATTACCACTGGGACGATGTGTCTGAAGCATTTTTTTCCACTACAGAATTGTTTCCTGGTTGATTGAGAGCATCCTTGGTTGATTTCACAGTAGTTGGGAAGTACATATAATTTATTTTTAGGGCTGATATGTCCAAACACTGTTTTTTTGTTTTTTTTTGTCTTGGGTTAATTATCGTATAAGTGTTAGTCATTGTTTCTTTCTTTAAATTGAGCCCCTGTTTCAAGCCTTTTCTGTTACCTAACATAATTCTGTTGCATGGCTGGCATTCTGGGATGGTTAATGCTAACATGCTTCCTCTGAAGCAGCGTCTACACAGGAAGCGATGAGCAATACACAAATTTCTTTGCTGCTGAACTATGCATGGAGGGGAAAGCGAATCACTTTGCCACTAGCCTCCCACATGAGTGAAATTATGAGCAGCATCAAACTAGTTCCCTACACAGTAGATCCGGGAGAGCTTTTGTTATCATTATTTTAAATTTTTTAAATTTATTTTAGCGCATATTATCATAATAAATAGCTTATTATTATCATTGTTGTTATCACTATATAGGTGTAGAACGGAGACTCTTGTGCATAGTATGTATGTATGTATGTCTATGCCCTTGTGCATCGTGAACTGGGAAGAGTTAAACCTATATAAACGCATACTCATGGGAAATGCCAAACTGCTTCAGAAACGTGGACCCAAACATTGCATTTCCAGGTATTATTCTTTTAAAAATTCTGTGTGCAGTCATAAAGCACACTGCAATAATGAGCTGCTGTTCCATGTTGATGTGAGTGGTTTGTTTGTTGTTTGCCTACAGAAAATATTTTTTCTTTTAAGTGTTTGGTGGCATCTGCCAATCAACAGCCTCTTTAAGCTTTGAATTATCACTTGGAGGGCAGTGGTGGCCCAGTGGTAGGGTTCTGGCTTACTGATCCAAAGGTCGGGAGTTCAACCCCACTATCACCAAGTTGTCACTGCTGTCCCCCCAGTGCAGCTAACTGGGTTATTAAAGGCCAGCCATGTCTCTCACTTTTTGTGGTGAGAGGCATGTAATAGAACCATTGCTGTCATTCGAAAAGAGTAGGCCGTTGGGTTGCCGTGAATGTGTTTCTGCCCTACGATGGCCTGGCGAGCTGTCCAGGGTGTACTCTGCCCTGGCCCAGAGTTGATTGAGATGGGCGCCAGCCTCCCCTGTGACCCTAATTAAGATTAAGCAGCTCAGAAAAATAAATAAATGAATGAATTATCACTTGGATTGCGTCACCTGAAAGTTCAACCTTTGAAATGGTTGAGGATTGAAGAGTTTAAACAAATGGACATTTTTTTGAAGGAATTTTACCACTCCCAGTGAACGAACTTCTCAAATGCATGCAGTTTGACAAAAACCCTTGGATTTTTACCACTGATCTAGATAACCACTGGATGCTGCATGTGACTAAGCGAGCCACTCAACTTTGACTAGTGGGCAGCCATCTTACGGGCCCCAATAAGTAGCAGGGCAGGCTTCTTGGGGCTTGGAGTTTAAGCATATATACACATTTGTTTCATATTGTATAGGTCTAGTACTTGTTTTCAAACTGTTATTGGTTACATGTAGGTTAACAGTCCATACATACAACAAAAATATTTTATTTACTTATAAATGTTAAAAGTCAATTAATAACCTGCTTAAAAGCTGCAGTTGTAAACAGATATACTGTGTATCATACATAAGATAATGAACTTTTATTGTTTTATTGCGTCTAGATAAAGTTTGAAATAATTCCAGTGATTTATTAGCAATTACTATTTTATGACAGTGTGAAATTATAATGATGATGATATCAGCATGATTCCTGATAACGGAAATACCAATAAAACTGACTTAATAAAAGATGGTTTAATCACATAGAGATTGCAGTAAGAACATCAAAAGTGAGGTTTTACTCACAAAGCCACACATGTGGCATATTTCTGTTTATGCATCAATCATCACTTGATCATTGGACATAATTCACATCTCATTTATAGAAACCAACACCTTTAAAATACTGTTGTTGTTTTTTCAGGTGTTTTTCCAATGGAATATAACAACTGACAGTGTCCTAATGGTTCAAGCCCAAATAGCTTAGGAAGCTAATATCGTTTCCCACCAGCAGATGGTGGTGTTCTCCTTATTATCGAAGCTGCATAACTAAGCTTCTGGTCTTCATTGCTGTAAACACCTGATGAAAAAGCATTGTGTGTGTTACTTACCATGTATATCTGAATTTAAGTTAAAGTAGTTGTCCATGATACTTTTTCTCTCATGCACATAACTTAAAAAAATAAAATAAAATAAACTGCTTGAATTTTCCCACTGGCTCAAGTCAATGACTTGCATACCATGAAGGCATTTTTGGCCATGACTGAAAACAAGTGAAGACTTTATGTACATCTTTTTAATCTTAATAAAGCAAGTCAAGGGGAGAATATGAACAGACTGAAAAAACGAGTAGCTGTGTGCTTTTTTTGACTTGGTAGAATCAAGCAAATGCACTAATCAGTGTTCATGGCAATGAACTCTGCAAAGGTTCCTGACCCTGGGCCTGGTGTACATCTTCTGAGTAAGATTTGAAGGACGGGTATTTCAGAAACAGAGTTGGCAACCTGTCCCTTATTGTGGTGGTATAATGTTCCTTCTTTAATCCTGATTATACACAATCAGCAGGTGGCACTGTGGCTTCATGTAAATGCACAGTGCATGCAAATGTTCAAGTGGCTGGAAAGCAGAGTACTGCTTGTAATGGTTGTAGATTGGTAGTATTATCTCCATATTGCCTACTCATCTTCCTTTGAAGATCAAAGCGGTATGTCTGGCTCTTTAGAGTACCGGCCCAGATAACCTTAATTTGAACTGCAATAAAGTCACCTCACCTTCAACTACCAGCATTATACTGTATACAAGTTGTAAATATAGAGCTTCATCAAAAATCTTTTATATCTGAAATGTCTGCTGTTTTTGACTTGGCAAAACTTTTGCAGTGTAACCTTGTATGTAAGGCACTACATAAATGTAAATGTAAGCATAAATTTCATATAATGAATACTTTGTTAATTGCTGTAATTGCCAGCTGGGGCAAGCATTTTCTGGTCTCAAATGACTTGATAAGGACAGGTAAGGGTTTGTTCATTCCAGGATTGAAAGCAAAGACATGCAGAAACTTGGCTAGTGGCGGGCTCTCAGTTGGAACTCTGCCATTTCTTGCATTGAATTCTTGGGAGGGGCCATTTACGATTGGGTGACAATAATTACCTGCCCCCCCGGTTTGTCTTCTACTTCTCAGACTTTGCTTCTGGTCTTTGAAATGTCTTTTCAACTGAAACTCAAACTCTTGCAGACTTATGAATCACTTGGGACATAAGCTTAATGAAGAACCCATTTTCATTTCAGGAGGCCACTGTAAGTAAACACCAAATGTCTCTATGAGCATTTTGCATACGTGAACAGAGACCAAACTTGCTTTCAACAAATAAGATTTGGTGTGACTTAATGCTTAGTTATTCAGGTTTCTGCCTTTGGGGATTATGAGAGAGAGAGAGAGAGAGAGAGAGAGAGAGAGAGAGAGAGAGAGAGAGAGAGATGTTCTCATGAGATTTTGCCACATGCCTTGAGTTCTGCAAGCCAATCCTGTTATAAGTGTTACAGTAGGCGTGGGCATGCCAACCCTGCCAAGTATCAGTAGGGGTATGGCAACTGAAATGTCCCAGTGGACCAATCACAGCTCAGAATGTTTTGCTCTGGTGGAATGGAGCCGATCTGGGCATGAAATTTCTTGCTTGAAATCTTATCACATAATTACTCTGCAATCTGAAAACAAATACATTCTAAAGCAATAGGTAATTTTTTCCCCATTTGGGTTTGCTTTCTCTTGTGCTCTTTACTTTGTCTTTGTAGAACCTATGTGATGAAGGGGAAATTAATAATAATTCCCATTCAGACCACTCAGGGAAACATTTAATGCCATCCACATTTTTTATGTATAGGCTAGAAACTTATTTAAAAAAAAAAAACCTGGCCTAACACTGGGCAAGTTGATGTATCTACAGCAGGATGACACTGTTTATGGACGAACAGAAGGTGTGTGTGTGTGTGTGTGTGTGTGTGTGTGTGTGTGTGTGTGTTAAGGTGTGACTGCAGGTTTAGTAGATCCCTTTGCATTTCTGGTTAATCTTTAAACAGTCAGATGCTAAAGTTTGTTATAGCTTTTACTAGGCTTGCTTGAGTTTCTAACATACACTTGTAGTCGTATGTCATTATAAGTTGTATAAGATTTTATAAAATTCTTAGATAAATGCTAAATTTTCAGAATACACAGAATTGCCCCAACACACATTTTCTTAATTTATTTATTGCAACCTTATCTGAAAGGGTGAATGGAGACATTTTGTTGATTTTAGTACAAGCCTTACCTTGACATTTTAATTAGACAATTCCTTGACCTGTACTCAGAACATATCCAAGATTCATAATGTACTTGACAATGTAGGCATGTGAATGTATGAGATTCCTGTGTAATTATTACATTTATTGTCATGCACTCCCCCATGCTTCCTTTTTTACCTAGGCTGCTAAACAGGAAACAGAGTCCTTTCAGTATTAGATGTTGAAACGTGCGTGTACATTACACAAATATATACACCTTAAGCAACCTCCCAATGCCAGTGTGCTTTTCTGAGGCTACCTTTACATTAGTTTGGCATTAGAGATTGAAAAGTCTGTCAAATGTCGTATATATAATCAAATTTATTCAGTTGATTGGTTAATGAGGCAGTCAAAAAACAGTGAAAATTATTAAATATTTTTTATTCTGTAAAGTGGCAGAAAATGGGTATCACTGTGCCACCTGTTGAGCAATTGAAACACCACATTCCAGGAAATCTAATTAAATATCCAGCAAACCAGTTTGCCTAGAGTTAAAAATATATATATATATATATATATATATATATATATATATATTTATTTATTTTTTAATTACAGGGAAGTCAAGAAGGCCACACTTAAAGTTTAACTTAAATAAGTTCAATGTTGTGATGTTTCATTTTTGTGTCTTCTTATCATCCTGTACATGTCCACACATAGAGTGGCTTGAAGAAGTATTCATACCCTTTGAACCTTTTCATGTTACAACCACAAACCTAAATGTATTTAATTGTACATCCAATATAAATACCCACAATGCGTTGCTCAGGCTAATGGAGATCTGTCAGGAATAGCAGCTCATTTATGAGAGTCTGAGAGAGGGGGGGGGAGTGAGCTGCACCTTCCCTTTCTCCACCTTCATGGCTGAAGTAACCCCCAACTGCTCTCCAGGTGCCCCCAATGTGTGTGGCAGCTCCAAGTGTGTGTGCTCACTGTTTACGTGTGTGCTCACTTTGGATGGGTTGAATGCAGAGGTAATAATTTCCCTTGCAGGATTAATAAAGTGTAGCAAAATCAAAAAACAAAAAGAAAATGTTAAATATAAGTCACTCTGGATAAGGGTGTCTGCCAAATGATGTAAACGTAAACTGCAACATCATTTATTGGACTGGCCAACTATGGATTTCTTGGTTGTACAGCCTAGAAGCATTAAGCTGAAGTTCAGTGACATTACAACTTGAGACGATTTCTGGGTACCTCGGGGTTTTGTGTTCTTGCACTTCAATTAAGAACCAGTCTGAAGAAAGTGAGTTTGCAGGTAAAGTTCCCAGGCCATGTCAAGTCTAGAACAATGACTCCATGGCTGAAGGAAACTGCAGACAAACTGGCATTGGGAGCTTGCACCATGTTTGTGACAGAATTTAAGCCTCAGGTAATGTGAACATTTTGGAAAAGGCAACTGGGTCAATTAATGACCACTTTGAGAATGTTAATGACTTTCAACAATAATTAAAGTAATAAACCTTACTTTTCACTCTGGGGTCTCTCCATCCATGTTGGGTTAGGTCAGGATGGGCAAGCCAATAAAATGCCCATGTTTCTAGTTAAAAAAAAGAAAGGGAGACAAAGGAAGAGGGAGGCAAGGTGATATGTAATGTCTCACAGTAAAGGCTAGATTTGGGCTCTGCTCTCTGTGTAAAGAACCTCATGTACATGCTAATGTTGTTTCAGTCTTAACAGTGTTTATGGAATTTGAGTTATTTTGTTTGGACATATTTGTGGAAGACTATACTGACCAATCTGAGTGCTGTATTTTTCTACATTCCCAGTGGAAAAAAAAAAGTCCAGTTCCAATCTATGCTGCCATCTAACTTTATTGCCTTGGCAGTTTGTCTTTTGTGCATGACCTTTACGTGTGCCTGGAACTGAATTTTTAAACTCACTTCCATCCAATTACACTGGACAACCTCACCCCTTGCACACAAATGTTTGATCAACTTCACCTGTTCTGTATTTTTTGATACCCCCTCTTGATATTTTCCAATGGCCTTGTTTAACTGTATTTCCCAAAAATAAGAAAATTAACAAAGCAAACCCCCGATCCTGATCAGAATTAAGCATTCACTAATCAGAGGGTTTAGTGGCTATGAATAAATAGAATAAATGAATGGTGCAACATCTTGCCACTATGCCATGTCCTGTGCGCCCCTCCATTAATGAATGAACATTTAAGAAATGATTTGTCTTTATATCTTACTGACAACTGGTGTGCTAATTATTATGTAGTATTGACACGTATTTGCGTTGAACAAACAAACAAACAAATGGATGAATAAATAAACACAATTTTGGCAATGGCAGTATGCACAATCTGATTGGTTGACGAGTGGGCAATAAGTTGTGTATGAATCGGTGCATATCGTCCTGCAAGTTAGCCGTTAGTATGGAGAACACTCCGAAAGATTCCTTTCACAAATGCATTTGGAGACAGAATGCATACATTCAATGAGCAGTTTATTGTGGACTAGTAACCCAAGAGATAAACATAAACAAGGAAATATAGCATGTAGCCAACTAACAAAGTACAGTCTAAGCAAAATGAGCAAGAGGCAAAGAAAACACCAAGAACATGGAATAAACTGAAAACTGGAAAACTACTTCTTCAACTTCAGTTGTATTTGTATATGGGTGATTCCACAATTATGAGCAAAATGTGATGACAATGAGGTCTTTAAAACAAACTTCATGCAGAAAGTCATTGTCTGCAGGGTTACAATCTTGATAACACCCTGGATGCTGTGAAGCAAAAGTTGATATAAGTTCGCTGACAGAGAACTGGCAAAATTAACATATAAGTTGGATGGAAATCACAGTGTAAATACAAGCTGAAAGTGTCATAAGGGCCATTTTCAGGAAAATGTACAAGGTCATGGTAAAGACACAAAAAAAAAAAAAAAAAAAAATATTATTATTATTATTTTACAGATTTTTAAGTCAAAATGATTATTGTAGTAAGTTAGTCCCCCATCATGATTTAATTTTAATCGGCAATGCTTAATTCATTCTATGCTAAGAAAAAAGAGGGATTGAAGATAGTGTTGTGTCTTTACAGTTACCCAGGTAAAGGCAGGGACATGTCAGGTAACAGTGAAGACAGGAGTATAACAGTAAATCAAACCAATTACTATAAACGAGTAATATTATATTACTACTGTCTATATTGTGTCATGTGAAGGATGAATGCAGAGGCAAATATAGTGTATTTAAAAGGTCATTTTAATCATAACTAATAAAATCTTAACTCACCATAACAGCCTTTTGTCTTGAAGAACTGATAACAAACATGACAAATAGAGCAAGTTAACAGAGAAATAAATTCTATGACTCATCCAATTCCTTCCTAGAAGAATAATTTCTAGGGATGTGAATCGAACAACAACTCACGATTCAATTCGATTCCGATTTTTGGGGTGACGAATCGATTCAGAATCG
>JBCNYH010000005.1:11285956-11296618 GCA_039654325.1 Tandanus tandanus
AGAACACGCTGGAGGGACTATGTCTCTCGGCTGGTCTGGGAACGCCTTGGTGTCCCCCCGGAAGAGCTGGAGGAAGTTCTACTTCCCCTACTGAATCTAAAATAGACAAGAATCTTCTGGGTCATCAACATGAATATTAAAGTCCCAAACAATTAATTCTTGATCGTAGCAACAACCAGGTTTGAAATTAAGTCTTCTTTCATTCGCCAAACTGCTTAAAGGGCTGTGTCATGGATTACTGCATACGCTCTGCATACAGGCATACTGAGGAGGCCTGGAGGTATACTCCCTGAGATTATTTTTTTTTTAAACACCAAGTGGAACCAGGTGGTGGACACCTGCGGTGAGGGGGGCCGTCAAGCTGAAGAAGGAGGCCTATCAGGTCCTTTTGGCCTGTGGGACTCCTGAGGCAGTGGATGGGAAGTGGGGAGCTGCTCATCTTGACTGGGGAGGTTGTCGGGAGGTGGAAGAAATACCTTGAGGTCCTCCTCAATCCCACAAACACGACCTCTGTGGGACAGGAAGAGCCTGGGGTTCGGAAGAGGGTCTGCCTATCACTCGGGCAGAGGTGGCCGGGGTCCGGGGGTGGACGAGATCTGCCCTCAGTACCTCAAGGCTATGAATGTTGTAGGACTGTCTTGGCTGACACGTCTCTGCAACAACGAATGGTCATCGGGGGCTGTACCTCTGGATTGGCAAACCAGGGTGGTAGTTCCCCTTTTGAAAAATGGGGACCGGACAGTGTTACAACTATCGTGGAATCACACTTCTATGCCTACCTGGGAAAGTCTATTCAGGAGTAGTGGAGAGGAGGATCTGACCGGTGGTTGAACCTCGGATTCAGGAGGAACAATGTAGTTTTTGTCCCAGCCACAGCACTCTTGACCAGCTCTATACACTTGACAGGATCCTGGAGGGGGCTTGGGAGTTTGTCCAACCTGTCCACATGTGCTTTGTGGACTTGTAGATGGCTTTTGACCATGTCCCTCCGGCTATCTCGTGGGATGTGCTCCGGGAATATGGTATACCAGACCCGTTGCTACGGGCCGTTCGGTCTCTGTATTGCCAGAGCTTGGTCTGCATTGGTAACATGATGTTGAATTTGTTTCCGGTGGGGTTGGACTCCGCCAAGACTGTCCTTTGTCACCGCTTCTGTTCATAATATTAATGGATAGAATTTCTTTGAGGGGTTCTGGTTTGGTGGCCATAAGATCTCGTCTCTGCTTTTTGCAGAAGACGTTGTCCTTTTGGCTTCATCGAGCCGGGACCTCCAGCTTGAGGGGAGCGATTTGCAGCTGAGTCTGAAGCAGCCGGCATGAGAATCAGCACCTCCAAGTCCAAGGCCATGGTTGTCAGCCAGAAAAGAGTGGCATGCACCCTCCGGGTCTGGAATGAGTTCCTGCCCCAAGTGGAGGAGTTCAAGTATCTCAGGGTCTTGTTCATGAGTGAGGAAAGGATGGAGAGGGAGATCGACAGTTGGATCGGTGCAGCCTCTGCTGTAAAGCAGAGCTTGTACCGGTCCGTCGTGGTGAAGAGGGAGCTGAGCCGGAAGGCTAAGCTCTCAATTTACCAGTTGATTTACATTCCTACCCTCACCTATGGTCATGAGCTTTGGGTAGTGACCGAAAGAACAAGATCGCGCATACAAGAGGCTGAAATGAGCTTCCTTTGCAGGGTGGCAGGGCTCTCCCTTAGAGATAAGGTGAGAAGTTATGTCATCTGGAACGCCTTGGCGTCCCCCCAGAAGAGCTGGAGGAAATGACTGGGAAGTGGGACGTCTGGACCTCACTGCTTAGGCTGCTGCCCCCGCGACCCTACCCCGAAACAAGCAAAGAAGAGAAAGATGAGGAAGAAGCTATTGTACACAATTTTTTTTAAATTAATATATATTTTTTTTAAATTTCAGACATTTGGACCTTCAAAAAATGTAAATCGACATGGAAAAGAAAAGAAATCACATGGCATGATAGATTTTACTTTGCTTCTCTTAATCCATGCAGTTTATTCAGTCACTCACTCACTCATTTGCTGAGCCGTTTAATCCTAGTAGGGCAAGGTATGAAATGCCTGGTATCGCATTTAAAAATGCAAAATAAGCACTTTTGCCATCTATTCTCACCTTTGTATCACTGTCTCTTACCTTATCTTTACCTTACTTCTGTTTTACTTCTGCAGGTTCATCAAGACTATAAATGGAATTCTTATTTATAAACGGTACAGCAGTTAAAATAACCTTTTATGCACCAGCACTTCTCCTAACCATCTGAGCTACCAAACAGTGAATAATCTATATTTATACTCTCTCTCCCAAAAGCACAGCTAGACCCATGTTAATGTACATTAGTAAACAGTTAATATGGCTGTCTGTGTTATCTGGTGACAGCAACCCAGTCTGTGATAACAGTGATTAAAATTGAGGCTGTTGAAAATTTATTTTCTTCTCTTATTTATTTTGCACTCCGCTTTGTGCAGTTCTATGTTTGTGCTCTGTTTGATGTTACATGTTGATATGGAATATCTCCAGCTGGTTAGGGTTGGAGTGTGGATCTCAGTAAGGTAGACAGTAACATGTATTATTTCATATTTTGTAGCGGAGCTCCGGAGCTCCATACTTGTGCAAAGGTCGTATAGCGATGAGCTCAATTTTGTTGTCGCATCCATGCTCACGTGCCCACACAGGCAACCCAACGTGCGCGCCACTGCCGCCATTCCACTTCGAAAAAATGTTCTTGTTTAGTCAGTGGTTTTTCGTCTCGAGGAGATACAAGTTTTCGAATACCATTGAAAAGACAGTAAGTTATGGCTCTTTCTTTATTGGTAATAAATGCAAAGTTTTTGGAGCTTCGCTTTTAGTCAACACCTAAATATTTATATTCTAAGTTTAGCTAAAAAAGCAGGATGATTTTACCCAACTTAAGAAAACGGCTTGTTCCGAGCAAATCTGGTGAGTACAAACTGTTTTGGGTTTTTTTGTTTGTTTGTTTTTTAAGCAGTGGCGGTGTCCATGTACTTAACTTTCCTTTAGCTTGTTGTGCATTTACATTAAACAGTGAGGCTGGAATAGGAACTCTGTAAACATAGAATATTAAATGTGAATAATGCATGTTATTACCTACCTTACTGAGATCCACCCTCCAACCCTAACTAACCAGAGATATTCCATATCAATATGTAGCATTATGGATATCATGTAAACATTGTGTTGAGTGATACAGTCAAACACAGTACAAAATAGAACTGTACAAAGTAAAGTGTAAAATAAATAAGATTGTCTTTGAAAAAAGTTTTTTAACTCGCTCCTACTTCCATAATTTTTCCAAAAAATATATATATATTATTAAGTAAATAATTATTTTTAAAAAATAGTTATTTTTTGGATGGTTCTGTCAAAACTGTTTTTTCACCACGTCTGTCCCGCCTCACTGTGTCACCACCTGCTATAGTGGACCAATCACCTTTCGAGGTATCCGCTCTCCTCCCCTCATTTGGGATTGTTCTTATGACCCAGCCCTCATTCCAAATTAATTGAATAGCCCTGGTATAGAGCTTGGCTTAAACCCACAATAATGGTTACAGTTAAAGCACATATGCTTTGATTCTTTGATTTATCAACACCTGTTTATCCACAGCTACTTAGAAACTTGTGTAAACTGTGAGGAATTTTTCTGTGTTCTACAGTTCAGCACGCCAGTTTTCACGTATTTTCCGGCAGCAGTTGCAGCCACATCTCAAAATTTCTTCAGGAATTTTTTTAGTTGTAATTATTGTTTACATATTATGCATCAACAATAATTGCATATATTAATCACACAAAAAAAAAACCATATCATTCACACAAAAAAGTTGCATACATTAATGCAATTATGCAGAAAAACAATTACATATAAACATTAACAGTAATTCTTTTAGAAACTTTAAAGCAATTCAGTACGTTAATTAAACCAGGGCTTTCAAATTATGCTGACGGCATGCGGGATTTCCATCCACTAGAGGGTCGTGCGCTGTCTACTTAAAAAAAAAGAAAAAAAAAAAAAAGAAAGAAAAATAAATAAATCTGCATATTTTCTACGCGCAACGTGCCTCCCACCATCTAGCATATGTATTATATATTAGTGGAGCTCCCGCGCAGCGCTCCCGAGTGGAGCCCCATTGATAAGTAAACGTCCTATAGCGTATGTTCAGGCGTAACCATGGGAACCCTGTACTCGAGTCACGTGATGTGATGTTATCGTTAACAGGCGTGAGTTCCTTTATCTGTGAAAGAAAAAATACAACTGCCTACTTAAAATGTATTTAAATTAATATTGTTCTTTTCTGTGTTTTCTTCTGACACTTCGTGTAAAATTCCAGCGGTAAGGGTAGAATATAGGAGCTGTAGTGAAACAGCTGGAGAAAGTTTTGGGAGTAAGCAGGACGCTGTGTTCTCTGGAGGTCTTAAATATGCATATCATAACGCCAGCTTGTGAATAAGCGTTGTGTTAGTTTTGCTTACTTGCTAATACTTTTTAAATCCAGTTTTTGCTGTATTTTCAGCCTTTCTATAGAATTTAGCTGGGATTAATGCATCATAAAAATGAAAACAGTGCATACTTATTTCTTTAGAAATGTGCTCTTGTGTCACACAGCCTGAGTTTGTGGCTTGTGTTGCAATAATAAACTCCATTTAACGGTTCGCAGTGTGCTAACAAGTGCACCTAGAAAAGTGGCTTTCCTTTGGCATGTTGTATCGACATTATATTCAGACTCTAGTACTAATATGTCCTCTTCATAGTTTCATCCTGAAGAGAACTGGGACATGCAGCAATGAAGAGCATTTGTGTTTAATCCATATTGCTATATATTAAATATAAAATAGTTATATAAAATATTTTATTTTTATTTTTATTTGAATAAAATCACAGCATTGAGAAAATTGTTATCCAGGTGACCTTTATCTGTTTTTTAGTACATTATGAGCAGTAAGAGACAGGATTGAATTTGTCACCTCACCCCCACTGAAATATTCCTGTTGCAATCATAACATTTAAAAAAAATAATTCAGCACAATTCCAATTTCATGACAGAATAAAAAGTACTCCTGTCCCATCCCATGAATCATTCACTCAATCATTTGCCAAACAGCTTTATTCTAGGGTCTCAGGCAGGCTGGCACCTATCTCAGCTGACACTACCCTGCAAAAAATGTTTTATATATATATATATATTTATATATATTAATTATATGCTTATTACATCCTTCTTCTTTCCCACTGGAGCTCACAGGCCTGAACCTCCTCCGGGGCTCTTGTTTTGTTCATCTTTCTTCGGTCGATGATTTTCTTGTTAATTATTGATGTTCTTTTAACTATAGCGACTTTATTGTTTTCAAAGAAATCAAGTAGTGTGTATTTTTGTTGAATCGAAAGAATTCACCGGGCTTCAACAAAGGGATTCAAACACCACATGCAAAGGCGTGTCCAAGTACTTTCGTGACCTTCCATTGGATAAAACTTAAGTTTGACGACCCAGTTGGCCAATAGCTGTGCACAATATCTTCTGTACGATTACGTAATGGCGGACTGCAACACAGAGCTAGTAGAGGGGGAAAGGCATTGAGCAAATAAATCATTATACACGAGTTGGAACTCAGACTGTTGGATTTAAATTGATCTTGTCTTTATAATAGAAACACAAATAACACATGTTTATATAAATCTTCTTTGTCACCTGTTCACAGTTTCTATATAAATCCATATAAAATATTTTTCTAAAGGAAATTAAACAACCGGTTTAAAACATTTTCTATAGACATTCCTATAGACACATCTACAGAACATTTCCTATGCCACATGTTTACAGATTTTCTATAGAAATCCATGTTTTATAGGATATTTTCTTTCTATATTAAATTATATAGAACATTTCTATAAAACTTTTATAGAACTGTTCTATAGAACACTTTTTCTATAGAACATAACATTTCTATAGTAGTTCTATAGAACAGTTCTATTTAAAAGGTCTGTTCTAAAGAAGTTCTATAGAAGTTATATCGAACTTCTATAGAACATTTTTTGCAGGGTGGGGTTTACAGCTTGCCAGACCATCACAGGGCAAATACACACACAACCATTCACACTCACTTCTAGGAGCAAGTTAGAACGGCCAGTTAGCCTAATGTGTCTGGACTGGGGGAGGAAACCTTCCAATACATGCCAAATACTTCCAATGCCATTTCAGTGTCACGTGTGTTCGTCATTTTCTCATGATGGATCTTGAATTCAACGTCTTATTCTGCATTTTATTTTTTTAATTTTTTTTTTTTAATAAAGTTGGTCAATGGTAATGTTGACATTGTGAGGACAGATTTGCTGAAGAATCTTCACAGAAGAAAAGTCGAGCTGATGCGTGCTGGACGTTCGCTTTTCCTGCTGAGGAAAAGTTCTGAGGGGCAAATCTAGTTTTCGGGGTCAAGCGAGGGTCATGGAGGCAGGGAAAAGCATTTAGAAGCGGGCTCATGCACATGGACGTTTGGTTAAGAAAAAAAAAACATTCCTGCTGATAAAACGTTCAATCTAGTTGCCGGGGTAATGGAGGCAGTAAAAATAAGAAAAATAGCATGTAAATAACACAGCTGCATTTAAAAAAAGTCAAGGCGGATGGAAAAAATGCCATGGCACATGAAACAAAGGCATGGAGCAAAAAAAAGGCACGGCGCTCACGAAAAAGGCATGGCGCTGCACCATGCTAAAACAACCTAGCTGGAACACTGAGAACTCTGGGATCTTGGTGGGTGTCCTCATATGAACTGCTCGCATCAGGTCCTGCCACAACATCTCAATTGGATTAAGGCCAGGACTATGACTTGGCAATTCCAAAACATTAACTTTATGCTTCTATAACCATTCTTGGGTAGAACAACGTGTGTGCTTAGAATTGTTGTCTTGCTGCATGACCCACTCTCTCTTGAGACTCAGTTCATGGGCAGATGTCCTGATATTTTCCTTTAGTATTTGGTGGTTTAATTTAGAATTCATTGTTCCATCAATGATGGCAAGCAATCCGGGCCCAGATGCAGTAAGACCCAAACCATGATACTTCCACCACCATGTTTCACAACTTGGATAAGGTTCTTATACTTAAATTCCATGTTTTCCTTTCTCCAAATATAATGCTCATTGAATCCAGAAAGTTATATTTTGGTCTCATCAACAAAACATTTTTCTAATAGCCTTCTGGTTTGTCCATGTGATCTTTAGCAAACTGCAGACAAGCAAAAATTTTCTTTTTGGAGAGCAGTGGCTTTCTCCTTGCAACCCTGCCATGTACACCATTGTTGTTGAGTGTTCTCCTGGTGGTGGACTTATTAGCATTAACATTAGCCAATACGAGAGAGGCCTTCAGTTACTTAGAAGTTATCCTGGGGTCCTTTGTGACCTTGCAGTCTATTACATGCCTTGCTCTTGGAGTGATCTTAGTTGATCGACCACTCCTGGGAAGGGTAACAATGTAGTTAAATTTCCTCCATTTCTACACAATCGGTCTTCCTATGGATTGGTGGAGTCCAAACTGTTTAGAGATAGTTTTGTAATTTTTTCCATCCTGATGAGCATTAACAAGCCTTTTTCTGAGGTCCTCCGAAATCTCCTTTGTTCTTGCCATGATACCACAAACGAGTGGACACTTTGATAGATCTGTGTTCTGTAAATCAAACAGGGTGCCCACTCACACCTGATTGTCATCCTATTGATTAAATACACCTGACTGTACAGGGTTCGATGTTCCTTCTTTAGCGATTGCGCAACGCAAGTGAAATTTGCTAAAAGCAAGTCAGAGTTGCCACGAGATTGCAACTGTGTGCAACTGGCACAAGTGCCAAAATCAACCAGGACACGGTTAACTTCCCATTAGTACATTTACTGATCAAAACCATGGGTATTAGCAAGTTGGAGCAAGATTGACGGAAAAATATAAGGAGTGGAGGTGACAGCAGGTGTGGCCGTGAGACACCAGGTGTGAGAGGTGGGGGGTGTTCTCTCTATCTACTTTTAGGACTGTGAAAATATGATGTTGTTTTAGGTCGTGTGTATGCAGAAATGTATAAAATTCTTAAGGGTTCACAAACATTCAAGCACCACTGTAAATATAACACCTAAACCTGGAGGGAGAGTTTTTTTATGCTTTTTATATTGAAAACCCTGAAAATAAGTTATTAGAAATTGCGTTGCAAAACCTCAGAAATGCAAAAAATTATGAACATTTCGACCCTGCTACAGTCACTGGTTGTCTGGTGCCTATCTCAGCTGACAGTGGGCGAAGGCAGGGTGCACCCTGAACAGCTGACCAGACCATTGCAGAGCAACACATAAACAACCATTTACACTCACCCTCACCTAGGGGCAATTCGCAACAGCCTAATGTGCATACCTTTGGACTGTGGGAGGAAACCCATGTAAATATGGGGAGAACATGCAACTCCACACAGAAACACCTGAGCCCGGGAATCGGACCTTCTTGCTGTGAGGCAGATGTGCTAACCACTATGCCACCATGCCGCACTGAACCCACACCCTACAATCCTTAAAAAGTGAAAAACAGTGTTGTTACGTGCCCAAACATGGGCGCCATCATTATTGCTGTACTGCACATATGTTTTCCGTGTTGGGGTCTGTGATTCATGTCATCTTGTTTTCGAGCAGGTTGGGGTTCATAATACAAAATTAAGACGTTGTTCCGATTCCCCACTTTACATTCGGACTTGTACTATCAGCATAGGTTTCATTAAGAGCCAGCGAAATCCCCGTCTACTTTAAAAAATAAAATAAAATAAAAAAAGGGGGGTTTAAAGTCTGGCAAGTGTGACGCCGAGTGACGTCAGTAGACCTGTTGGTATTGATGTTTCGGGGCGCTTACTCTAGGGATGCAGCACAAAAAAATGAGCAGTGAATTGTTCAGGCATTTTCATGAACATTTCCACCTATTTCATTTATATTACCACAGTACATTCTGAATTATATAACCAGTTACAAACACAGCATATTGAATGTGGAGCTGTGTACAGTTAGTGAATGTATTTTGTTGTGTTTAGCTCATTGTGTGGATATGAAGCGCTATTTGTATTAGAAAGAGATTTCTGTTAAAATTAAACTTTTTGAGTTCTTATTATTTTATTCTGTAAGGTGTTGAAGGCCTAAGCTATATGCTTATATATTTACAACTGCATAGTTTGGGGTGAAAGTATTGCCCTGTAAATTCATGTCTTTGTTGACATATTTGTTTAGGAAGCACAAAAAAAAGTTGTATTTTTTTAATAGTGTTCACGGTGTTTGAAAGACTTGATAATAAACACACACCTGGTACAGACTCTCCACTGTGGTTCTTTTTAAGGGCTGCTACACTGAGGAAAGCCCAGCATATTATAACAGCAATTTATTTTCAAATAGGAAAAAGAAGTTGTATTAATATGTTGGAAGGATAAGATGGATCTCCCACTCACTTCTGGCTCTGCTATATCCTCCTAACTAATCCATAAACTATTGATCATACTTGTTTCGTATCTGTACTTATTATGCCAGACTTTCTATAAGGCAGGGGTCTCAAGCCTTATCTGCAAAGGGCCAGTGTGGATGCAGGTTCATTCCAACCAATCAGGAGCCATGCCTCCCACCTGTTAATATCAATTGATCTTTACTTTCAATAAAGTCTCAGGTGTGGCTCCTGCTTGGCTGGAATAAAAACCTGCACCACAGTGGCCTTTTGCAGATACGATTTGACATCCCTGACATAGAGTATTAACACTACAGAATATTCTCACCAATGATGTGAGGACATTGTAACACACTGCACACTCTCTGAGACAGACAGTATGAGGACCTCAAATAAAACACACACACAGATGTCTTTCACAGTTAAAACATGAGGACACTGTAACACACTCTATACTCTCTGAGACCAACAATATGAGGACCTCAAATCACACACAAGTCTTTACCAGCTAAAACAATATGAGGACATGACGACAGAACACATGTAGAGTCCATGTTCCTGACTTCTAACTTCTCCTGTTGTGGTCAAAGAAAGTTGTAATCCCACACCGATGTAAACAGATCTACTTCCCCAGAAATCCAGTCATGTAAACTAGTCAACAGGAGCTTAAAAGGGACAAAAACATGCACAAAACAACAGATAATATAGAAATTGGGGAAAGTACAGATCAATTGGATGTTTTAAAGGGATGCTAGTGCTATTAAACTGTTGGAAGGATGAAGTGGATCTCCCACTCACTTCTGGCTCTACTGAAGGTTGAGTCGGGATCTCAACATGTAGTGTCTGCAACAAAACACAATTAGAAATATTCTATACTTCATCTTCATCTTCATCCGCTTGTTCCTGGGTCGGGTCGCGAGGGCAGCAGCCTAAGCAGTGAGGTCCAGATATCCCTCTCCCCAGCCACTTCCTCCAGCTCTTCCAGGGGGGAACCCAAGGCGTTCCCAGACCAGCCGAGAGACGTAGTCCCTCCAGCGTGTTCTGGGTCGGCCCCGAGGGGTCTCTTCCCGGTTGGACATGCCCGAAACACCTCACCAGGGAGGCGTTCGGGAGGCATTCTTACTAGATGCCCGAGCCACCTCAACTGGCTCCTCTCAACGCGAAGGAGCAGCGGTTCTACTCCGAGCTCCTCCCGGATGA
>JBCNYH010000005.1:11324922-11342190 GCA_039654325.1 Tandanus tandanus
AGTTCAGTAGCCTGATGGCTTGTGGGTAGAAACTGTCCCTGAATCTGCTGGTGTGAGTCTGGATGCTCCTGTACCGTCTGCCCGACAGCAGGAGCATGAACAGTGTGTGGTGGGGTTACTGGAATCAGAGAGGATTCACTAGGCCTTCCTCCTACAGCACTGTCGTAGAGGTCCTGGATGGCTGGCAGTTCAGTCTGGCCAGTGCAAAGGCACGATCACCCCAATGTTTGCACCTGGACCTTGGGACCACCAGCAGGTGTTGTTCAGAAGAGCACAGGGGTCTGCTGGGCTGGTGAGGGATCAGCATGACACATAAATAAGGAGGTGCAAGGCCATGGATGGAACAAAAAATAACTAAAAAAATAGGATTTTGAACTAAATTCTGAACTGAACAGTTTAGAGAGTACACGACAGGAGTGATATGGTCATGTTTACGGGTATTGGTGAGGAGCCGAGCAGCTGCATTCTGCACGAGCTGTAGACACTGCAGTGAGGCCTGGTTTACTCCAGTATAGAGGGCATTGCAATAGTCCAAGCGTGAACTGATAAAGGCATGGATTGTTTCTTCAAGGTCATTACGGCTGAGAAATGGTTTGACTTTGGCCAACAGGTGAAGCTGGAAGAAACGCCCTAACCATAGAGTCTATTTGTTTTTTGAGTTTCAGATTACTGCACAAAGTCACTCCAAGATTCCTGACTGCACGGTTGAGGTGAGTAGTCAGAGGTGTGATATCTGGAGCTGCATTTGCTGAGCTGGAGGCACCAAAGAGGATGAATTCATTCTTTGACTCTTTAATGGTGGTATCATCTGCAAATTTGATGACAGTGTTGGAGCTGTGAGTGGCCGTACAGTTGTGGATGAACAAGGGATGGGAGTTAACTTTACTATTAATCACGTGATTGGAACGGTACAGGTTAAATAAGTTAACAGGAGCAGACGGAAGTGGGAATAGGACAAAAAAAAACTAAAAAAAAAAAGGGCAGGTGCCACCATTTTGTAGTTTTCTTTCAATAAGCTTACACTGTAACACAAGTCAAAAGAACTACACGACCCAGAAGTCCAGGCCCGTAACGAGGGGAGTTCGGGGGGTTCGAACGAACCGCCCAAATTCCGCCAAAAGGTCCACCTAGATGACCCTACAATTATTTTTCAACGATTGGCCAGTTTAATGAAAACAGTAAACACCTGTGGAAAGCCTCAGTGCCTAACTCAGAGAATGGCTAACATCAGACGGAATAAAGGCGCTAGCTAGCGGTGGAATTAGGGACCAGATTAGCTCAGTCCGGTAAGTGTGCCGGCGAGTGACGTCATTACACTTGTTGTTATTGATGTTCCGGGGCGCTCACGAGGGATGCAGCACAACAGAATGAGCAGTTAGTTGTTCAGGCATTTTCATCAACGTTTCCACCTCTTTCGTTTATATTACCACGGTACGTTATGGATTATATCACCAGTTATAAACACATCATATTGAATGTGGAGCTGTGTACAGTTAGAGAATGTATTTTTGTTGTGTTTAGCTCATGTGAACAGGAGCTCCAAGGAAGGTTTCCGATGCTAACAGCTAGCATGACGTTTATCCGTCTACAGAGCTGCATCCCTTGGTTAAACAGAGCAGGTATTTAGAGCTATTTGTATTAGAAAGTGAAATCTGTTAAAATTAAACTGTTTGTGTGCTTTTTTATTTATACTGAATTATTTTATTCAGTAAGGTGTTGAAGGTTTAATCTATGCGCTTATATGTTCACGTATGCATAGTTTTTGGGTGAAAGAGTTACAGTATTGTGCTGTTAAATCATGTCTTTGTTGACATTTTTAGGAAGCAGCAAAACAATCAGTTGTATTTATTTTTTTATAGTGTGCACAGTGTTTAAAAGACCTAAACACACAAACACCTATTAGAGACTCTCCACTGGTTCATCCTAAGGGCTGCTACACTGAGCAAAGCCCAGCATATTAATAAAGTATGTAATGTGATTGCGCAGTGACTTAATGGAAATGATGATGCTGAAGGAAACTTGTAAACCCGAATGATTACGAACACTGTACACACAGAACCATGTGGTCGATTTATTAGGTGTTTCCCCTAACCTGACCGACCGACCCCGCAAAATTGATGAATGGATTAAGTGAGTTAAACGAACACAGGCAGACAGGAATGTGCCCAGCATTCATTCTGCTATTTGTAGAGACCATTTTACTGAAGATTGTTTTGAGCCAATTCCAGAGCCTAAGTGTGAAATGGCTGCAGGTTTGACAGCCATCATGCAACCAGCACTATTACAGGTGGCAACAGTAACACCGCAATGTTCAGAAGCTGAGAACAAGCCTGAACATAAAATCTAAAATTGCTCTTAAATATTGCTGTAAAATGATGAACAGTCAGACTGTTGCAACACTCAATCTGAATGAATGAGGTTGCCTGTAGCATAGTGTATATGCTAATTTCTTAAAGGAACTTTCAAGTTCTTATTTCACTCTTTCATATTTTATACTTTTGTTTACAGTGGCTAACAGTGGTGCCAAATTCTACATGTCTTGGAATAAAATACATTGTCAGACAATTTGTGCTATTTCTTATGCATGTTTGGCCCCCGAAAACACATGTACATTTACGGACCAGTTGCAATTTGTACGGACCAGTAGTGATTCAGGGCTAAATCGTAATTGTACTGCAATTTCCATGATTTGTCCACACTGGTTTAGGACCAATGACAGTTGTAAATATTCAGCCAGAACCTTGTAAAAATATTAGCATTCCAGACAAAATGGCTCTGATAAAGTGTCTGTGTTGTGTGTGTGAATAGTTATCATTCCCCGTGGTTTTAAAGCTTTCAGAATCGTTTTTACCCACTATCAAAGCCCCAAATTGTGGGCAATGCCTGTATATTTGTGGTGCTAAGCATTATCTTATGTTACATATTCTAAAAAGAGTGGGAGTGTTGTTGCATATGATCACGCTCTATTTATTAGATATTTGTAGAAATGTCAAAGTGTCAAAAGAAGTTATAACCCCTTTTCATGACAGTTTTTCTGCCATAATAGGTCCCTTAACTGATCCTTCCTTTTTTTATTTATTTATTTATTTTTTACTTATAGTGATATTCAGGAGTTGACATCTGAAAGGACATACAGTAACAGGATCGTGGGCAGACGGGAACGTTGTGCTTGCAAACAAACATAGCTGGACTGGACAGATTGATGTCTGTAGCAGGTTGTTGTGCCCTGTTGTAGTAGAAATTGGCTTTAGTGTTGAAGTACTCGTAATTATTGTACCTGTTTAGTTGCTCTGCTAAGAAAACCATAAAGCAAGAGCTGTAACATTTTGTTAATAAAAAAAAAACATCCATCTACATGCTGCTCAAAGTAAAGGCACTGTACAGGTATATATATTTTTTAGTAAAAAAAAATGTATAACCAAAAGTCATTTTAAACTTTAATCAGGAGCTTCAGGGGGACTTCCTAAGCCTAACCCTAAAACATCCCCTCACCCCCCAGGCCCCACACCAGGGTTTCGCCCAGGACCTAGGCAGCCCCCATACCCCCGGCCGGACAAAAAGGTCCACCCTCCTGCCTTGAGAAACCCCCCATTGAAAATCCTGGCTACAGGCCTGAGAAGTCAACAGTGTTTCCGGCCGCTGCTTTCCGCCGGAATTAAAAGAAGAACAGCAATAGCGGGAACAAACAACAGTGGGGAAACCGATGTGGTGAAAATTGATTTGCAACGCAAAGTCAAAAGTAACGTCCTATCAGTTAAGCTCACAGAACTGGCAGGGAAGTCGCCAATATTACTGAACTTCATGAGAGTCTAGTGTGACATAACATAATACATAAAACATAAAAGTAATGTCACTGTTTAAAGGAAACAACTGTTCAATAAATTAGTAAAATGCAACTTTATATATTATGTTTGGGTTTCAACTAAGGTAGGCATGGAAAAAAATGGGAGTGGTACAGGAGCGGGAGTCATTCTTAATAGGATCAGGATGGGAGTGGGAGTCATTTTACCAGGACTGGAATGGGACAGGATTTTTTTTTTTACTGTGGATTGGGATGGGCCAAGGTTTTTTTTCTATGGGAGTGGGATGGGACAGGAGTGAAAATCCACTCCTGTGTCACCCTCTAGCAAGCACCTATCCATTAACCCTTCTGGTTGGGGTAAGTCTGTACAGTTACCTGCGATACAACGTCATCAATGCATTTGGGAGTGTATCCGGTAACGTATTCAGCGTAGTCATTCACATTATTGTTGGCTGCAGTTTGGAAAAAGTCCCAGTCCGTAGTGCGGAAGCAGTGACCCAGGGCGATGTCTGATTGGTCAGCATTGAACCAAGCGTGTAATCGGCTGCCTGCGCTTCAGCTTCTGCCTATAGGCTGGAAGCAGCAGGACTGAGGAGTGAGCTGATTTGCTAAAGGCTGGTTGGGGGTCCAGGAGAGCACCCCGATGAAACTGTTCGTACATCCACACACCACCGCTTGCTACTCATCATGCACACGCCGCCTCCCTTGCACTTCCCCGATTCCACTGTCAGGTCCTGGTGGTGAATGGAGAGGCCCTCAGGAACAATAGCCGAGTCAGGGAGTGAGGTGTCCAGCCATGTCTCCATAAAAATAAAGACATTACAGTCCCTAATGTCCCGGTGAAAGGTCATCATGGCCCGTAGTTCATCCAGCTTGTTTTCCAAACTTTGGACATTAGCTAGAAGAATGCTGGGAAGCGGAGTACGGTGTTGTCTCCTCCTCAGCCTGACCAGGACTCTGGCTCTATTTCCCCTTTTCCTCCAGTGTTGTTTCTGCGCAGGTAGCCAAAGTAAGCCACCTTTATTCATAAAAAAGTCTGTTGGTGGGGTCCAAGATTGTGATTATTCTCGGATGTTCAGAAGAGTCTGTCTGTCATAAGTGATCTGTCAAGAGTTGCATTGGCAGAAAAGTTGGAAATAGCACTAAAAACACTAGAAAAACAAAACAAAATTGAGGAGGACACAGAGCGACAGTGACCATGCTTAACAGTGCCATCTTGATTTGCTTGCTTTTATGCACAAAGATATTTAAAGGACCGGGGGCATAGACACAAATCGGCCAAAGTTGCCGCCATCTTACTAGATTGTTTGGCTTGTTGGAGCAACATGAAACACAACATTTAACACACATCGGAATGGCAGATTTTAGTGATGGTGGCCACCAAAGGCACGTTGTGCAAGGGTCTTGTCTGGTCTTGTGTTAAATGTCTATGATCGGCAGAAGACATAAGAGATATCAACAGCTATAAAAGACAACACAGGTCTAGGTGAGCTTCCCAAGTTTTTGTAAGGAAGTGTCCACCAAAAGCGCTCACACTACAGCCATCATATACCAAAACTAGTGACTGAAATACCATTGTTTACATCTGGTGCTTTGGATCTGTTTAAGCACTTCATAATAGTGCAATACTTGTACACAGCTCCCAGTACGAGGCTACTGCCATAGTCATAGCGTTCACTGGATTAAAAGACTACGAATATGAAATATTTTCCATTATCTTTATCTCATTCTTGGTATGAAGGAATTGTGTGCACACAATTTTCTCCGGGATCAATAAAGTATTCTGATCTTTAATACCAAAACGTTTTATCATTACAATACTGCTAACTGCTCATGAGACAGAACAATGAACAGCACCGAGATTTCATTAAGGGAAAATGCAGGTTTCCAATCCGTCTCTATACTAGTCCCTGATCATATGAATTGAATAAAAACAAGTCAAATAGAGCTTGAATTTTTCTGCATTGCAATTTGCTACAAAGACAAACAAACAAAAAAAATCCACAGTATGTATGATGCTTGAAATTGTTTATGTATATTTTGACAAAATAAATCCAGTTTTCAAAATTTAAAACAAATATCCATGTTCCGAAAACTATAAGACATAACATTCCATAAAAAGATTCCAAACTATTCTCGTTAAAATACAATGTTTGTTGTTTGGCAGGTAATGTTAATCCATTTCTTTTCAAGCTCACAAATACAAGCTGCCAACAATTCAGGTGTTAAAATTAAATTGCTAAAATTTAAATCTTCACTTCAAGGTACTCATGAAGTGTTAAGTAAACACCTGTTTTTTTGTTGTTGTTTTTTACACTATGTAGGTGTAACAGGTTTTTTCTTCTGGGTGGTAAGTGTTATTTCTTATTTCTTCAATGTATTAAGACTGTTATTTTTTTCTTCTCAGACTTTGCTTTTGTTACCAGGACATAATTTTTTTTTCCTACTGGGAAACCAAGTGAACCTTTCTTTTACTTCACACAAAGTGGGGAAAAAAACAAAATCAAAAAATTAAGGAGTATGTTTGGTAATTTTTTTTCAACTTAACTTTATGCTTCTTACATTATCTATGACCATAAAAATTTAAAGATTCCAAAATACTCCTAGAATTTATTTCTGGAAAAGGCATATAAAGAAATTTGCTTAGCCTTGAACTCCTGAAAACCATCAATGGTGAGAAACCATATGACTGCTCATAGTTTGGAAAGAGTTTTCATCTCTGATGCTGTCAAGTGAGGAGACTGTGCTGGGAAGCTGGCAAGAGAGTGTGAGAGACAGAGAAAGAGAAAAACTGGTGGAGCATGTGGAAAGAGTGAACCAAGAAGTGCAAGGGATTAGTAAAGATAAAGTGAATGCAGCTATGAAGTGGAAAGGCAGTTGGTGATATACCACTGGAGGCATGGAGATATTTAGGTGAGATAGTAGTGGATACTTTTTCTTTTCTTTTTCTTAAATCACCTTACAGGTGTGCATAAGTTACATAAGATGTCCTCATAACACTGTGCTTACTGTTAGTTAGGGTCAGGTTTGGATATGTTAGTAAGGTCCTCACAGTATATCAGCAGTGTATCAGATGTCAGATGCACACCTGCACTTCTTAGATACCAATGATGATCGTATTATGGACTGAAACCCACTTCTCTTGGGAGTGGATCAAATGCTGCATAGAACAGCTGACAGTACATCCACCCAAGACACACATTCTGAAAGTAATTTTTGCAACTAGTATTTCAATGTCTGCTTCTGATGTTCAATTTGTCCAGAGCCCTGAGAGTTCAAAGTTCGTCAAAAGCATACGAACAAGAATTCAGGCTTCTAAAATGAGTATTCCATCCAGCAGTTACATATCAGGATTGGTCACAATTTTCAGAGAGCAGGATTAGGATTACTGGTATCTCAGTAGGATTAGTTGATGTACGTCAACAAACAAACAAACAAACATGCACACACCCACATAGAGGGAGAGGGAGGAAGAGAGAGATAGAGGTTGCAAGGTATGCTCATAACAATGTAATGGTTAAAGAAGTGAGTTTATCAGTGCTGAGTGCAAGCTGGGACTCCAGCATGACTGTCTACAACATAGATAGGGTACCCTGTGACATAAGGCAATTTGCCACTCCACCATCGGTGGACCTAAGTGAGTGTGTTTACAAGAAATCCCAGTTTACAAGAAAAAACAAGAAAGTTTACTAAACAAAAAAGTTTTCAGCCTAGAGACTGTGTCTGAGTCCCGGACATAGAAGGCTGTTCCATAACTGTGGGGATTTGTAAGAGAAAGCCCTGCCCCCTGCAGTGGTCGTCATTATTTGAGGTATCAATAAGTAGCCTGCACCTTTTAAAATAAGTAGACATGGTGTAGCACAAATGACAAAAATTTTGCTAAGATGACATGGTGCAAGACCAGACCCAGGGTAAAAGTAATATTAAATATACTCAATGCGAAATTTAATTGGGAACCATTGCAGAGTGGATAAGATAGGATTGATGTGCTCATATCTTCTGGGTGCAGTAAGGAATCTGAATGTTTATTCATCCAGACAGTAATGCACTACGCTAATCTAATCTTGAGGTAATGAAAGCAGATGATCTAGTTTTTTCCACATTATGCTGTGACATCAAGTTTCCAATTCTACAGTATTCCTGAGATGAGAGAATGGCTGTTCGATTGTTAATCTCTACATGAGTTCCAAATGAGTCAATAAATACATCAAGGTCCTTTACTGCTGCACATGATGAAACTAAAACACCTTCCAAACTTACTACGTAATCAGAAAGCACTGAATTATTTATAGCCGCCTGAGAACCAAACACAAGCAAGGAGACACAGCCTTGGTCAGAGGCCAGCAGTTCATTTACCACCTTAACAAATGCTGTCTCTGTGCAATGATGAGGCCTAAATCCTGACTAATGCATTCCATGAATGTTATTTTTTACAAATGTAGATATGAAGATAACTGCTGTGCTACGCAGTCTGCTGTGCTAGGCAGGTAATGATCAGATTTGAAAACTGCTAGTTTAAAAGATTTAGGTATATAATCAGTGCTATGGGGATAATTAATTACATTTAATACCGGGTTGATTACTTCTGGTGGTAGCACACAGGTTAAAGATTTTGATGAGGAAACTAGCTCAGTGTCTTGAAGGGGGCTGAAATATTATATTTCTAATCTGATAGAGGTATATTGTTATTTACCAGGTTAGACAGTAAAATGTTTCTTAAGTTTACGGGACTTATTTCTTCTGTTAAACACATTGCACTAAACTCCTTCTTATCATCAATCATTTTATTGACAATAAGCACTTCAGATATAAGGGATGTAACATTTAATATTTTTAGATCAAGGGTGCTGGCTGACAATTCAATATGATTTAGATTTATGTTAATAAGGTTACTAAAACCAACTAAATATTGTTTCTATATTTCTGTTTAGTTCAGGGAACAGACACAAACAATGTGTGAACGAGAATCTGTAAACAAAACTCTGAAAACCTATATGTCCTAAATGGTATCTTTGATGGGCTATTAATTATCGATAATTTTTGGCACAACTTTAATCTTTCTCCTCTCTGTCTCTGGGTGTGTTTTCCTCCTCTTCTCCATGGCGCAACAGTAGTTAATTTTTTTCCCAGTACCCTGCTAGCCAACAGTACTGGCAGTTGTGGACTTTGTTAATTCAGGTTTTGACTGCTCTGGTTTGAACATTGTTTAGAATCTGCATGTTTGATTTGGCACAGGTTTATGCCGGATTTATTCGGTCAGGTCAACTTTCAGTCTCCAAAATTTAGCTGATTGGCACTATGGACTAAATGATGCAAAGAAGGCAAGCCACTGCAAGCAGTGTGATGTTCTGGGCAATGTTCTATTGGGACCTTAGATCTTAAATTCATGTAGATGTTACTTTGATTTGTACTACCTGCCTAAACATTGCTGCAGAAAGAGAACACCCCGTTAACGCAGTGCTGTTTCTTGAGAGCAGTAACCGTTTTCAGCAAGATAAAGCACCTTGTCATATATCATTAACTGTTCAGGAATGGTTTGAGAAAAACTGGTCTCCAAATTTCCCCCATTTGTAAGATGTGATGGACAAACAAGCCCAATCCATGGAGTCTCCACCTTGAGGCTTTACTTGTTTGGTACAAAATCTAGAAGACATGTAAGGCTCTCCAGGACAAACAAGTTGTGCACACATAGGTACTTGGAATTTTTACATGATTCATTTTACCATACACCACCTACAAAGAAAATCAGATTTATCTCATACTGGGTATACAAGATGTTAATGTGGCTGCTGTTAAATTAGGAAGGGCTTTTTTAAAAATTAATTTTATGGGTGTCAAAACGGCAACACAACAAATTTAGACGTTTCTCTACATTAACAGATCATGCCTCATAACTTATCCATGCATTGTGTCATACAGCTCAAACTTTGCTGCCTATTTATGAATGATGGTATTGATTACATACGCATGCCCATAATAACCTTTTGGTACAGCACCACCATCAGACATTATAAAGAATGCCTTTGCAGCAATCTTGAAAATACTGATCCTCAACACCAGACCAAGTCAGTCTCCTGGCAACAGGAATTGAATTGGGTAAACTGAGAAATTCCATGGGATTATAATGGGTAAACAAACTAATTAATTCAGCAAAAGAAATATCTCAAATAATTACCACAATTCACAGAAAACAGAAATGCTAATTGTTGGCGGAAAGGGACACATGTTTTTTGAGGGAAGACTTCGCTATGTTTTCGTCAGTGAGCAATGGCAATTAGACGTTATATTAGCATATATTAACATGTCCAAGCCAAGTAAAAGTTTAGCTTTTGACAACATTCAGATGAATAATTTTCACTTATTAGCTAGAATAATAAAAAAAGAAAAGAGAGTATTTTTGCATGTGAGGGAGGGATGGCATGCGTTAACCTCCCTGTCATTCAAAACAATCACCAGCAAATCATAGGCATCTGTAAGAGCATACAAGGGGCAGACAGCACTTCCCCTTCCAGCATTAGGTCACCTCTAGATAAGCATGTATAAGAGGTTAGGAAAGAAGCAGGTGGCAGCATCACGAGTCATGGAGAGGTTGGTGGAGGCAATAGTTGAAGGGTGGAAATTTCGGGGAAATAAACAAGGGGAAAGAAAAAAAAATTTTGTCTTCCACCTTGACACTGCACCTTAGCACCAGATAGTAGAATCATGGCTAATAAAAGTGGATTTATTTTTAATGAAATGTACACCGGTATTTATCTCTCAATACAGTTGCTGTAAACAATTACAGATATTACAAAATTTTTCCATATAAAACCCTTAACAAATCTAGATTGGGATTGTCAAAGAATTGTGAAAAGACGATGAAGGGTCTGTAGGATTATTTGAACATCGAAACACAGCAGTAATGCACCATAAACAACCCATTTCATTTAAAGTTGTTCCTCACAATGAGCACTCAAAGGTCGTCTGTCCTGTGTGAATGTCTTGATGTGTTTTGAGAGAACGTACATAAGCAAAACTCTTTCCACACTGTGAGCAGTGATGTGACTTCTCTCTTGTGTGAATGCGCTGGTGGTTTCGGAGAGTACCCATGTCACTAAAACTCTTTCCACACTGTGAGCAGGCATATGGCTTTTGTCCTGTGTGAATGCGCTGGTGGTTTCGGAGAGTACCCAATTGATTAAAACTCCTTCCACACTGTGAGCAGTGATATGGCTTCTCTCCAGTGTGAATGCGCTGGTGTCTTCTGAGAGTGCCCATGTCACTAAAACTCTTTTTACACTGTGAGCAGAGATGCGGCTTCTCTCCTGTGTGAATGCGCTGGTGTGTTCGGAGATGACCCATTTGACTAAAACTCTTTCCACAGTGTGAGCAGTAATATGGCTTCTCTCCTGTGTGAATGCGCTGGTGTTTTCGGAGAGTACCCAATTGATTAAAATTCTTTCCACACTGTGAGCAATGATGTGGCTTCTCTCCTGTGTGAATGCGCTGGTGTTTTCGGAGAGTACCCAATTGATTAAAACTCTTTCCACACTGTGAGCAGTGATGTGGCTTCTCTCCTGTGTGAATGCGCTGATGGTTTCGGAGAGTACCCATTCGACTAAAACTCTTTCCACACTTTGAGCAGTGATACGGCTTCTCTTCTGTGTGAATACGCTGGTGGTTTCGGAGAGTACCCATGTTACTAAAACTCTTTCCACACTGTGAACAGTAATACGGCTTCTCTCCTGTGTGAATGTGCTGGTGGTTTTGGAGAGTACCCATTCGACTAAAACTCTTTTTACACTGTGGACAGTGATATGGCTTCTCTCCTGTGTGACTGCGCTGGTGTCTTCGGAGAGTACCCATTTGACTAAAACTCTTTCCGCACTGTGAGCAGTGATGTGGTTTCTCTCCTGAATGAATGATCTGGTGTCTTTGAAGAGAAGCCATTCAATAAAACTCTTTCCACACAGTGAACAGTGATACGGTTTATCTCTTGAGTGAAATTGCTGGTGTTTTTAGAGCCTCTTCCTGGAAGTTAAATTCTTCCCACAAACTGTGCAAGAGTGAAGATCTTTCTTCATTCGTAAAGAGCTGGTGATATCAGGTGTATGCAAAGCATTTTAATCACTCATAAAGTGTTTTTGTGGACATCAAGTTTCTTGGTATCTCTGGGGGAATAAGAAAACAACACATTTAGAACAATATAAAACTGTTATTATTATTCTTATCATCATCATTATCATCTCGGTGCCCAACTAAGCAAGCGATAAGGAGTGCACTGATTCCATTTTTGGAATTTGCTTACAATAAAATGAGTACCCTAATTTTATGTATCTGGTAGAGAAAGTATGCTATATGTAATATACAATTCCCTCCATTATATTTGGAACAACTTTCTACTGCCCTCTCTACTGCGCATTTTAAAATTTGGTTTGAAGACATAGAGTGATATGAAGACATATTGTAGGGGTAGCAGGGGTATGACTGAGAATCCACTGCAGGTAGAGAGGGGTTAAGTAGCAACAGCAGGTATCACAATGAGCTTCATATGTGTAGTAACTGACAATATTTTTGTGTTCTTTGTGTGTCTTCATAGAAAGAAAGATACGTGCAAGCAGTCAACAAGGAATGTGGTGATCAGCGATTTTATGCAAATAATTGCCAGAACCTACAGAAGCCAGCACCAGCACTGGTCTTCCTACAGGTGGCTCAATCACAACACATCCAGGTACTATGCCTAGAGCAGCAAGAGGGTGCTCCATACCCTGCTCCAGAGGATTAGTGTTCCCACTGCCTCCCTGGGTTTCCTCGACAATAGTCCCACCAAGATGAGGCTTCAGAATGATCCTGAGGCTTTCCTTGATCATTTCCTTCTAGACATAGTCGGGTGCTTGACTAAACAGCATGGCTAGCACTTCCGATTGCGGGCTCTTGACGAGGTTGTCCAGGCCTTCACTTTGTACAGGCCATCCGCACAGATTTCTGCGGCCCCAGAAAGATGCTCCACCATACCCATTGCCCGGAGACGTTGCTCACGTGCTAGACGTGGCATTACAGCATGCACTAGACTTACAATAGTGGACATTTTTGAGCCTTTATACAGGCTTTCTAAACCACTCCTTAAATTGTGCAGATACATATCGTTTTGCTCAAACTACATTTGGTCCACTTTTGCAAAGAGCACATGTGCAATGAAGCATGACAAAATGACAACTCATCATTTTCTCAAGTGCCCGAGTACTATCATCCATAAAGCCACAGGGTAAACTCCCAACCCCCCTACAAGTACAGATATACAGAAATTTCTCTCTTAAAGTTTTTAGTGACTGTCAGTATACAAGGGAATGCACACAATCCAAACAAAAGAGCTTGATAACATTCTTTTGAAGGGTCACAGCTCTCAAGAACCTATTTTACTTGTTGACATAAAACAATCTTATTTAACACAGGCTGATGTGAAATCTTATTGCAGATTTGGATTCTACAGTGGAAAGTACATAAATACACCAAATTTCACCTCAATAGCATGTGTTTTGACTGAGATCCAAGAGAAAACCCAATTTGAAAAGGGCGCCCACTCTGTCGCGAAGTGCCCCAACTCCCCTTAATAAGATGGCCGTCATTTCGAGAGGAGACGAAATGTCTGCTTTGATAATGTCTGTATTACATCTACACTTGTTCAGGTAAACCTGTTAATAGTTTTTGAAAAAAAAATAGAATGCTTCATCTTTACATTTTCGGCATTGGGTAGACACCCTTAACCATAGTGACTTACATTTATCTTTTTTATACAAATGAGGATTAAGGGCCTTGCTTAAGGACCCAACAGTGGGAGTTTGGTGGGACTGGGGCTTGAACCACCAACCACTGGATTAGTAATCCAGAGCCTTAACCAATGCCCTTTATGATCTTTGTGAGGAAGGAGGAATCCTGATCTCAGCCGACTCAGAGTGAAGCAAGAACTGTGATGACTCAGGGTCAGTGATATTATTAAACACAGAACTAAAAGATAAACTGGTAAATGAATAATATTTAGTAAATAACAACAAGACTGAAGGAAAACGTCTTTTTAATAAGATTAAAACCAGCACTGTTTTACCTGTAACTGATATTACACAAAATCCCCTGGTGGAAAAAGGAGAAAACGGAGAAAACTGGACATCGAAAAAAAAGGAAACAATAAAACCATGAACAAGAGGTTCTCTGAAAATCTTCAACCTGGAAGTTCTCTTTAAAAAGGTCCATTTTCAGAGAACTAAAACACCGTTATCGAGTTTACAAAAAGCACAAACACAGAAAAAAAACTCTGCAGCTTTAAAAATACCTTAAGATCCAGTTTGTTAAACCGACTCACCTCAGAATTTATACCCGTTTATCCTTCCCAGATGAGATCATCATCCACCTCCTCAACTGGAAACAACAATATCAGCTAATCCTAAAAAGCTTGACTCGAAGCAACTGGACTTCTTTTTTGAAGACGTTTTGCTTTTAATCCAAAAAGCTTCATCAGTTAGAAAATCTGGTGGAAAGCTCCAGCCTTATATAGGCTGAGGAAAAAACTCAAGTCACATGCAAGTCACTCATACAGAACAATCTTTTTATTAAGAAAATGATATGTGTAGAATATTAAATGATACTGTTAATAGTTTTGAATTAGAAGCTCTTCTAGTGTGGTGCTTTTTTGGGGGTTCTGTCACCCTTGTATGAAAATGAATATTTGACACAGAATATTTCAAAAAGTATTTGTTAAAATCCTGAGATTTTTTTTCTGTATAAACCCTGTATAGTGTGGATTAACACAGGCTATGTATTGGATCTGTGTTCATCAGAAAAAAAAGAAATGTCAAACATCACTTTTCATACAGGCGTGACTGATTTTTTTTTTTTTTCAACCAACCCCTCTGAACCGCAACATTTATACTTTGCAATAATCTAACTTGCTTTGTGTTTAGTAACAACTCGGGTATAAGAAAAGTAAAATTGAGTATTTTTGAGTAAGTGAATCATTGTCATTTTTCCTATATTAATTTATTTACAATTATTATTGCTAGGGAGTCATTTCTCTGAAAGAACAAATGCAAATAGTGCCAAATACCTGTTTAGCTAACGTTTAGGTGTTTTTATGTTATTATTAATGTTTATGGTGATGTGCACTTGGTATACAACATAATTTGATTATCTTTATAATGCAACTTGTGCATGTCAGAACAAATCAATTTCTAGAACTGACTTTAGGGAATTTTTAAAAGAACATGCCCTGACAACAACCATGCAATGGTTTCTTTTGAACTTGTTAACTATGATGCAATACATTAATTTATTCCATTGATCTCATATTATGAGGTAAGCAATGACAAGTCCAAACCCATTTAATCTGATCATACAGATGTCTGAACCAAACTAAGTCGGATTAGTTCTTGGATATTGAGAAGTTTACATCATGGAGTTTTGCACAATCAGCCAGTTTTAAATTGTCAAACTCTTGCAGAACTGGATTCAAGCGAAGTGGATGTAAAACTCTAGTGTCATGGACTGCGGATTTGCTTCTATCATGTAAAAGTATTATTAGAAAGATATAAGAAGTTGTTGTGACCCACTAGGTCAGCATTCTGGAAAAGTCAATACAAAGGTTCTAAACAGGATAGATGAGTCATGATACTTCATCTACCTAAGACTCAAATTTGCTCAGGACAAAAAGTGGGTTCAGCAGGGTTGGGGTCAATTACAATTTCGAATTACAGAATATCAATTACAAATACAAAATATTTACAATTAAATTACAATTACCGTCCCCCCCATGATTTTTTAATGCATTTAAAATTCCAATCAATTACAATTTCAATTAAAATTACAAACACATTCATCAAGCTATGCGCTCTATGTTTTGCAAGTCACTGCCCCAATTTTCCATGCTCAACATGTTCAAACCATGGGAAACTCACTAACCAATAACAACTACACTATGAGCCCTGCACTGGGCTTCAAGCATGAGCAACATAGACAAGACATCTGAGGGACCAAACAAGTTCAACAACTTCACAGAGCCTCAAATTCCATGACTTTCTTGACCTAAGCTATTTTCCATGACTTTTCCAAGCCTGGAAAACATGTTTTTGTTTTTTTCTGTGACCCTGGAAACTTGTCTAAATTACAAACAATATACTTCAAATATATATAAACTGAAAGTATATACTTGTGTAGCAATTATGTAATTGGAGATTAAAATTCATTAAAGCAAATTGAATTACTTAATACAAAACGATGTAATTGAGTAGTAATTGGAAAATTGATTTCCCCCCCTCCAGTTACAATTACATGAGCACATACTAGAATTCAATTACAATTATGTTCTCACTCAAATTTTCTATTACAAATACACTATTTACAATTACAGTTGCACAGTAATTGTAATTATCAATTATGTAAGTGAACCCAACCCTGGTCCTCAGTGCAAAATGGAGATCCTCACAGCCCCAGAGGAAATGGAGAAGGACTTGGAATATGCAACAGCTGCAGGGCAAAATGACAGTGACTTTGAAGTGCCATGAGATGCATCAGCATTGAATCCTGCATTTCAAGGAGTTTCAAACATGAAAGTACCAAAAACACCATCAAGTATTCCTGGATATGCAAAAACGAAAGGTAATTCAATAGTGAAGCTGTTCAACTGGGCCAGAGAAGATATCACAGGAATCGCATTAGTTTTTGTGAGCAAAGCGCAAGTTGACAATAACAGTGATTTCTTGAAAACAAGGAACCTACGTCATACAACAATAAACAAGAGCACACCATGCCTTCATTCCACAGCCAAATGGAGACTTACTTATGAGCAGGATCTCCAGAGACATAGAGATGGGAGTCCACACCAGGTTGCAAAGCAAAATTTTGATTGTTGCCTCAGGAAATGATCATGTTTAACAAATGTTTTTTTTCCTTAAAAATCTGAGATGGTCACTCCTGCCCGACTGACACAGTTGACATGGAATGACTATATAAATTTTCATATCTCACATTTAAGGGACAGTGATAGGGACCATAAGAACTTAATTCTCCTGCCCAGTGTCCGGTGTCAGCTGAGCTTCTTTAATATTATCTGTATTTTGTTTACACATGTTTAGGTAAAACTGATGGTAGTTTTAACAGGTTGCTTTATCTGTGTGAGGAAGGAGGTTTTAATAAATAGTCTTGTGACAACGTTTTGTGGAAAGACCCGATTCCCCCAAAAATAACATTCTGAAACATAATCCTTTATTTCCACTTTCTAACATTAAAAAATAAATCATATATTCTGTCTAATGGTTTTATTACATTTATTTAAATTGCAGTTAAGAAATCTTAACTATATATAAAAATATTAAATAAATAAATTTATATATATAATTATTTTTTTTCTTCTTTTAATTATTCATTCATTCATTCATCTTCTTCCGCTTCTTCCGGGGTCGGGTCGCGGGGGCAGCAGTCTAAGCAGTGAGGTCCAGACG
>JBCNYH010000005.1:11364190-11375847 GCA_039654325.1 Tandanus tandanus
ATTATAGAGAAGTAATTTTTTACTTCTTTTTATTAGGAGCCCTTTTAGACAAAAGTGGTGGTGTATAACCTTCACTGCACACTACTGTAATACGAGTGCGAGATGGTTGTGTGTAGGAAATAAGCCGATTTTTTACTTTTGAAAACTAAAGTAGGATGGAAATCCAGCCGGCCTCTGGCTTAATTTGAAAGCCATGTATATAATATATATATATGTCAAATAAATAAATAAAATAATAGGAAAGTAGAAAAGAGTGAGTATGTAGATCTGAAAAACAATTAAACGGTGAATGGAAAGGGCAGGGATTCGGGAAACCCACTTCCCAATCATGACACTAATAATAGTGCACAATAAACTATGCTGGATTGAATCTAGATCTAATCTCGCTTCTATATCTAGCTAACTTCTAGTAGTTAGGCTTAACTTGTTAAGGAAAAACGGCTACATTTCTATCTGCACTCGTCTGCTGAGCCGAAGGGAGGATTGTGAAAATGTTGTTGCAGAGATAATGGACAGGATGTAAATTTTTATATTTCGATGCCTTACCAGTAGTTCTTGTTGAAAACCAAGCCTAAAATATGTTAAAGACACTGACATGCTACGTTAACTGCATCTGAAAACTTCCGGCATCAACAACCAGAACTGGAAGCAGCAGTCATAGTGCGCATGCGCAAATTAACTTTTAATGACTGGACATGAGGAACTCGGGTTTGTTTTTTTTTTTTGTTTTTTTGTTTTTTTTTATTCAGCAATAAAATTATCACTTTTTATCCATTCTAAGTCCATAAGTTACATTAAAATGGATAAACAGAATGTGTAAAACAGTTTTCCGCTATAAAGCCTCCTGGCCTATTGCCCGCAATACCTAATAAAAATGGATCTGGGTAGGTGACATCCAGCCGGTCCCCAACTCTGAAATCATTATTGCAGAATTTATTATTGTTTTTATTTATCAAAAGAAAAAAAAACACATCTTTCTAGTAAGAAAGATTCTTGCAAGTAAGTGGAACAAGGCTTGAAGGACATAACTAAAATAATAGCAAAATAATGAAAAGACAATAGAGATAACAGAAGAAGTAAAGGTGGGCAAAATGATTTGAAACTAATGCATCTATCCAAGCGTGCTAAGCAAGTTGTAATTCTTAAACTATCATGTAATGACATTCCAGATATCAAGTTTATATAATGTTATATAATGTTGTATCTTAAAATGTTAAATCTTTGAAACTGTGGAATATTCAATGAAAATGTAACTCAGAAAAGAATGCATCAATAATATTACTCAATCACTGTTTCCCTGGCATACGATTCTTGATATAAATGAGGCAGAAGTCAACCTTTGACTTTCCAATAGTTTTTGAGGAAGCACTAAACAATGTTTGACTTGTTCTTAGACAAACCACTTTAACGTCCACCCAAAATGGTGCGGTATGATTTATACATGCTCTACAGACTGGGGATTCCCCTCTGATTACATTGTAGACTGGAAGTATTTGTGTCAAATCTCCTGACATTTAACATTACAGCCTTACCTTTCAATGGCACAGTTTGTCTGTGCTACGGCTTTTGCATTATTAGAAGATCAAGGGATTAGATGACAAAACTGTAACGTGCAATATTTTGGTCACATTTTCTTATACTTGAATCGCAGCTCACTGGAGTCTCAAGAATTGAAGCGTGGGAAGTTTGTGAACCCCCTGACCCCTCCTATGAATGTAGCAAATTAACAGAGTGTGGGTAATAAAAGAATCTCCGGATGCTTTGTCTTTTTTTCTATAGGTCTTTGAACAATAATAGTTGCTACCTTGTTTGTTCTTGCAGCTTGTTAGCAGTAGAGCTTCCACAAACCAATCCAATCAAATAAAATGCTGTTGGACCTTAATTACATCATTATGTTTCAATGCTGGTGTTATGATAGGCACAAACTGAGCTTATGGTGTCATTTCAGTACACACACATGAAGTGAATGGGTCTTTTTTGCTAAAGGTTTTTGTGAAAGGCCGTGACGAATGTGAGGCCCACCGACGCACAGCTCACAAAATTAAGGGGTGAATAGAGAGGGCCTTCTTTGCCAAGACTGTTTAGTAAAGGCCTCATCAAAACACATACAAATCACATTGATTTCTCTTTATTGAAATCCAGAAAGGATTGAGGAAACATGGACTCTCTCTCTCTCTCTCTCTCTCTCTCTCTCTCTCCCTCTCTGTCTCCCTCTTTCTAATTCTGATTATTTGTTTGAGCAAATATCTACTTCTGCCTAATGTATTTTGCACACACATCTCAGCATGGCATCAAAACTCTGGTCTTAATTTTTTTTGTTTGCTGTTCTGAACTATAAAATGTAAAATATTAGTAATAATAAACAAACAAACTAAATAAATACCATTGTCAGACAATACTTTCACATTCACACCTTGTTTTTGTAATTGAAATGCCTTCTTTGTCTCAGTAATTTCTGTCTGTTCCTGAATATGATACTTCTCCTTAATAAATATGTGAAAGCAAACACCGGAGACTTTTTACAAGATTTTAAAAGGAAGCATTTAACAGGAATTTAGATTTAGTACACTAAGCTCTAGACAATCAATTAAAGTTTTAAAAGTGAATTACAGTGCAGAGAAGTACCATTCTGGTTATACCGTAAACACATTTTAGGTTTCTGTTTTAAAGTTTTTTATAATGTAGTAAGATGCTTGACCGAAATGCATTCAATGCAATTTTAGTGGCCTAGCCCTTTGCCAGAAAAGGATATTTTCTTTTTATTAAACTACTGGAAATCTGACAAACCCCTGTACATCATAAAAATGTACATCATTAAAAATGAAAAAAATCAGGTACACTAAAATCTAAAGAAAAGACTGGAAAATGAAGTATTTAATGAATGATGCTTAGTTTTGAGCCTGACTATATTCTTCATAAATGTTCATAAATGGTTATTAAGATAGGCCATTAAGACATGGTTTGGTTATGTTCCCATGAAGTCTATACTTAAGCAATTATGCATCCAGGTTTAGTGGATGTCAGTGACTATTCAGCGTCATCCACCTCACATTTCGGGACATATTTGTTAATTCTTCCATGAACATGTGTGAACGGACAATATAGACTGTCAACTAAATATACTGCACATATTCTTGGGAAGCCTGCCACTATTAACCCTATCAAAAATTTCACATAACTTCTACAGGTTCTGCAGTGTAGTTTAGGCCAACCTCACTTGTAATGCATTTATTACAGTCTATTATCTTCACCCTACCCCCTCCCACCCCAATCATAAATCCCTGCAAAGTTCAAAAGAGCTTGACTAGCCACTTTCTTCAAAGCCAAACAAATGGGTGTGGTGTTAGATCAAATTCAATATGTTTTAGTTTTCCAAAGGAGTATATTGATTTTAACAACACTTTGGTAGTGTTTGGTAACAATTCCACCTTGATCAAATAGCAAATAGTAGACCATAATTTAATATTATTATATATAAAAAAGTACGACTGTTGATGAAACACAGCATACATTCAGAAGTGGTAATATTCAAAGTTTTTAATAGGACATCGTTTGATGTGTATCATTTTGAAAGTCATCTTAGTTGTTAAACTCTCAGCTATGTCTCCTTATGCCATTTCCTTTTATTGAACAAGAGGCAGGAGAATTTATGAGAGCCTTTTTTAAATTAATGCTATATTCTGTCTTACTTGTTCCTGTAGATTATGAAATTAAAATTGTCTATGCTAAGTTATTCTGAAAGCTTCTCGAATATTCTTTCCTCATTTTTCTGTCATCGGATATAATGCGAGTTTGAGATCTTGATGGACAGGAGGAATGTTGCTCGGAAGTAGGTTTTCTTGTTTTCTTTAGTTTAAGCCTATCAATTCTTTGTGTGTCTTTAAGCAAACAGGAGAATTCTATGTCCTGTATTTACTGCTTTGCCACGTCACTTTTCAAACTAAGCAGCATGAACAGAACGTTCCTATATTACATACATACGTGTGTGTGTGTGTGTGTGTGTGTGTGTGTGTTTGCGTGTGTGTTATTATATATAATTTTTGTGAATTAATTTTATTTATTTTTATTTGTTTCTGCTATGCACTTTGGTCTTATTTTATACAGCTGCCTACATATATTAATAGAAGCAATTTTTCAGCAAAGGAAACCGAATGCCTCCTGTTTCTTTTTTCTTTTTTACCTTTTAACTGTTCTTCTAAATTGTAGCTGTTTTCTTACACTTAATCTGTCTCAGATACCGTTGGCATTTGGCAGTCATCGTACAGCACTATGGGTCAAGGCAAGGCCCTTATTCCCCCCCCCCCTCCTTTTTTTTTTTTTTCTTTTTTCTTTTTTCTTTTTCTTTTTTCAACACCTTTCACTGCATAATATTTTGGGTTACAAGCTTATCTGTGGTCTAAGAGAGTCTGCATGTATGGCCATGTTTACTCTTGGCTGCCTACTGTACATTTCTTTTTCTCAATTTCCTAATGGCGCATTGGCAAGTGCTTTACAATTGCTATTTATCATTACCAGGAATTTACCAGTCTACTGTGTCACTCCAGTGTGGTTCGTTTGCACTGTAATTACACCCAACTCTTGTTAGAGCTTGTAAAGTCTGTGTTTGAGCAGTGAGAGCATGGAACAGGACATTGAAACATTTTGTGCCTTTTTGCTGGAATGATGTTGTGTGGATGTAGTTAATATGAGTTGCAGGGGGTGAGATTGTGACAGATTTTTTTTTTGGGTGTTTTTTCCCCCTAAATTTATTCAAATGTGAAGGCATTATACCTAGATTAAGACAAAGGGGAACTTGGGACATAGTGTGACTAAGTGACTATTTATTGTAGTCGAGTTTGGACACAAAATGGATCCAGACACAATGTCGCACTGTTAAATATACATAACTGTAGACATTAAGCTAAGCTACTATAAATCCGCATATTGCTATCCGATGACACAGTCAGCACACCTGCAGAGCAGTCTGATTTGACCCTGCTGCCTCATGGCACTCTTCCAATATAGATAAAATGCCCTTTAGATGTAGCCTTGAGCTGAAAGGAAGTGCAGAAAGGAGTTGTGTGTGTAGTTAAAACATTTACTTGATGTTGAGCTTTTTGAACAATAATTTATTTATAGTATTTCTCATTATAGCTGTTGGGTGATATAATTATGTCTTAAAAAAACAAAAGGAAATATTTGTGGTGTTTTCATTATATATCTATAGAGAGTTTTGTTGCTATAGTTTTTTTTACTGGCTTTGTCTTTCTGTACTTTGATCTGGTAGCACAGCAACTTCCAGTTAGTGCATCTTTGTAATAAATAAAGCAATGTTTCAGTATAGGAGCTGAAGAAGGAAAAGCATGTACAGGAACAATGCATAAATCTGAATAGAATAGAATAGAATAGAATAATGCTTTTTAACACAAGAGGAAAGATCCTCACCTTAAAAATAAGCTTGAGCCTCCTCTGCCCATGCATGGACTCACAGCAGTGTGAATTACTAATAGGCTACTGGAGAGGATGATTCACCTCAGAACTTTTCACCTGCATTTGACCGTTTACAAGTATTTTTTAAAGTGAGTCATGATGTGTTATAGGGGTACAGAGTGGTCCTTGCTGTAGAGGGAGCTCTCTCACTGTCTGCTTGTCTTGTTCTCCATTGATACATGATTTAAATATTAACTTAGACAATGTTGTTTGTCATATATGAAACCCTTTATTATTTAAAATGATGGCGGTGTCATGTCATGTTTATGCAGTAAGATAAAAATGAGAGATAAGAGAAAGTTCCCAGCACTTCCTTGCCTGCATGTATATGTTTAGACTTGATGTGTGTGTGTGTGAGTGTGAGTGTGAGTGTGACTGTCTGTTTAACAGAGTATAGATGGATCATACATGGTATTGTGCTAGGAGGTTTTTCTAATTCCATGCTGAGCTTGCCATCCTTACCTGTGATTTACAACACACACACACACACACACGCACACACACTTTCTACTGTGATTTCTACTGGCTGGCCTCTCTCTCACTCTCTCTCTCTCTCTCTCTCTCTCACTCTCTCTCTCTCTCTCCAAGACATCACTCCTAGCTAAGGGTGGAGGAGTGCAGTCATCGGCGCCATTCCAGCATTGTAGTATTCTAATCCTTGACATCACCTGTGTTTATCAGTTTGTTTTAGTAACATTTACACACAAGAAGACGTTTGTCAGGATATCAACCATGTGTGTCCTTACCTCACACACAGGTGCTTACTCACACACTCACACACTCTCATATACACGCCCTTTTTACCACTTCTAACAAAAAAACAAAAAAAATAAATAAATAAAAAAACAAAAAACAAACAAAAAAAAACCCCAATCAAGCTTAGTGTTTTATTCATGAGCAAGATTTTATCCAAATGCCCAGGTCTGTTATTCTAATTTTTTTTGTAGCAGCATCAAGGATAACTGGCTCAGCTCAGCTGGGATTCAAGTTTCCTAATAAAATGACTCATGTTTGGATGGTGGCTACTGCAGGAGTTTCCTCCAAATGCTTTCTGTGGAGGTCTAATTGTACAGTTTATGAGGTTAATGTATTGTCAGGATTGACGTGATAGATGCCATTTATGTCTTCAGTCTTCCTGCATACTCAGTGCCAGTGCATGCATTGAGGTCTTTGATAATGAAAATGAATCCTAAAATAGCATGTTGGCTCCACATTTGTAAAGTTTCACCTCACACATCTGCTCTGTGTACTGTCCTTATCAAACTTCTGATTTCTATTATAAAATCAATTTGTGAGCGTCATTCAGAGCATATTTGATAGTCCTTGCAGCAGTGCTGAAAAATCCAGGGGGTTGGGCTGTACACAATTCAACTTATCCTCCAACCCTAAGCCAGGGATGGACAACTTTATTTTTTGTTTTGGGGCCAACCGTTTTTTCTCCTTACTACCAGAAGGCCAAATTGCAAATCTGTACTTTCGCATAGCTCACATGCAGGTCTTTTTTACAGATCATATACGTTTTACAGATCATATAGCAAAAATTTATAAAAATTATTATTATAATTATTATTATTATTATTAATATTTTGTGTGTGTGTGTATCGGCAGAGGTGTTCAAAGTACACACATTGTTTCCTCAAGTAGAAATACAGATAAGTGTGTAAACAAAAGAACAAAGTAAAAGTAGAGAAGGTGGAAGTACTGATGCATCTTCTTTACTCAAGTAAAATTAAAATTAAACAGGTACAGGCTCTGAAATGTACTCAGAGTATAAATTAAAAAGTACCTCTTTGAAAGACATTTCTACTGGCTGGCCTCTCTCTCTCTATCTATCTCTCTCTATCTTTGTATCTCTCCAAGTCTGTCTGTCTGTCTTGCACTCTGCTGCTCCCATACCTTCCAATGAAATTCATATGTCTATTGGTTGCATGTTTATGAGCCAGAATGTTATTAAATGTTTAACCTTTTTGTCGAATATGGCCCTGACAAAATTATTAAAATTTTAAAATTATTATTTTTTTCTAATGAGGTTAGAAATCATAGGGCAACGTTTTTAAATATGTTTGCTTTTTGTTTTCATTAAATACATGGGACAAAACACGTAAATGTTAAAAACACGTAAATGTTATTTGGCACGGCTATCTCATAACACTTTTAAGCCAACATAAGAAATTTTGTAAATATCCTGTCATTTGGCTCACTGTACTGAGTCATGTTTTAGCCTCTGCTTAGTTGTGTGTAGAATAAATATTTTCGATATCCAGGCATTGCTACCAGGACTTGTACTTCTAATATTTAACAGCTTTAGTCCAGTTCAGTTCAGTTTTAGTTGTGTAGTGCTCTTAACAGTAGACACTGATAAAAAGAGGTTTTACAGAAATATGTATGTAGATTTAGATCCCTAATGAGCAAGCCTAACAAGGAAACTCCTGCTGATTAAAAAAAGCTTGAGAAGGACCAGACTTGTTTTGCTGACACCAGATAGTCAGAATACAAATTAATAAACCAATATTATACTTGCTTCTAACTATACCTCCATGTACGCAAGATGGGTTTAAGGTGTTGCTTGTACACCTATGACATTAATATCACGAGAATCAATGTAAATAGTGAGCAGTATAGCATCATGTGGCATGGTCCATAACTAACTAATACAGTAGTATCTTAATCATATATATATTGATGGAGCAATGGATTTTGATTTATACTAGCGAATTCAAAAGAAAAATGTCAGGACATCTCTCTGTGAACCGACTCTCAATAGAAAGTGGGTCATGCACCAAGACAATGACCCCAAAGATACAAGTTGTTCTACCAAAGAATGGCTAAAGAAGAATTAATATAATGTTTTGAAATGGCCTTTTTTAACTTTTTCCTCACAGATATGGACGAGGGTGAGTCAAAGAGTAATGCAATTTGTTGTATTATTTAAGAAATAGGGAACACAATCAAACAGATCATACATCAAGATATAGCTATACATCACAGGTTCACATCCCTATTTCTCAACATAGTGAAGACCTTTTTCAATGGCAGTCTTCCACCTACGAATGAGGGCATGTATCCCAGCTTCATAAAACTCAGCTGGCTGCTGATGTAGTCAAATCCTTAGAGCAGTTTTCACTTCTTCATCACCACCATTACAATTCTTCACTCTTGGCAAGAAATTGAAAAGAATATCACCTTGAGCATCCCAAAAGACAATCGGCATCATTTTTCCAGTTGACTTTGCCTCAAACATTTTTGTTTTGGAAATGTTTGATGATGCCATCCCACTGATTCTCTTTTTGGCCCATCTACACACATTGCTGTAGTCCAAAATGTATCTTTGTATACATTTTTCAGTCCTTTGTGAATGTTTAGAGGAGTTTTTCTTTAGTCAACAAGGAACTCGATTATTGCTCTTTGCTTCTGATGGATTTCCAGCACCTTAATGGCAGCCATTTTCATATAAGTTCATTTATTAATATATCTGAAAAAAACAAACAACAGTTAATTAAGGATCAAGAGTGTATGTGCCTTTAAATCTGTACAAGTTCTGGGTCAATGCCTATGGAATAGATCAAATCTCCCAGCTTTTCCATTTAAAAAAAAATCACAGAACAACACCAGCACTCAATTCGATTCTGCTGAGCATTGGTTGACAGCAACAGCATTTCACTGAGGCACAGCCAAAGTTGCCACAGTCTAAACATCAATGGGAGCTTGGTAAGTCTGTTCTGATCTTTAGTGCACTCGGGAAGTCTAATTCTGGATCGAGGTACAGTAGCTTTTTCATGCTCAATAATCTGCAAATGCTATTTACATGCAGGGAGCAAATTAAGGCAGCTCTATCAATAAAAAAAAGAGAGAGAATAAGATCGCAGTTGGCAAACACACAATCAGCACATTCACACAAAGTTGTGCTTTCTGAATATCAAATCATGAAACTGCTGGAACAGCAACAGGGTAACTGCTACAATAATAAGTTACAGTTTATAATGCAACAGAGTATACACCTTAGTGTGTTGATAAATGCAGGCCCACAGTGAAGTACCATGTCAGCAAAAATCACTGCCAACTTCGTGTCAAAACCAACAGCCTTTTTTTTTTTTTTGAGTCTCTTCAGAGGTTGAAAGTTAACACAAGATAAATTCTGGTGAGTTTTTTCTTTTCTGTTTGGTCTGCCTACGTTTCGGTTTCGGCATTTTTACAGGGCCAGACACATTAATGTACACAGAAAATTATTTGTAATTAAAAATAGCCTAACAATCAAAAATTTAAAAGAATCTGTATCCAAATGATATTTGCAAAAAAATACACTCGATGGTCTAGAAAAAGGTAAGATTGGTCAAGGCTTTAAAATACTTTGAAAACTTTATTCAGAAGTAACTCTCTAGCTTGTTAAACTCAACCAGCAAATAAAGCATCATGGGCTTGGGAATGATGTCCTTTAAAACTTCCTTTAACTTATTTATACAGTGAATAAATCTTCTATATCTACATTTAATGTGTTGTTTTTGTGGATATTTTCCCATCTTAAATCTGGGCTTACACTGGGCCACGATGTCCATGATCTCCACAGTGTCCACCCTCTACAACTTCCACTCTGGCCACAGCTTTAATCTCTGCTGCGGTGGCTTTCACAAGTGCACTAACTCTCAGACATACATAAAGATAAGAAGCTGGCATCAGACTGTTTGGAATAATAACACTCAATTTGAAGAGAAGTGGTTCAGCAAACACCAAAGCCCTGGAATACAAAAGCAGATGGAGATGAAAGAGAGGTGGATGTAACTCTGGAGATAAGAAAAGAAATGTATATATGTGATTGCAAACGAATGCTCTCACTCAACAGAAGCAGCTCTTCGGCTTATTCCTGACCTGTGAAGGATGGAGATAAAGAAATGCAATTTGTTTCTTTGTATGGCAGGATCACAGAGAGACTGTGACTTTTCTTTCTCTGTCTCTTGCAGAGTGCAATTTACTTGGACGAGCAGGTGGTCTAGCCTAATGCAATGGCAGTGACTTTAGTTTCTTTCTCTTTTGTTTTCCTGCAGAGGCTCACTGGGAATTTGGTGTTAGCTTCTGTCATGTGGTCCATTCAGATGGCATTTCGAAGTGGAGGATTAAACAGGAGGGATGTTGTGAATGAGGAAAAAGTGGAGGAATAGAGGCGCTTTGGCACCGATGCCAACAGCTTGGTTCACATTTTTTGAAATGTAAAAAAAAAAAATGCAGCCGTCAGCTCCAGCCTCTTTCAGCCCCTCTCTACATGGCTTTTGTGGCCAAGTCCATGGTTCAGTGTTGGTCTCATGCCTGGCAGCGTACAGTACCTCATCAAAGGTGCAACAACAAGAGAATAATGGGTTCCTCAGCTGTTTCCTGTCTAAGGGTGAAATAGATGAAAAGAAAAAAGGGCTTTGGGTGTTCATGTTCAGGGCTGTGTAACCATTTCAGCTTTGCAAGTGCATTCAGTCATACTTATCCAGCTGTTATCCAGACCCCTACCATCCTCTCCAGTATTAAGAACACAGTCAAGTGAAAAGTTTTCAGGGAAATCAGCTATGTAAGCCTTTCTTTGTGCATTATCTGTGAATTAGTGGTCTTCATATTGTGGTTGTTCTTTATTAACACATTTTGGCTAAACTATGTTTTCAGTTACAGTGTACAATTCAAACTTAGTTTTCCTTTTGCTGGTAACTGCACATTTTATTTTCTGCAAAAGTCAGTTTTTAGAATGTTATTTTATCATAAAATAAGAAGACATGGTCTCACTTGACTGAAATAATTTTTTTCTAAAGAGACGGGCTACAGCACAGTAAATGATCCTATCTCACAAAGTTCTGACAAAAGATGAGGATCAAAGACAATGCCTCCTTCAAGTGGTGGCAGATCATCGCAATAACTTTCCAGATGCAACAAATAACAAATATAATACACACACACACACACACACACACACACACACACACATATATATAAAAATTTGTGTGTGTGTGTATATATATATATATATATATGTGTGTGTGTATAAAATCCTGAGTCGATTTTCCATAGAACAGTACTCAATACATCGAAGTAGAGCGGAATATATGGTATGTGAGAAAAAATAAAAGGACTACAGTTTCATCCCGACAAGCCTGTTTCGTGGTTGCCCATTATTAGTAAATAAATAAATCCCCTGATGAGTGGGCAACCACGAAACA
>JBCNYH010000005.1:11404642-11422401 GCA_039654325.1 Tandanus tandanus
TATATATCATATTAAAAGAATCAGACACCTTATATATATATATATATATCATATTAAAAGAATCAGAAGATCAGAAAATTCTCTCTATATAATTATTCATCATGACAAGCACCTGGGAGTCTGGTACGATCAATGCCATGTTTGCAGAAGAATTTTTCAATATGATGTTAGATTTCTTACAATATTATAAATATAGTTTTGAAAGTGAAATTAAGTCTTTGCGACAAGACTTTTTTCCAGGCAAAAACGGGAATGTTTATATATAAGAAGCTGTAAAGATTAGAAAAAATTTCTTCTTATCTGCAGTCTATAAGTGTGGGGTGGAGGGTGGGGGTATGCAATGAGGGATGAAGCAGAGCTAGAGCAGGTTTGACGGGTCTGTCCAGCCCATATCCTGTATGAACTACATGGCCATGGCCAGAGTGGCAAAGGTCTACTCGCATGTGTATTTGGAAGAAAAAATGTAGCTGCTTCAACCCAGAAGTAAATTTAGTTATTGATACTAGCAGGCGTGTGGGTGGCACATTTGGTTACTTCCTGGTTAGATGCTTAATGCTGTGTAATGGGGATTTATTTTTAGCTTACCTCATGTGGTTTGTGCTTTTCTAGTTTTCTCAGTTTGAAAACCTTAGAGCGGGTGAGTTCTCTGAAGGTACCACCCCTTCCTTTTTCTATATACTGGTTTGTCGTCCACGCAAAGGCTCCTACAATAAATGATCTGTCACTAGGAAAGAGCTCCAACTAAGTGCAGCTGATTCCCAAATCCCACCTTCTCATGAAATTAAACATGATGTCTATCATTTCCCAAGAATTTCTGAACAGAAAAAAGAAACACAAGAGAAATGTGGAAAACTTATTGATTGGGTAAAAGCAGTCAGCAATTATTGTTCTGCAATGAAAACTGGAGGTAAAGAACACTCATTCATCTCCTTTGTCAAACCGCTAAATCCTTTTAGGGTCGCACGGAGGTTCGAGCCTATCTCGGCCAACAGTGGGCAAAGGCGGGTAACACCCTAAACAGTTCACCAATCCATTATAGGGCAACACATGCACAACTATTCACACTCACACTTACAGACAATTTGCCTAATGTGCATGTTTTTTTTCTCTGGGAGGAAACCAAATTACTCGGAGTAAACCCATGCAAGCAGCCCAGGACTTGAACCCAGGACCTTCTTGCTGTGAGGCAGATGTGCTAACCACCCTAAAGTGCACAAACACATATATTTTATACTGCGCCGGTGTATAGCAAACATCTTATAGTTTATAACACTGAAGGCTGTACTATTTCGTATTTTTAAAAATACATACCAAATTTTCAGCTGAAACTAGGATGTGCATTTTATTTTTGTTTGGTGGGGGGGGTGGGTGGGGGGGGGGGGTTTTTTTTTTTTTTTTTTTTTTTTTTTTTTTTTTTTTTTTTTTTTTTTAAACAACTCAACTTTGTCTGTATTGAACAGTGACATTTTGTATTTTGGGCTTATTCTGGGCTTGGTCAAACTTATAATATCCAAACAACATCTGCAGGATGGGAGTGTTGTGGTGCTTCTTTGTAACAATGTCAACATGAACAGATCACCTACATTCTTCTTCAAAATTTTTCTCAGACCTGTCTTCACTCATCATTTTATACATATAACCTTTGAGCCCAACTTATGGTACAATGGCTGCTCACTCTCCATGTTCCTCATTGAACTTTTCTGATTGTCTCATGCTGATAATGACCCAATAGATAAATCACCATGGTTAATACTAGTCAGCAAAAATGCATTTCAAATAGCCATGGCGTGCTCCTAAAAGTCACTGTCATGGCTTTAAATTAGCTGTAGTCACTATTAAAATGGCAACAACCTGAGAAGGATTTGATAGCACAATCTATACCACTAAATCTCTCGCACATAGCAGAATGGAACAGAATCCCCTGTATGCTTTTCATAGAATTCTCTTTGTTCAGAAGATGGATGAAGGTTGCTGTCTTATTCAAGATTTACTCTAGGTCCTTGATTTAAACAAGGTCCTTAAACTATTCTTTAAAATCATCTCTTATATGTCATGCTATGCAACCCCTATGCAGCACTTTAATTTTCATGTCTCCATCATCACAGTAGAAGAATTTTTAGGGTTTTGCAAGGACAAGCACCGCATTTCACAGTTTTTACCCTTCAGTCTTTCTTTAGTTTCTTTTTAAGATGTATACAATTGGCCTGAGCCATCAGGAATCTGGCATTCCACCTTTGACCTCTAGCTCATATGTACGCCCACTGAGGATCAGGCCATCTCTCCAAAGCTGGCACCAATTCTAGTACGATAACCAGTGTGAATAAACAACAACAACAACAACAACAATAATAATAATAATAATAATAATAATAATAATAATATCTCATAAGCCAGACTGTTCAGCAATATTTAATACTTCCATTGTCAGTTGTTATGCAACAGCAATAAAATGCTTTATTATATTTGAAGCAATACTTTTGTATTTGAAGCACACTTTTGTGCGTAATTATTTTCTAGGAATTCCACCTGGAAGGCCACCTGACAGGTCACTGGTTGTAGTATCTAACTGTTGGATAAACAATGCAATCACTGACAGCAGCAGAATATATTTAAAACTAATAACAATCTCTCCAGTTCATTCCTGTGACTCTGAAGTTCTCAAACCATGCACATCACTAAATTTTATGCATGCGTGTTTACGTAAACCCATAGTAGTATTCACATTTCCATGACAGTTTAATTACAGTTTAGAGAAAGTGTGTGTGTGTGTGTGTGTGTGTGTGTGTGTGTGTGTGTGCTAAATGACAGATTTTGTGTGTATGCAGTTTTAAAACACATTCAAACTCCAATTTGAGGATCAAGATTGTATTATGGTTGTTTGTGGTTCAAGCTTACCTTATCGTGCTCAATGTCAGCAATTGTACAGGTACAAATTACTTCTTTAAACTGTGCGTGTGTCTGTGTTTACAATAATCCCTAATATATTATATATAATATCCTTAATAGCTGCAACTCTGAAAAAGCCTTCCAAAGTTTCATACCGTTCATATGCATATTGTCCTTATAAGGTGGTTTATTACTTACACTTTCGAAGTTGCAGTCTGCAAAAATCTGCTTGATAGTTTGCTTTAGCCAGTTTGAAAAGGTTGCTGTTTCACTCTCGCCAGAGTGCAAAGTCGCAAGAATAGGACATGAATTCTGCAGTTCATATAAGGCAAGTTAATGGCAGTAATAACAGTATACAGATATTAAACTAACAATTCAGATACAAACTAATTAACTTCAAAATAAAATAAAAAAACTAGGCACAAATACAAATCATATGAAATTCCATTAACATACATCAAACAAGCATGTGTACATACATATGAAAGAAAAGAATACCATGCATTGTATTCATATGCAGATTAATTTTGTATTACAGGGGGAACCAAGGGGCGATCATGTGCCATTGTGCTACTTTTCACATTGCAGTGTCGCCTCCCTGTGTGAGTTATTGGTCATTTTTATATTTTCTACACACACAAAATGTTCATGAAACAGCATGTTGTATTAGAAACATTATGCATTCAAGCTTTTATTAAGTTTAGGTTTAATCTCCTTTTAAATCAGCATCACTATGTATGGCAGCCATTTTATTCCAGTGTTTGTGGTTTTAATCCAACACAAGCACACCTCATTTTACTCAGTGAGGTTCTGTTTAGAAGATTATTTGAGCCAAATCTTATGTAATTAGGAAAAATTATCATTGCTGCAGTCATCAGTATTCTATTGCAATAATACCAGATGGATGACATAAACAGTGCAAGTTTTAAATTTTATTGTGATGCCAATAAATTTTACCTTAAATTTAATTGTAATGCAAAACATTACAATACTAATGTTCTGAGTGAGAAAAAGAATGGTTCAGTACAGTGAGTGCCAGGTTGCTTCCACTGTCAAAATTCCAAGGATGTTAGTTTAAAAGTACAAGGACAAGTAACAGGCAGTGGGGACAACAAAGTTACAGACTGGTAGAGGGGAAATGACTCAGACCAGACCAGACTAGATTGATTGTCAAATCCCTCAAATGTCACTTGTTAGCTGTAAGATAACATCAAGTTATCTACAAATAGACTGACAAATGGCAGCTGAGGTTAAAAGGCTACCACAATGAGAAACATAACTTTAGTCATATCTATAGAATATAATTATAGAATTAGTTATCTCCATCCTTATTCTGCATTTCTATCTGTGTGTATTATCAACCTTATTTAAATACTCACTCACTCATATGATTTCAAATACTTCAAGGAAGACAGTGAAGAATCTGAAGAATAAACAGCAAACTGGATATGAAGTCAAAGCTGATGGAAAAACATGCTCTTTCGATCAAATATTTTCATTCCTAAAGAGAATGGAGGAATTAGTGCAGTGGGGGTAGGAGCTGGTAGAGAAAATAAGAGACAGAATTTCTTTTCCAGTGCAATAAACTTAGACTAACTAATAATCTCATAACAAATGACAGGGTAGTGTTTTTTTATTTGCAACTTTGTCAGTTGCTTGAAACATTTCTGGGACATTAAAAGATTAAGACTGAATAATAGACACAAAGACTGCCAGAGGTTTTTGAACACATGCTTGCATGGCTTAGTGTTTTCAGAGGTTGGGTCTCATGACATGTTTATGGTTATACTTCTGTTCAACAACATTAGCATGACTAGTATTCTCTACTGCTTGCTGGCCTTTGCCTTTTTTTTTTGCCCCCCTCTTTGTCTTGCAAACATCTCTAGGGGGGAAAATGACCGCTGCAGCGTTCATTTCACTGCACTTCTATTTCACTAAATGGAGCAACCGAACAAAAGGTAACATAATTTTCTCAAGGTTTGATTGGCCCCCACCGTGTTCTAGAATGACATCATACCCGCCTTCACACCAGTACGTAGTTGGCTGCTGTGTCGTCAGGGTAACAGTGGGCAGAACTTGGCACTGGCCCATCTGGCTATAGATGCTGAATGTGGGCAGCACTAGGCTGTTTGTGGTAAACAGTCCTGGGAAACTTTGGGGAGAGTGAACGGGGAGTAAGTGCGTGTGTTGTGGGGTCGCCACACCCCCCACCCCTCCACACAGCATTTCGTAAGCCAACTTGTCAAGTTTGCATGGATTGCATGGTATTGTTTTCCTTTTGCATGGATTGCATGGTATTGTTATTATTTTATGGGGGGAGGGGATAATCTTTTGAAAGATATAAAGTGATTTTAAAAAGCCTGGGTGTGTTTGGAAAGGCCTGCCGTGATTCATTTTTACTGAATTAATTAAAGGACATAGCAGTAAAAGGGTTTTTCTCGCTCCTTCTCCTCCTCTTTCTTTTTTTCTTTTGTATTTTCTCATGACTCTGTCCAATTGCATGACGGGCATTAGCAGTTCCAAGTCACAGCAACAAATCCTCTCAGCTTACTCCATTGAGACTCTTGGGGATTGTTGTGTGTGTGTGTGTGTGTTTGTGTGTGAGTAATTTTTCCTCTTTTTGTTTGTTTGTTTTTGTTTTTGTCTTCTTCATGCGAGAAGAAAACCATTAACAATGAAATAAAAATAGCATATATTTGCTGGTTTATGAAAGCACTTTTTTAATGACCATGGTTAGAGTTTAATCTCTTTGGTCTACTTGTTTAAGGCAACCACTTTTTTTTCTCCCCCAAGATGAGCCTGTGCCAGGTGGCGTAAGTAGTTAAATTTCAGGCTTTCCTACTTGGAGCCCTTTAGAAGCTGTGCTCATTTTTTGGCAGCCCAGACTTATTGGTTTCCAACCATTGACCTCTGACCACAACCAATGAAATGTCCTTTTTTTCTGCATGGTATCACACACAGACAAATGGTAATCTCCAAAGCCTCTAATGAGAATTTTAAGACCCAGGCTGGTTTGGCCAAATTTGCTGGGTCTGAAAAGTGTGCGCACACTGTGCTTTTAAATGTAGTGCAAACCATTTCAACAGATCTCCAAATGCTGGAGAAAAGATTTCTTCAAAGCTTCCTAAACACTTCAGCTAAAATGAAACCCAAAGACAGAGTGCCCTGAGCCTCTAAGAAAGCTTCAAGAAAACTGAGACATCCCCACATTAATAACCTTCCAAGCAACCATATGATACCTGAAACAAGACAAATTAACAGCTGACTTAGTCCAGAGCTTCTGGTGCGTTTAAAACAAAACAGGGTTTGTCGCAACATGTTATTATTTTAATTGGGATGTTGCTTTATTTGCCTCATTAGGATGCATTAAAAGGCCCTCGTTGTGCTTCCTCACTGAAGTATTAGCTTTTATTTCCTGCAAAAAGGTAAAATACTGCTCATGTGTGCTGCTGGGCTGTGCTAAAATGGAGGAAAATCAGTCACAGTTTCCCTGTTTATTTCTTTTTCGCATAAAAGCGAAAAACCATAATCTGTTTTGACCTTTTTATGCAGTTTTTTTTGTTTTGGAATACTGATTAACGGAGACGGAGAGGGACGTTTGGACCTCACTGCTTAGGCTGCTGCCCCCGCGACCCGACCCCGGAAGAAGCGGAAGACGATGAATGAATGGATGAATGAATACTGATTAATACCTTTATTTTTAACTTGTGTTTAATCTATTTATTTTATTAATCTATTTTAATACAACAGAGAAGTGGTTCATTGTTGTTTACTAGTAGTGATGTTAAGAGGGGTTGGCCACATCATAATCGTGAATTTCCTTTAGCAGCCATTATTTCACCTTTGTTTAAAGGCACCTGGTGCAGCAGCTGAGCTCCAGCTGTCCCTTAAAATGAAACCTTCCTTTATATTTAAAGTATCAAAGCAAGAGACCAGTTCATTGTCATATTAATTAGGATATGCAAAAACTTTATTTTTATAACTTTTTTATTCAAAGACCACATTTCGTATTCAAGAGGTTGACATCTTGTATTATTTGATAGGTTTGGCAGCCAGTTTAACTGCTGTTCTTATTAAGTAAGCAACTCTGTATTATAGGACAGTAGCCAAGAATATTTTTCCCCTGACTTAAACAGAACAACAGCCACTCAATTATGACATTATCTTGCACTTAATATTCACAAATGGAGGTTCATTTTTATTGTTTATTCTTATACAAACAATAAATAAATAAACAAAAAATCAAGCACTTTGCTGTGCTCCACTTTCTCCCATTAGACAGTGTTAAATTTATGGGTTTTACATATGAAATCTTTATAGGTAAACATGAAAGAACTAACCAACTTTTTTCCATGTGAAGCATAAACACCTCCAGCAACCCAGGTCATGGAGTTCTGTATTCTGGCCTTTCTGGCTTATGAATGAGAAGACTGAAATTTTCACAGAATTTCATTCTTTGGGTTAGAGTGTTAAAAAAAAAGTCTCCTTGAATTGCCACCTTATCGAGGTGGAGGGGTATTCTAATGATACAGGAAGATATGTTGTCAGGGGCATTATGCCCCTGGTAGGGTCACCCAAGGCAAACAGCTCCTAGATAAAGGTTCAGACAAAGCCCGGTTCAGAAGACCTCTATGAGCAGTATTATTTCAAGGACATGGTTTACCTTGCCCGGATGCAGGTTACCGGGGTCCTCCCCCTGGAGCCAGGCCTCGGGAAGGGGCTCCGAGATGAGTGCCTGGTGGTCGGGCTTCTGTTCATGGAGCCCGGCCGGGCTTAGCCCGAAAAGGAGACATGGGTCCACCCTCCTATGGACCCACCACCTGTGGGAGGGGCTATAGAGGTCGGATGCAGTGTGATCTGGGTGGCAGCCGAAGGCATGGGTTCTGCCAAACCGATCCTTGGCTACTGACTTTGGATTTTGGGACATGGAATGCCACCTCTCTGGCAGGGAAGGAGCCTGAGCTGGTGCGCGAGGTTGAGAGATACCGACTAGATATAGTCGGGCTCACCTCAACACATAGCTTGGGCTCTGGAAGCACCCATCTTGAGAGGGGCTGGACCTTGTTTTATTCTGGAGTTGCTCATGGAGAGAGGCAGCAAGCTGGTATGGGCATCCTTGTTGCCCACCATTTCGGTGCCCACATGTTGGGGTTCTCTCCGGTTGATGAAAGGGTAGCCTCACGCCACCTCCAGGTGGGGGGACTTGACTGTTGTTTGTGCTTATGCACCAAATGACAGTTCAGAATACCCACCCTTTTTGGAGTCCCTAGGGGGTGTGCTAGAGGGCGCTCCCCCTGGGGACTCTCTCATTGTCCTGGGAGACTTCAACACCCATGTGGGCAATGACAGTGTGACCTGGAAGGGTGTGATTGGTAGGTACGGCTTCTCCAATCTGAACCTGAATGGTGTTTCGTTGTTGGACTTATGTGCTTGTCACAGTTTGTCCATCACAACCACCATGTTCGAACATAAGGGTGTTGATAAGTGCACTTGGCACCAAGACACCCTACTTTGTAGTCATGTCATCGGACTTGGGGCTGCATGTTCTGGACACTCAGGTGAAGAGAGGAGCTGAACTGTCAACCGATCACCACCTGGTGGTGAGCTGGCTCCGATGGCGGGGAGGCCGCCCTCTAGACCTTGGAGACCCAAGTGTGTAGTTAGGGTTTCTTGGGAACATTTGGCGGAGTTTCCTGTCAGAAGGGCCTTCAACTCCCACCTCCAGCAGAGCTACAACCACATCCCAATGGAGGTTGGGGACATAGACTCCGAATGGGCCGTGTTCCGTGTCTTCATCATTGAGGTGGCAGCACGGGGCTGTGGCTGGAAGGTCATTGTTGCCTGTCATGGGGGCATCCCCCGAACCAGGTGGTGGACACCTGCGGTGAGGGTGGCCATCAACCTGAAGAAGGAGGCCTATCGGGTCCTTTTGGCCTGTGGGACTCCCAAGGCAGCAGACAGGTACCAACAGGCCAAACGTGCTGCAGCCCGGGCTGTCGCCGATGCAAAATCTCGGGTCACACTGTCGTTGCCCACATAGGCGTTGAAGTCTCCCAGGATAACGAGGGAGTCTCCAGGGGGAGCATTCTCTAACACACCTCCTAGGGACTCCAAAAAGGGTGGAATGAATGGAATGAGGTCCAGCCCCTCTCAAGATGGGTGGTTCCAGAGCCCAAGCTGTGTGTTGAGATGAGTCCGACAATATCTATTCGGTATCTCTTAACCTCGCGCACCAGCTCAGGCTCCTTCCCCACCAGAGAGGTGACATTCCATGTCCCAAGAGCCAGAGTCAGTAGCCAAGGATCGGTCTGACAGAACCCATGCCTTCGGCTGCTAACCAACTCACAATGCACCCGACCTCTATAGCCCCTCCCACAGGTGGTGGGTCCATAGGAAGGCGGACCCATGTCTCCTTTTTGGGCTAAGCCCGGCCGGGCTCCATGAACAGAAGCCCGACCACCAGACACTCATCTCGGAGCCCCTTCCCCAGGCCTGGCTCCAGGGGAGGACCCCGGTAACCCGCGTCCGGGCAAGAGATATCAGACCGAAAATGTATAAAACAGTCAAATGCACAGCATGTTTCCTGCATAATATAAACTGAACTCATGTACATTTGGGTTAATTGAAATGCATCTCAAAATAAAATAAAAAAGAGACAACTCATTTTTGAAGTGTTCCTCATTTAGCATTCATCAAAAAGTTTTTTGTTTATTTATTTATTTGTTTTTTGTTTGCTTGCTTGTTTGTTTGTCTATTTTGCCAATTTGCTGTTCATGTTTTTAATAAACACCACAACCATTTGGATGCAAAGACAAAGGACATTAAAGCAAAATTATATTCACTGTTCAAAATGAATGTACACAGCATTGTTATTCATTGGAACAGACAACAGAACAGAAACTCATAAGTCTGCAATGGTTCTGTTGTTCTCCCTGTTGCCACTTATCACTGCTGTCTTGTGTGAATGAGAAAGTGTGTACTTGATTAAAGCCTAAAAGCAAAGAGAGGGGTGTTCCAATTCAATTTTACAACCTAAGCTATTTGTTTCATAATATTTAATTAAGCAATAAGGTGATGGCTTTTATTTAAACTATGATTGGTGGAGTAGTAATCTGAAAGGATTCTTGTAAAGCATAGTTATATTCTAATAGTAGAAGTAACTTTATTCTCTTGCTAACATGTCATGAATTGAATATGCAATGTTGTTTGTTACAATACAATGCTGTTATTATTTTTAATTCCTTTACAGTCTACCTTTATGTGTATATTAACAATCCCTATATATTTCCACTGCCCCCCCCCCTTTTTTTTTTTTATCACAAACCATAGCTTTATGCATATTTTCCATTTGAATGTTCCAATAGTTCAGGATTAATCCCTTTCCTAAAGTGAAGCCCTTAATGGTTTTCTGGACAGATTAATACTTGAGTATTCCCTTATAGTATTCATCTCAGGCTGCACGTCTTCTGGGGAAATAGGGCTGCCCAGGCAGATGAGTATCAGTCTGCCATTCTGTCTGAAAGAAATGTGGCATTATGGGCCTTGGAGCACGTCTCACAAACAGTCTGTCTGTGGCATCTGCCCGTGCATGTCCTAGTCAATGAGTCATTAGTGCAAATCATGGAGGGAAACATTACAAAACATTACATCTGAGTTTATATAATGCTTGTGACCCATATGCTGAACTCTAACATGAGCTTTATCTGTGCAAGCACCCCGCCTTTGGTTGTGTAAATATGCCGGTATGGTGCTCATTGTGATTTTATCACTTCATATTCAGCAGAAACATTAGATGAACATGCTGAACTTGAATTTTGTCAGCTTGTGTGCAAGAGTAGCACACAGGTGAGGGAAAACACCTGCGCAGGCAGATTACTCTATCAATTAAAAAGTTTCTGTGGTCCTACAATCTCCCCTTCTCAAGAATCATGGAGATGATCTCCAGGTCCCATGGTAGTTCCCTAACCTAAAATAATAGGTGTCAAAATTCTTATCTTGTGGGTTGATGGACACTTTCTTATCTTTTCTCATGTTTGTGTAGGTCTCACTGCTCCCCATTATCTGACTGAACTGTTTGCTTCTACTGTTTTACATGTAGAGTCCTAGCTGCTGATTATTGGCGTTTACACGGTAACACTCGGTAGAGCTTGCAGACTCCACACAGAAACGCCCGAGCCCGGGAATGGAAGGCCTTCTCGATGTGAGGCGGACATGCTAACCACTGCGCCACTGTGGAATACCTACTATACAATGCCGTGAAAAAGTATTTGCCTTTTCCTGATTCTTTTGCATATTTATCACACTTAAATGTTTTGGATCATCCAACCAATTTTAATGTCTCACAAAGACAACCCAGTTAAATACAAAATGCAGTTTCTAAATTATGATTTTATTAATTAAGGGAATAAATATCCAAACCTATCTGCCTCTTGTTAAATCATGAGTTAACTGTGATTAACCACAGTTTTTAGAAAGCTGAGTTCAATTTCACTGGCCACACCCAGGCCTGTTTACTGCCAGATTTGTTGAATCAACAAATCACTTAAAAAGAACCTGTCAGACAAAGTGAAGTAGGCTACAAGATCTCAAAAAGAAACGTATCATGCCACGATCTGAAGAAATTCAAGAACAAATGTGAAACAAAGTGATTGAAATCTATCAGTCTGGAAAACATTACAAAGCCATTTCCAAGGCTTTTGGGACTCCAGACAACCACGGTCAGAGCCATTCTTCCCAAATGGAGAAAAATGGGATCAGTGGTGAACCTTCCCAGTAGTGGTCGGCCAACCAAAATTACTCCAAGAGGGCAACAAAGACTTATCCAGGAGGTCACAATAGAACCCAGAAGAACATCCAAAGAACTGCAGGCCTCACTGGCCTCAGTTAAGGTCAGTGTTCATGACTAAAGCATCAGAAAGACACTGGCCAAATATGGCACCCATGAAAGAGTTACAAGGCAAAAACCACTGCTGGCAAAAAAGAACACAAAGTCCCATCTCACATTTGCCAAGGAACATCTTGATGTTCCTCAAGACTTTTGGAGAAATATTCTGTGGACTGACGAGACAAACGTTGAACTTTTTGGAAGGTGTGCGGCCTGTTACATCTGGCATAAAAATAACACAGCATTTGTTAAAAAGAACATCATGCCAACAATCAAATATGGTGGTGGTAGTGTGATGGTCTGGGGCTGCTTTGCTGCTTCAGGACCTGCACGACTTGCTGTGATTGATGGAACAATTAATTCTGCTGTCTACCAGAAAATCCTGAAGACAAACGTCTGGCCATCTGTTTGTGCCCTCAAACTCAAGCGCTCTTGGGTTATGCAGCAAGACAATGACCTGAAACGTACCAGCAAGTCCACCTCTGCATAGCTCAAACAAACAAACAAACAAACAAACAAACAAAAAAAACAAAAAATAAATAAAAATTTGGAGTGGCCAAGTCAAAGTCTGGACTTAAATCTGATTTAGATGCTGTGATGTGACCTTAAATGGGCAGTTCATGATCAAAAACCCTCCAATATGGCTGAGTTTAAAAGAAGAAGAGTGGGCCAAGATTCCTCCACAGCGATGCGAAAGACCATCACCAGTTATCGAAAATGCTTGATTTCAGTTATTGCTGCCAAGAGTGGCACAACCAGGTATTGGGTTTAGGGGGCAATTACTTTTTCACATAGGGCCAGATAGGTTCAAAATGTCAAAATGATGATGTTAACCCCCTGGAGTTGAAGGTTCCGCCAGTGGAAGCCAAACAGAATTTTCGTGAATTTGTTTTAATTACTCGGCGAGTTTTTGTCGTAGACGCATAAAAAATATATTGTCAGAAACCTTGAATGGTCTACTTTTCAAATACATAAGTTTCAAAGTAAACATATTGTTATAGATTTGTGGGGAGGCAAAATGGAAGGCATGCACATTTCATTCACAAAGGCCTCAGACTCCATAGAAAATATTATACATTCTTGTTTTTCCCTGGTCATTAACATCACATATACTGCTGATTTGGTCATTTCTATCAAAGAATAGGCCTACAAAAACCATCTGTCCATCTGAACAGAACCCGCACCTCCACCGTCAGTAAAAACTGGAAAGAGATCTATTTGATTAAAGCAAATGTCATCCAGGGTTCTTGGGGTTGGTCTTTGGATGACTCTGGTGGGCATATCCTTCTTCTTGCTAACATGGATAAAGGCATCTGCGACCTCCAGACTGAATGTATAACTTTTTGCTCATTTGCAAACCTAGGCTTTTGACATTGTTGTGATACAGCAACCATACAATATTAATGACTATATCAGTCATTTACCCATAGAGGCCCATGTACCATCGGTGGGATTTTGAAGGGATGTGATATAAGGCCACCATCATGTCATGGAAAATATATGGCTATATTGAAATAATGCATCTAGTGTGGGACAGGGACTGTGCACATGTGTACTGGAGTTTCCTTTTCCGTACCTCTGCTATTCACTGAAAAGGAAAACCCAGTATGTATCTATACAATGTTCTCTATAAGTTTTATGGTTTAACATTGTCACAATGTTCAGATAATATTTTGTGCAACCACCTTCTTGCAATATTCTTATTATATTTCAAAATGTTGTGTGTTATCTGGAATATTTATAGACCTGTATATTTTAAGAGGGGTGGTCTGAATGCTGTCACTTTTTTAGTGAGACACTAACTTATAATCATGTTTTCAAAGCTGGGACCACTTTCCTTAAACACTGTGCACACCCCATCAATATTCTTCTTAACAACCAAAAATTGTGGCTGTAGGATGGCCTCCTTTTTATTAGCCTAAGTAAATTTAAGCCAAAATCATATAAAAATCACATGTACAAATAAATTATGTGGTAAAAAGCAAATGTGAAAAATGAATTGTAAAAAAACACTGAAATAAAAAAAAATATGTACAAGTAAATGAATTGTGTAAAAAAAAAAAAGTGATTTCATATAAGAATATTAATCATATAATGAAAATATACAAATTGTGACAAATTAATTGTGAAAAATACCACTCGTGAACATAAAGAAATGATGGAATGAGGATTCCAGGAAAATAGTGGAAAAAAGAAATATATAACCATATGGTAAAATAAAGTCACATGCATATGAAAACATATTAATTCATAATAATTCTAATTATTATCTAATTAATTTATAATTAATTTATGAACATAATTTTAAAAGCTCAGACCTTTTTTATTTTGACGAGTCTATCCTGCTGCTAAAATCCAGAAAGCTAGACTTTTCTATTTATGAGAAGGCCCTGATTAAAATAAAGGCTCTGTTTTTTTTATCTCCCCTCCTCCTCTTTCGTCCTATGTGGTCAAAGGAAGCTTTGTCCTCCAGTGCAACCTACTTGAAATGCTGAAAGTTGATGCCATGCGATTGTTATCGGCAGGTCCCAGTACCTTGTTGTGCGTCGCCTCTCCATTCTGAAATCTCAGCTGCTTGCTGCTTATTAGAAAACTGAGATATTCTGAATGTTTACTATTCTTCTTTTAATAAAATCCACAGAGCTACTTCTTTCTTACCCATTTTTTAGACCATGGAGATGTACACCGTTGAAATAACTAGATGAAATAAATACAGATTTCTGACAGGTAATTATGATGATGGGCAAAGATGTCAAAGTAATGCAGGGCTTTTTTTTTTTTGCCAAGGCTGAACTAGTCTGGGCCCTGGTTCCACAGCACACTGTTGACAAGATTGTCTTGACTAATAGAAAGAGTGCTTGAAATGATGTTATTTAACCATGCTGTGAATCTATATAGCTTTTTTTTCCCTTTCTCAAATGTGTTTGCTCATTTTGACTTCAAAAAGGAAACAAATCGCCACATTCAGTCTAAGTAGAAGTAATGAACAGAACAGAAACAGAGATGTGGAAGCAAAAATAATAAGTGAAATAGATTGTTGTACAAATGTATTTTTTAAAAAAGGAACATGTCTTCTCAGTCACATTTTTTAGGCACATATCTACTGAACCAGCACACGTCTTTTACCATACAATATTATTATTAGTATTGCACTAACCTGCATGAATCAGCTTATTATTAACAAGTGATTAAACTATAACAGTATTCTGTAGACTTCTGTAGACTCCTTGCAACAAATACATCATATGAATGAATTCTGGCTGTGTAACTTTTTTATTCCTATGAAACTGGTCATCCCATTTAAGTTGCCATTTCGCAAATTCATTCATTTATTCATTAATTCATCCATCTATCCATCCATACATACTTTTATTCATCTTCAGAAACTGCTTGCATGATACATACACACTTAGGGCACACTTAGGACTTTTAAGTGTAGCTGATCCACCAAATGACATTCAATTCAATTCAATTCAATTTTATTTGTATAGCGCTTTTTACAATTGATATTGTCACAAAGCAGCTTTACATAGTAAAAGTAATTTAAATGGGCTTTGGAAACAGGAGAAACACTGCAAAGATAAAAAAAGCATAAATAGGATCAGATCAGGGACCCTGGAGCTGCGGGGTAGCAGAGCTCCCTGCTCCACCATGTAGCCAGAGTAGCTCACCTGAGTAGCTAGCCATTACAGGGAAAGAATTAATGTGTCAAATTGGGATGTGCACAAATATGGCATGTCGACAGACTATAAGTAGTGCAGGCTTATTTTGCTCAAATCCATACCCATGACTTATTTCAAGACCTATCCATTAAAGCCAGTAACATGATGCTGGCTCTGTGGTGAATAAGGAGAAGCCTGTTGGAGAAGTCTTAGTGAAAAGTCAGTTGAAATATCCACCATTAATGTGAATTCATTTAAGAGGAACTTGGTTTTGCGTGGAGTACATGATTATCCTAGACACTGCAGAGAATAATGGAAAAAACAGCAGATACATATACTTGTACATATTTGTGATACACTGTGGACATGGGCATTGTTGGATAAAGCAGGCCAAAAAGACAGGAAGCTTATCGGCTTGCAACCGATTGGTTTACAAATACCTAAATATTAGACTTAAATATTAGCCTAAAAGGCTTTAATAAAGCTTTTGGCTCAATGGACTACTTGTATAAGTCCTTTCATATATGTAGTCTTCATGCAAGGGCATGTGTCAATTCTTGAAGGAGGCCAGTCCAAGCACACATTAAATAGTGAAATTAAGTGTTTGAGGTAGCTAAATGACAGTTTGACTCCTTGTAAGATTTTCCACAGAACAAGGCTCTGATCCCTTCGAGACTTGTTTTCTTGTTGGAAAACTGTGTGTGTGTGTGTGTGTGTGTGTGTGTGTGTGTGTGTGTGTGTGTGTGTGTGTGTGTATATATCTGGCCTCTATATCTTTTTTTTTTTTTTTCCCCCCCCCTCCCACCCCCCCCTCTCTCAGAACACACACTCCAGAGACCAGCACAGTTTTTTAGATGAGAACTCCAAGTAAAGTTGTAATACTGTAGGTATACTATGGAACAATAAGGTATGGTGCAGGTTCTCAGCAGATAGTGTGTATGAGAATAGTAACTTATGGTTTTGAGTTTTTGCATGTAAATGGCTCTCACCAAAGACACCTTTAAACCTTTGTAAATCTAAATGAGAGGGGAGGGTACTTATTTTCTCCATCAGAATTTGTCACCTGTGAGGATTAGTGGTTAATACCTTTGGAATCAGTGGTTTTGGATGTCCCCACAGAGGATTTTCACTAATTATTCCTCTAGAAAACTTCTTTGTAGATCTTACATACAAAGACTAATCATATTAAATGTTCATAGAAAGGCCCCAGTCAAGGAAAAAACCTAGCAAGGATAAAGGAAAGCATTTGTGGATTACTGGTGGTAGAAAATTTTATATGTTAAGAGGTTAAACTGTTGCCACTTGCACAGCCACTGCAAACTTTTTCTTTTTAATGTTTCACTTTTAAAAAAGTGCCTAAACCCACACCTAATTCATATGTGAAAAATTGTCTGCCAAGAAGAGGTATTATTTATTAACTGACACATAAACTGCTCAGGGCTAGAGCAGTAGTATGCTTTTAAAATTTGGACCAGTTCCCAAGTTTTGTAAGAGATTGCAAGATCATATCCTGACGGAATCCATTCATGGCTGCCAAAGGACTGCCAAAGGATCAAAAATGGCAGTTTGGGGGTACTGTCTCTGCTGTTGATTTGACTGACAATGGATAACTTTAGGCTTTTTTGAGTTCATGTATGGGGAGGAGGGTAGATAGCAGTTTCCCCTGAGTGTGATATATTGTCCTGTGACACAGCATTAGCAGCATTTTCAAGAGATATAGTAAGGTTGGTTGGCTTCACATGCCTTAGAGAACAGCTTCACCCTTCTGTGACCACCCCCCATAGCTGGTAGTCACCTGGCTTGACCTAGCAACCAAATTCAGGAGAAAAATTGTGGAGCAGCATACTCCCTTTTTCATATTTGATCATAACCAGCAGTGAGATCTGAACCACTGTATTTGTATCACTGATATCATTGCTTGACTGTGGGTAGTAAATATAGCTGTTGATACAAAATCTACATTTAACATGGTGATCCTTTTAATACATTAAACTGGACATTCAGGTAGCTGAATTCGCCAAATCATGATACAGGTAACTAAAGAATTTGGCTAGCAGACTTCTTGCAGTTAAATGCAATTCATCCCCAGACATCTGATAAATAGCTCCTGTGCAGTTATGCTGAGTAAAAAAGTTGCCATCCATTATGATGCTGGCTGGTTAGTTTTACTTTAATGAATTTACAAGCTAGCTACTTAACATTAATTTGATCCATCCAATGTCAAATTAATAACTTTCAACAAAGTTTAAATAATTTGGAATGTATGTTAAAATGAGGTATCTCTCTCTCTCTCTCTCTCTCTCTCTCTCTCTCTCTCTCTCTCTATA
>JBCNYH010000005.1:11425616-11451672 GCA_039654325.1 Tandanus tandanus
ATATATGTGTGTGTGTGTGTGTGTGTGTGTATATATATATATACTTTATTATTATTCTTATTCTTTTTTTAATTGGCCTGCTGGGTTTGTATAAAAATTAGATCATGCTAAAGATTACAGATGGGGTGTTGTAGGTTGTGCATGGATTATTGTTATTTTTTCAAACTTTTTAAAATGCTATATTGAAACTAGAAAGTATCCAGTAAAATTTAGGTAAATGGAAAATGAATTTGGCACACTTTTTTCTCTTAAGCATATTTCTAACATATTTTAAACCTTAATACAACTTGTGACATAACAGGCACATTCTGTTCCTATGATGTATACCTACTATGACAAAACCTACTAATTGTGATGTAGTGATGATGTCACAGAGAACTATATTGACTATATAAGTGCGAAGACTGCTCTCTTGTTGCTGAACGGACTACGCTAAAACCTAGACAACCATAAACATCTCATGGAGAATATTGCTGCAAGATCCAAGATTCTACTCACCGCAAGCTGTCTCCAATGTTCGCCTCTCATCTCCAACTCTCAGAAACAACGGGCTTACGACTATTTCTCCTCCTACTGTTTTTTTTTTTTACTTATTGTTAATTGACTTGTTAATTGCTACATTTCCTGGCTCACTTATAATAAATTGTTAAACCAACTTCCTTTGCCTGACCTGGTTTGTTCCGAACACTACTGGAGCTCGCGCCAGTCCATCTCAAATTTGAAAATATTACAGAATCAAACAGTAAAGGATAATCTGTTTGGGGTAATCATTGTTGGAAATTATGGTGAACAGAACATTGTACAATTCTTAAAGCACAGGTTCTATATATGCCTTATTAAGATTCTTAATAAAGTTCTGATCTCTGAATGGCAGTATAGTACAAACTACTGGTGACTATGTGACTATTGCGGCAAACAACATTGGCTGACTATGGTATCTAAAACCAAAAATAAAATAAATAAATAAATAAATAATGTGTTTTAGTAGACAGGCTCATGGTCTGCACAAATAGTATGATTATATGTACGAATGACAGTATGGTAACAGTGTAATGAAAATGGTGTGTGATGGATAATATGGGTGAATATGTTTTTTTCCCCCTTGTGCCTCTTCCAAATGGTGAATTTTGGAATTTGTAGCGGCTTAGGGCAGTGATCACTTTATTTTGATTTATTATGCTTTATTAGCTACTGAAAGTTCAAAAAAGTATACTTTATTTGTGTATACTCTGAGGCAGCTATACCATATAAACAAAGATGGCTGCAAAGTGTCTGGGCATGTCTGAACAGGAATTTTTGCTCTGGGATTTTGAGCTTTCTGCATAGGCTTGTGAAAGAGCCTTGTTGCAACTAATCACAGGCATTACTTCCAGGTAATCATTCTGTCTCAAAGGCTTATGGGTAAGAACAGTGATAGTAGCTTTGAAAACAATGATGTAATCAGGCAGGAGGAGGGGGAATCTAGAGTTGCCAGCTTGAACTCAGTTTTGAGTAAACAGCAAAGATGATGGTAAGTCATCAGAAATGGCTAAGTAACTGGAGTGAGGTGAAACTGGCCCTTTTAAGGATTGTGTGATTTTGACTTATGATTCAGAAAATATCTTCCTTTGAGCCTTCTTAAAGGTACATATTTCTTTGTTTTCTGTCTTCTCATTCTCTTTCCCCTGTCACTGGCCCCTTTTATTACCTCTAAGCAGGCACGCAGCCACCCACCTGCCCATGTGTGCAGCCACCCTCTTCATGTCCTTCCCTCACATCCTCCTCCAATGCCTCCAATCTGACTGGCCCAGGTGCACAACCATTGTGAGGTTTCATTTAGATGCATGGCTATTAAGTAACTGCACAGCACCATTATGGTCAAGTTCAGGGTTGTTAGCGGAACAAGGTGTGCACCAAAACAAGGTGTGCATCAAATCTTACTCCAAACCAGGAGATCTTACAACACTGTTATACTATGGAATTACAGCACATTTATGGAATCATTGTCTCATACATCTTGACAGTGATCTTTAGTGTAACAATATTAATGTAAGCATGGTAAGCATGTGTTATACTGAAACAGAAGAAAATTACATTTAAATAAAAAGGAGTTAAGTTGAAAAGAAAAACACTTCTTTTGTAGTATTTGTAAAATTATTTGTCATATGCAGTTACTGTCTTGTTTACTCAGTCTACTCTTGTATGTATTGTATACTTTTTATTCAAATCAGAGATAAATGTTATTTTATGATTTTAAATGCTACATTATAGTCAAAGCTTTACCATTTATCACACGTGGCACATACGTGTTTCCTCATTAAGATGACAGCCATTTTGTGGAAAGTTGGCTTCGCATTTTGGCAATAGCTGGTGTCATGTATCCATCTATACACAAAGTGGATTTAGATATACTACAGATATCTGAAATTTGGGTAAATGGAAAATGAAAATTAATAGCTTTGAAAAGCCTTCTTGGTTTTTATCCCATAATCTTTGTTTACTGTTTGGCAGGGGATGTTGTGCAACTTTCTTTGCATGAAGCTTACAGAAGCATTCATGCAATAACAACACATGCCTGCTGCTTTCTTTCATTGAGTTTGCACTGAATTGAAATGAGGACACACTGTTTTTGACGGAGTGGCAAATAATTGGGTAATATCACCACCAATTACAGTTAAGCTTGTTGTTTACAGATTAGGCCTGAGGACCTGGGTTAGCATGCTTGACTACTGCACTCTGCTGCACTCAGTTGGACCATTTTCAGTACAATGGGACTGAGAACAGACACTCTCCGAGAGAGCTACCGAAGCAGACTTAAGTGAAGTCACTCTGATCTCTTGTTTAAATATCACTTTATCACCTGTTGCTACCCTATGAATCTCTAACCAGAAAATATTTAGTCTTTGTGGTCTTGTAATAAGTGACAATGCTTAATAGATGCCCATGTAATCTGTCTGCATGACACTTCTCTGTTTTACTTTTACTTACATATTGTGAGTGAGAAACCACAGAAGCAGAGCACTGCCGCTGTCTGAGCTTCTCAGACAGCATCATGCTCCACTACAGCATAGCGAGGTCATGGCACAATGCCAAAGGCAACAATGGCATGTTGTATGGCTACTGTCTCATTGTCACTCTCACTGTGTCATGTCTGCAATAGTTTCTTTAACAGTCTTAAAGGAATGCTTTTCTCAAAATTTTTTATTATCTACATGGCAACAACAGTACTTAAAAGCAAATAATCTTATATTTTGCTTAAAACATGCCAATTATGTGTTCCCTATATTGCTCAGTTTACTTTTAATTACAGAAAACTAGTGAAGGTGAGTCATACTATAGAAGTTTGTTTGCTTTCTTTGATTTTTTAAAATTTGTGTTTTTTTTTTTGTATCAGTGTGAATGAGGGTCTGTCTCCTAGCACCTCATCATCTCATCCTTACTGGCTTGGTAAAAAGCTTTGCACATATGGTAGGTCTGTCACTGCACATTCATGAGCATACACTTTTGGAGGCCTTCTCACATCACATTCATATGGTACCACCATATGAAAAAAAAATATGAATACCATATGAATATAAACAAATGAATCACATTCATTTTCCATATGGTACCACTGCTACATTGAACATTTGATTTTATTTTTTCACACACTGCACCCACAATGACAGACTTAATGTAGTTATCTGTTTCTATTTTGGGCGGCACATTGGGATAGTTGTTACCACTTCCGCCTCACAACAAGAATGTCCTTGGTTTGAGTCTCGGGCCAGGTGTTTTTATGTTCCAGTCTGTAGAGTTTTCATGTTCTCCCACACTTGCATGGGTTACCTTTGGGTACTCTGGTTTGTCACCACATTTCAAAGACATGCACATTAGTCTAATTGGTTGTTCCAAATTGCCCCAATGTGTGAGTGTAAGTGCGAATGGTTGTGTGTGTTGGCTCTGTGATGGTCTGGCAATATTTTTGACATGTACCCTACCTTTGCCCAGTGTCTGACGAGATAGGTACCAACCTCCCCATGACCCTACCAGAATTTAGTGTTTCAACAAATGCATAAGTGTGTCTGTTTCTGTTTCGGGTGGCACGGTGGTTAGCATGTCTGCCTCACAGGTTTCGCAACCTGTAGGTTTCCATCGGGTACTTTGGTTTCCTCCCACATCCAAAAACATGCACACTGGACTAACTGGCTGTTTCAAATTGCCCCTAGGCATGAGTGTGTGTGTGTGTGTGTGTGTGTGTGTGTGTGTGTGTGTGTGTGTGTGCGCGTGCGTGTGTGTGTGGTTGTGTGTTGTGGCCCTGCAAAAGTCTGGCAAGCTGTTCAGGGTGAATCCCACCTTCGCCTAATGCTGGCTGAGATAGGCTCCAGCCTCCAGCAACCCTAATAAGATTAAGCAGTTTGGCAAAGAAGTGAAGAAGTGTTTCTATTTCTTTTCTATTAACATCCAAAAAGCCATTCAATACATTGCTGTCCCTTTCCATTATAGACATTAGACACAGTATACATGGACTCCTTACATGAAAAAGCATTACATGAAAGACCATTTAAAAATGAATACTTGTTGTTCTATCCATAGAGGTCTTCTGAACCGCACTTAGTCTGGACCTTCACCTAAACCCGTTTGCCTTGGGTGACCCTGCCAGGGGCATAATGCCCCGAGAACATAGCTCCTAGGACCATTTGGACATGCAAACCCCTCCACCACGATTAGGTGGCGATTCACGGAGGGGAAGTATTAAATTCCCCCAGTTTCCCTTGCCCGGACGTGGGATACCGGGTCCCCCCCTGGAGCCAGGCCTGGGGAAGGGGCTCCAAGGCGAGCGCCTGGTGGTCGGGCTTCTGCCCATGAAGCCTGGTCGGGCCCAGCCCGAAAAGGAGACATGGGTCCGCCCTCCCATGGACCCACCACCTGTGGGAGGGGCTATAGGGGTAAGGTGCAAGTTGTGTAGGCTGTGAGTTGGGTGGCAGCCAAAGGCATGGGTTCTGTCAGACCGATCCTCGGCTACTGACACTGGCTCTTGGAACATGGAATGTCATCTCTCTGGTGGGGAAGGAGCCTGAGCTGGTGAACGAGGTTGAGCGATACTGACTAGATATAATCGGACTCACCTCGACACATAGCTTGGGCTCTGGAACCACCCATCTCGAGAGAGGGGCTGGAACTTATTCCATTCTGGAGTTGCTCATGGGGAGAGGCAGCGAGCCAGGGTGGGCATCCTTGTTGTCCCCTGTCTTGGTGCCCACATGTTGGGGTTCTCCCCGGTTGACGAAAGGGTAGCTTCCATCCGCCTCTGGATGGTAGGACGGGTCCTGACTGTTGTTTGTGCTTATGCACCTAATGACAGTTCAGATTAACCACCCTTTTTGGAGTCTTTAGAGGGTGTGTTAGAGATCGCTCCCCCTGGGGATTCCCACGTCGTCCTGGGAGACTTCAACGTCCATGTGGGCAATGACAGTGTGACCTGGAATGGTGTGATTGGTAGGTACAACCTCTCCGATCTGAACCCGAATGGTGTTTCGTTGTTGGACTTCTGTGCTCGTCACGGTTTGTCCATCACGAACACCATGTATGAACACAAGGGTGTAGATAAGTGCACTTGGCACCAGGACACCCTAGTCCGCAGTTTGTAGTCGTGTCATCAAACTTGTGGCTGCATGTATAGGCGGCAGCCCATAGCTGTGGCCTGAAGGTCATCAGTGCCTGTCGTGGCGGTAACCCCTGAACCAGGTGGTGGACACCTGCGGTGAGGGGGGCTGTCCAGTTGAAGAAGGAGGCCTATCGAGTCCTTTTGGCCCGTGGGACTCTCAAGGCAGCAGACAGGTACCGGCAGGCCAAATGTTTTGCAGCCCAGGCTGTCGCCAGTGCAAAATCTTGGGTGTGGGAGGAGTTTGGTGAGGGCCTGGAAAGCAACTCAGTTGGCCTTGAAAAGGTTCTGGATCACCATCTGACACCTCAGGGGGAAGCAATTATCCACAAATACCATTTACAGTGGAGTGGTACTGCTGGGCAGTGGAGTGGTACCTCGACTGGGGATGTTGTCAGGAGTTGGAAGGAATACTTCGAGGACCTCCGCAATCCCACCAACATGCCCTTTGTGGAGGAGGAAAACCCTGGGGGTTCAGCTGGGAGTCTGCCCATTGCTGGGGCTGAGGTTGCCGAGGTAGTCAAAAAGCTCCTCGGTGGCCGTGCTCCACACGATGAGATCCACACTGAATATCTCAAGGTTTTGGATGTTGTAGGACTGTCTTGGTTGCTTGGTGGCGTGGTCATCGGGGGCTGTACCTCTGGATTGGCAAACCGGGGTGGTAGTTCCCCTTTTTAAAAAAGGGGACCAGAGGGTGTGTTCCAACTGTCGTGGAATCATGCTCCTTAGCCTACCTGGGAAAGTCTATTCAAGAGTACTGGAGAGATGGATCCGACCGATTGTTGAACCTCGGATTCAGGAGGAACAATGTGGTGTCCTGGCCGCAGCACTCTCAACCAGCTCTATACACTCTACAGGATCCTGGAGGGGGCATGGGAGTTTGCCTAATCTGTCAACATGTGCTTTGTGGATTTAGAGAAGGCTTTCAACTGTGTCTTTTGGGCTATCTTGTGGGGTGTGTGTTCTGGGAGTACGGTGTACCAGACCCGTTGCTACGGGCCATTCGGTCTCTGTACCCCAGAGCTTAGTCCACATTGGTAACAACAGGTTGAACTTGTTTCCGGTGAGGGCTGGAGTCCGCCAGGGCTGACCTTTGTCACCGGTTCTGTTCATAATTTTTATGGATAAAATTTCTAGGCGCAGCTGAGGCATTGACGGGTTCTGGTTTGGTGGCCATAGGATCTTGTCTCTGTTTTTTGCAGGGTGGCAGGGTCTTCCTCAGAGATAGGGTAAGAAGCTCAGCCATCCGGGAGGAGCTCAGAGTAGCTCAGAATATGAAACAGTCTAACATGAGCAATCATTTTCACTCATGAATTGATAGACTCAAGGTTTCCAAGCAGAATATTGCTAGACAGTATACTGCCTTTTCTAGCTTGTATCAACCCCCAATCCATAGTGCATCCGGGTGCTTTCTCTTCCTCAGGTACCAATAATACATGTATCTGGCCATTGATTCTTCAGCCCAGGCCACGTTTTCCAATTGCACCATTGTCCAGCTCTGATGCTCATATATACAAGCACTTTCAGTGGTGGACAGGGGTCTGACTGGACTGTGGCTATGCAGCAAGCTGTGATGCACTGTATGATCTGGCACGTGCATTTGCACATTTATTCCTGTTTTCAACACACTTTGAGAACTGTTCATTCACTGCAAATGTATCCCAGTCTTTAACAGGTGCCATTATAATGAGATAGTCAATGTTATTCACTATAGTCCACATATTTTAATGTTATGGCTGTCTTTGGGTGAGAGGCGGGGTACACCATGAACAGGTAACCAATTTATAGATGAATTTCAATAGTCACGTAACAACGGTATTCAACCATGCTGGAGACCACACAATAAGTTTACCACGCAGACAAACACAATGACTCTCTTGCAGTTTTTTTTTCAGTCTACCTGCAGCTGCACAGCAGAGCTACCATGACCCTTAAAACCTTCAGAAGACAGAGATATTGGAGAAAATTGAGCTATGGCCAAGTGTACAATTTGCAAATATTGTCAGCTACCTAGTACTAATTGCGTACACCGATTCGCCAGAGCAGATGAAGACCTACAGGTTTATGGAGTCCTCCAACTTTTTTTGTCAGTGGATGGGTGCAAGAAATAACAGCAAAATCTTGTCAAAATTAAAGTGTTCTTCTCATCACCCAATTATAAAGTGGTCACCACAAACATGGCGCTGGTGCAGTAGCTTTTTCTTTGTTCCCAGGTGGTGGTGTGTATTGAAATCCATCTGTTGCATAGCTAATATAGAGATGAAGCACCATTCACATATGCATTCATATCTATGGGTAATTTAGGGTAGCTTGTTGACCTAATTTGCATGCCTTTGAACATGCAAGCAGGGGGCATACCACTGCCCCATCCAGATGCAAAAAAAAATATCTCTTTTTTTCCATTTTGGTCTTAAGTAAATTAAAACTTGCACAAAATGATACCATGACCATGAAATACTATTAGTGTACCCTTGTTACCACATACGTCGATGGAGTACTACTCGTCACATCACCTTAGTATATATTTGTAATGTATACACAATACACAGTGAATATAAATAAAGCAAAGATCAAAGATTAGCTGGATTACCTTCAAAGTGAAATGCAGTTTTTCCTATTGATATGGCAAGCAGTCACAAATTCCTAAAATGCACATACCATAAAATCTGCAGTTGACTGATTTTTCACTTCAAGCCATAGTCATAAGTCAAGAGGCTTCTGATTGCAACACCCAACAGAAAAAGAGGTGGCACCTTTAAATCATCTTGTTTTGTTGCTTTAATTATTTATTTCGATAGAAAAAAGACTTCCCGTTTTAAAGGGTGTCACGTTTCTGTCTTGAACAAACAGGTCCTTGTCTCTTGCTGCATTTTACCTGCCCCAGAGTCATGAGGGCTTGTTCTGTTCTGATTTGTCAGCTCAGTAATCAGAGTTCAAAAGGAGGACAGTGTTGAGATGTCACAGATATCTGAACATCCCCACCAATGAAATACAGAGGTATTGTGCAATGCCACATCAGCAAAAGGTTGTGCCTTTTATGAAATCTCCTTACCGTATTTTCATTGTCTCAGCGAGATAAGTACATTCATGCCACCTTGAGTTTCATATGTCTGTTTCCCGGGGCTGCAGGTTTATGTGCTGTCAAGTTTGGCATTATTGCCTCCTGCTTCCCCCTTTGTAAATGTGTGGGTTGTACACAATTATCGGACTGTTGATTAAAGATTAAGAAAATGACTACACTGAGAGAGTGGGGGGTGGGGTGTTAACGCCCAGTAAACGCTTTTCAAACAAAATAAAAATGTTGGTCAAAATTGTGCTGAACAATTCATGTTCGCTTAGCCTTTGCAATCTCGCTATGAACACTGAGCTAATCACCGAGCAGTTTGTACACTCATTGCATCGTGCTTAGTCTGGAGGCGAGAGTGTCTGACTAGTCCATTCAACCTTGCACTAATTTGCCTTCAATCATAATACTCTTTGTATTGTAATCGATGCCATATTATACCTGGAAGCGGGGTATCACAGACATATTATATTATAAAATATTTGATCATTGGTCATTCCGATGTCAGTGTACTTACTGCTCAAGCTGCTTTTCACAACAGACAGAGAAAATGCGCATATCAGTCCTGTTCCACTGGCTTTAGGGAGAACAATGCGCAAATCTATTTAATTTAAAATAAAAACGCCCACAGACATATCACTATACATTAGAGCTCAGTAAAAAAAGCGCACTGCTTAAAGTGTGTAATGTGCACTCTTATAGTCCTAAACCTTAAATCAGTGATCTACAGATCTCAGCTCTATACAAGAATTTATTTCGAAATATCTGATTTAATCTATATTAACTTTACAGTTGGTGCAAGAGCTCTTAGAATCCAGACCACAGACACATCAGGTCTACACATACCCACACACACAGCTACGCAGAAGGTGTGTACTCGGTCCTTGTTAAGGTATTCAGTTTAGCAAGCCACTGATTAGATAATTAGAAGTTCAACTTCGTCAAGTCAGACCGAGCATGTGTGTCTGAAGATTTTACATCTAGAGAGGGGTAAAACTGAAATGAATAGTGAAATTCACTATGGATTCCAGTATTATTATACTAGTAAAATGGTCTAAAAACCCTTTTTATCATGAAAACCATATTTGCAGTGGTTTTTTTTTTTGTTTGTTTGTTTGTTTTTATTATTTTTTGTTGGCTGAAAATGTCACCATTTCCTCATTTTAGTTCATCCATGAAAATTAAAAAAAGTATATAATATTACAATATATAACAGAAATATGCAGAGATTAAAAAAAAAAAACATTTGCATGTAGTAGCAGCAGCCCTGTACATGTATGAATGAATGAATGTTTATTTCAAGTATGTTAAAAAAAAGAATAAAAAAGAAAGAAAGAAATAATAATAATAAAATATGTATAAAACTGAATGCGCAGGCATTACTGTTTTAACTCTATATCTTTGGTTTATTATTTAATACATGTTTTAGACATCACATTGTTCTTCATGTGGTGAATTTTCCTGTTTTCTATGTACTTGGAAAATCAACATTTAAAATGTACGCTTTTTGAAAAAGAATACTCTTTGTATGCTTGTGAAAATGTTGAAAATGTTGAACCACCCCAACCACATAAAACTTTAGAACCAATGGCTGCCATCAAAAATATGAAACTAGGTATTGATAGTATTTAAAGAATCTATGTATGTATGTATGTATGTATGTATTTATCTATCTAATTTTTTAGTTTTGCAGACTCAGTACATACAGACACCAAAACTTGACCAATTAAGTATTAAGCAATCAGGATTCTAATGTAGATGTAATTCAGCACTGTATATATTAAAATGAGCACAAGGTGTCATAAAATTCACTTAGATTTACAAGCAAATTGTAGACCCTGTTGAGTGAAGGTAATTGGTATATGCTGTTGGAGCATCTCTGTTTCATACACTGTGATGAATATCATTGACCAGTTGCTCCAATATAAGTACAGAATATAAAAATTGCACAGTATAATTGGTAGCATTATTAAATTAAAATAATGGTCTAATAACAAACTGCTGGTTGGAGTTCTCATTTTAGAAGTCCCTTGCTCCTGCTGATGATGTTCTATATGGATCTAAATATACACTTAGAAACTGTGAAGATGACTTTCCACTGCTGGTGATTTAAACTGTACAATTGCCATTACAGTTATAAGATAACCAGCTCCACTTCATGTTAGACTATAGTAAAGTTTCTGCTACATGGTTTGTATTTTTCACTGGTTCCATCCAAATGAGGATGGTATTCCCTTTTGAGTCTGGCTCCTCTCAAGGTTTCTTCCTTGTGTTGCTTGAGGGAGTTTTTCCTTGCCACCGTCACCACAGGCGTGCTCATCAGAGATGTATAGGGTTTATAGAGAAATGTTTCAATTCTTTACCAAATTTGTTTTTACCATGTAAAGCTGCTTTGCGGCAATGACAGTTGATAAAGCAGTATACAAATAAAACTGAATTGAATTGAATTAATTACAAGCCCAAATGCCTATGGCAAAGGGGACTTTTTGGTGATTTCCAGCTTGGTGCCACTATACTGGGCATATAAAAACTGTTTTCCCCTTCCAGCAAACTGATACCTGCAATACTCGCAGCTTTAGCTTATATGCTTATATGCTTTTAAGACACGATTTCCATCACTTTTACAATCACATCTCTATTAGTGCTGTAAATTCTGACACTTTGTACAGTATCTGTGCATAACTTAGAAAACTGTGTACTCTTCAGTGTATCCTGGGGATCAAACTTAAATATATGCAAGAGAGGCCAAAACACTTTGATCAACTCTGAGAACTATGTGTTTATATGTATGTATATACAGAGCATGAAAGTGTGACTGAGTGGCTGCTGGCTGCACCACAACCAACACTGTTCAGTCTCAGTGAATATTTTGACAGTGGAGACTCAGTGACTGATGGACCTGGCTTAGTTTCCAAGTATGTGCAACTGTAACAATTTAATTGTGTGCTGGGCAGCACGGTGGCGTAGTGGTTAGCATGTCCACCTCACAGCAAGAAGGTCTTGGATTAGAGTCCTGAACTCTGTGAGGGTGTTTCTGTGTTTTAGTTTGCATGTGTTCCCTCCAGGTACTTTGGTTTCTTCCCACAGTCCAAAGACATGTACATAAGACTAATTGGCTGTTTCAATTTGCTCTATGTGAAAGTGTGAGTGTAAATGATTGTGTGTGTTGGCCCTGTAATGCACCTAATTTTCTTTCCAAGAGTCAGCTGTGCCAGGCTCCAGCCACTGCACAACACTATTAGGATTAAGGTATTCAACAAATGAATGAATTAATAAATGATTGTGTGCTTCATAAAATCATTTTTTATTTAAAGTCTCTCAGGGCCAGCGCTACCATTAGGTGAACTAGGCTCAAGAAGCTATTTGGAGGTACACCTATATGCCATGGAAAATGCTAAATGCTACTCACACTAAGCAAATTGAATGCATTCATGACAAGAATTGTGGGAGGGGTCGGGGTCAGAGTATGGGGGCAAAATAGGATTTTCCTTAGGGTGCCACAATGTCTTCCGCCAGCCCTGAAGACTCTGCAAACTTGCCATTGGCTTTGCATCTTTCCCAGTATTTACCAGATATTTTAGAGCATGGCCTTATAATTACACAGAGGTGTGAAATTTAGAGGAAAGCCTTTAACTTTATCTATCTCTCTCTCTCTCTCTCTCTCTCTCTCTCTCTCTCAACTGCAATTTATGTTAATATACATCCATCACTGTGTTTCAGGCCAAAGGTTTAGTACTGAAATAATTTTTAAAAAAATGAAATAATGATGTTACTTGAAAAAGGTGATATAAATATGTGAAACTCACAGTAGCACAAGCCTAAACTGAGCTCAGCAGGCTCAGACATGCTAGTCAGATTACAAAATATTGACCAGTATAGTCTATAAGGCTTTAAAATGTTTAAACTTTTTATATTTTAACTTTTTTTTATTGTTTCACATTTTATATACACACTTGTTTTGCAAATACTATGCACTTGAAAATCCATGCATTTGTTCATGCATAATTTATTTGCTTTTTAATTGTTATTTTTTCTCTGCCTTACAAATACCTTGTACACATACCTTCAAGATTATAATCTTAACTAACTTTATTCAAAATTTAAGTAAAAGATTAAATAATGACAAATATTTGGAATCTGTTGTGTCGTTCATGTTGAGAAATGGAGGATCTCCAGAAATCATTGGTACAGCATCAGGTAACAGCTTCTTTTTGAGTTGGACTATACGTTCAAGTGACTTAAACTTGTTTTACTATGTAAAGCTGCTTTGCAACAATGTCAATTGTAAAATGCACTATACAAATAAAACTGAACCGAATAGAAATGAGCACTACATTACAGCTGTATCCAGTTATTCTGTTATATAGAGTGTCTTTAGGGAAAGCAAAAAGCCAACACCATCTTTGTAAGTATTTAAGCAGAATGCATCAACACAAGGAGTAAGCATTTTTGCAAAATATTACTGATTATTGTTTATATTGTTTATATTCGTTAATTTAAAGTGTTGTTTAGGTCACAGCTGCTCCTTAATTCTGGAACATTTTATCTTGGATGTTCTAAATTTGGTAAATTTTTATGATGAACATGGCAGATTCACACCATTATTTTACATAATTACTTTATTTTCTTTATCATTTGGCAGTGAGCACTCATACGTACACATGGTCCAAATTAATTTATACTGGAATTTGAAACAAACAGTCAAAAAAGTTGCAGTACAAAACTGGATGCACAAAATAACATAAGTTTGGTTAAGCCAGCTGGCTGATGCAGGTTATTGCAAACAATGGAGAACAATTGCACCCAAGTATTAATTGTTATTTGCTTTAATTAACCTTATCTGTCATTTTCATGTACTTCTGACCACCTTAACACTCGGTGGTCTGCCATCAAAGTTCTAAGTTGTTGTTGTTTTTTGTTTGTTTTTACCTCAAACATACATATCTTCATTGTATTGGAAAAAAAGAATATCTCTTACTTTTTTAATCATTTTGGAGGCGAGTGTGATTTCATCAATCATTTTGATGGATGTGGGGCTTTAAAGACACTCTTGCTGCCTTTTTGTCAACTAAGCAGTGGAGGAACAACCATAAAAAACCTGGCCAAATATTTAATTGTTAAAAGCTCATTGTCAAGTGCATTGTTAAAGCTGTCAATACTCATGTAGAATTTTAGTGGTACTGTAAAACCAGAAAGGAAATCTTTAGTTCACACTGTGATTCTCTCTGTTAGTGATTTAGCTCTGTAGGAGAGCATGCACCTTACACACCTAGCAACGTCCTTTATAAGAGCCCACAGTGTGCCCCGAACATGCTCAGAACCTCTCAGAGTCCAAGCTCGTTAATATTGCCTCTGCTCTCCATTTGCCAACATAGTTTTTTGGCCTTAACTGTAACCACATGCTGCTTAGGTCATGTTTTCCACCAAAGCACATCGGTGAGAGAGGACAGGAAAGATGTTCCTACACTGATAAAGCATGAATAAAATACTCAGGTAAAGGACCTTTGAGAATGACCAAACATTAGAGTGATGTAAATGTCAGTTAAAAATACAGATTCTACTTGGGTACTCCAATTGGGCAGTACTCTGAGGATCGATGTTTCACAAACACACATAAAAAACATGTACACCAGGAAAAACACACAGCTCTGATTTCACTCTCTAGTTCTTGGGCTTAAACACACTTTGAAAATCTTTATTTAATTCAATGATGTCACTATTTCTTTCTTCTCCTCCACTTCAGTTTTGGTCACAGTGTGCTGTACCTATGAAAACAGCTTGCACTAATCTGAAAATCTGAGTCATCCAAATCATATAAGACGGCAAACTTTGCTTTTTCTGAATTGTGATGTAGAATGAGATGTTGCATGATTTTCTGTCTCTGTTGCAGGTTAAGCCACTGTGAGAGGGACCAGGAACTTGAGGGTGCCCCAACATCCAGCCCCAGCATCCACCTCTGTTATAAGAGAAATGGCAGAGGAAAATAGACCAAGTAGATAATTTGTCAATAATTCAGTCCTTTAAAACATCTTAAAGGTGCTTATGGTACACAAATGAAGGCCACTTCATGCCACAAGTAATAAATGAAATATGAAAGGCTTGATCTTATAATTTATGAAATTAATATATTAAAACGGAGTGTGAAGGAAAAGTTTACCCCTTTAGCAATGACAAATCCAGCTCATACTTGGCCAAAACCTTGGATGTACAGCATAGGGCTGAATTTGTAGTTCCTGAATCAGACGCACAGCTGAGGGCTTTCAATGTCAACACCATGTGCTCTTTCCTCAAACACTGAGGTACATTTTTCACCCCAAAGTCAATGTAACTTTAATAAATACTTCCTAAAATGCATACTGAAGTTGTGTTACCATTATTATTATTATTATTATTATTATTATTATTATTATCATCATATTAATGCCCCTGCAATGGCCTGGCGAGCTGGTCAGGGTGTACCCGCCTTGGTTGGCTGAAATGTGCGCCAGTCTGCTCCCAACCCTAATTAGGATTAAGCAGCTTAGAAAATGATTGAATGAGGATTATTATATTAATACAGAGTATCAACAAAAAGTTTACCCCTTTAAAGATCACAAATCAAGATCATTTACTTTGTACAGTTAATAGGCCCTAATAATATCGTGCGTCTATATCTGACATGTAAGTATTCCTTTCAGTAAACGTGTCCCTATGTTATGTTTGTTGCCACTGTTTTCGAGTGACTGAATAAATTAACACCCGGCATTAATGTTGAGTGATAATAAATAGATCTAGCAATGTCTGATGTTACTTTTAGTGTTACCTATCCATTAGGGTCATCTTCAATCATGTTATGGTTTATGAGTTGCTCTCTAAAGTAAGCTAATAACAATATAACTGTTACTTTATAATTTCTTTCCTTTGAATACCACAATTTCATGATGAGTGATAATAGGGGTAGATGTTCAGATTTTATACCCATAAAGGTGATATTTAAAATAGATTGATGATAATATATAACTCTTATTTTTTTGTACAAATGCCACAATTTCATGCCAGCAGATAAGAGTGGTAGATTTTCAATTTCCATGCCCATAAAAAAAATCAATAGTCTATATATATTTCCAATACTGCATACATGTTTACATCTCATAACAATAACACGCCACATTTAAAGATGTGCTATAATATTACATGTGTATTAACCTTTGAAAATGTGTTACCCCTTTGAACCATGAACATATACTGCACAGGAATGGTGTGAACTGTTTAATCCGCTATCTCAGAAATAAAAAACCTAATTCAGAGAGGATAATCCTTGAATAAAATTGAAAAACACTCACAATTTTTCACAGGCAATGTCATCATTATCACTCTATAAAATAGAAATTAGTGTGCAAACTTCCCTTTATGGAGCCAGGTTTCTTGTGTCCATGCAGTATGTAGGCTAAACTGTAGTGAATAAAAATGATGAACTGAAACTATATTTCTTGTATTTTCTTTGCACCTCAGGCTTGGTGGATGTTGATGAACTGAACAATGAGCGACATCCACAATTCAGTGGCACACCCCTCACTTTTGGTGCATGACTGTTATTTATAATCTAGTGAAATCTGTGATGGTGTGGCATGATGAAGCTTAAGCAGAAACAAAGGGCAATAACCACACTCAAGTAGATTATTTTCTTATAACAGCATGTACTGAAGTGTTTTCTTTCTCACACACCACAGCAATAGCAAACTTTTATTTAGTAATGAATGGTACTTTTATATTAACTGAGTGTTAAAATGGGGAATATAATGCTTTTTTTCACTTTTTTGATCCATATATATTGTTACAGTATTGAATAACCATGATGACAGTGTCTAACAACAAGAATAGCATATGTTTATGTTTTGCCTCAGGTCTATTTGAGCTGGCCATGAGCACAAGGTTGCTGGGAATTCTGATTAGTGGGGAAGCAGCTTCCTAAAGAACTGTTGCGGTATTTGGATTAGGAATCACACATTGGAGCTCCAGTGGTGCCTGATATGAAAAACAAGATTTGAAAATAATATAATAATAATACAATTAATCAGTAAATAATGTTTTAGTTATATAAAATTTTCAAGAACATGTGTGAATCAAGTCACCTTCTGTTACCACATACTTTACAGCAGCTAGGTTCTAAAGACACTTGACACTACTTCCATGTTTACATACAGAAAGCTCAACCATATCATCTTGCTCTTTGTAAATAAAACACTTCTCAAACATTTTATCATTTAACTTGGAATTTGTGAAGTCTGTCATCCTCATCCCTGTAGATGAACTGGGGAAATATAATACAACAAAAAAAAAACCAAATCAAACTATAATTTATGCTACTGTTAAATCTGTACTGTTACCAAAAATAAAAATAAATACCACACCTTCAGATTCAAGAATTCAACAGGACTGTGTTAAGGTGTTGCATAGGGTATGTTTATATAGAGATGAACCCCCATGTTGCATAGAGTGAGACAAGTTCTCTGAAAGGTGAAGTTGCGTACGTGCAACAGGAAGTTAGAGACAAGGACGGGCTATGAAACTTGAGGCTGCTCTACCTGCTGGTGCCTGTCCTGAGGAAGGATCAGCAGGCAAGAATTCTGTCTTGACAAAGACCTGTCAACACTTAGAGTTTCTATGGCAACCTTGGAATGTTTTCTTTAATAATAGGTAACTCGGTGGCTGCATGCTCATCCATACTTACTAATCCTTTTAGACATCTGTCAAAAAACATTTGCCACACACACACACACACAAGATTGCTGTTCAGCACTTCAGACCTACTTACAGTCACTGGAAAAATTAAGTCTTTCTAACACAAAGAAGTACATAGGTGAAAGGGAGGAGCAAGTAACAACACATTTTAGCCTCCTGTAGTTTTCTGACAAAACACCCGCACTATTTTTGGAACTAGAAAAGTGGACATGCAGGGAACATATTAGCTGTGTTGTTAGAATGAGAGGGGGAAAGAGGTAGTAATATTTATTTATTTTTTTTGTGGGGGATGGTGGCATGCATGTGATACTATCTCTTGTGCTCGATAATATCAGGGTGGCTATCAGTTCAGTGAATGGGGAGGGCTGAGCAGTTTTGCCTTGGCGATGCAGGATGATTTCACTAGGCTGAGGAGCTGAGGCTCGCTTTGTTGTGCATCCGGATCGCAGGGGGTCCTTTGAGGTCTGGTAAAAGCTGATCATACAGATAAAGGCCACATACTGAAAGCACAAACAGGGTTGCCAGGCTATTGTATTTTTGTTTTCTACCAAATTGGGCTAATTTAGGGAAAGGGGATTTATAGAATGGATAATGTATAAATATAAAGGTGATTGGGGCGGCATGGTGGAGTAGTTGTTATCAGCCTCACAACAACAATAACAAAAGTCCTGGGTTCGAGTTCCAGGCTTGGGTGTTTCTGTGTAGGGTCTGCATGTTCTCCCTGGGTTTCCGTGGATTTTCTCCGGGTTCTCTGGTTTCCATCCACAGTCCAAAGACATGCACATTAGGCCAACTGGCTGTTTCAAATTATCACCCCAAGGTGTGAGTGTGAATGGTTGTGTGTGTTGGCCCTGCGATGGTCTGGCTAGCTGTTCAGGGTGCGCCCCGCCTTCACCTGTTGACAGCTGAGAAAGGCACCAGCCTCCCTCCGACCCTAGTAGGACCAAGTGGTTCAGCAAATGAGTGTGTAAAAACTTGATCGCAGATAAAAAGGAAATATATCTGCACCATGGCAAACCCATGCAATCACCAAAACTCCAAGGAATAAAAAAAACTGTGTCCCTTTTTTAGTGCCTGAACCCTTGGAGCTACCTTTTAAAATTAATTATTTAAATAATTTGTTTAGTTTGTTACATAGTTGGGATATAAATATTGCTGACTTGGCAACTATGGACACAGAGGAGAAAGCTTTGCAAATTACCTGCAGCATAATGCATGTTTTGCCCATTGTGAACCAGTGTTCTCTATTGCACAGTTTCACTGTCATAAGACTAATAGTCTTTCTTTTATTATTTACAAAATTGGCATTTCTACCTCTTCCTGCTGTTTTAAGGCTGTAAATGATATGTTGCCCCTCTACTTTAATGCTTTTGTCTTGGCATGGGAAAGACAAGCCATCCCAGGGTGCTCAGTGCTCTGAAAGCCCCGCTTGCTCTGCCTCCCTGACCTGCGTCTTTGTCCTTCTATGGAGGCAGAGAAACTCTCACAGCCTGACGGCATTCTACAAGACGTTCACTGGCGAACAACACACTCCTGAGGAACCCATACCATGGGAATCCAGCCTGTACAATTAAGCACCATGGCTGTTGTGCTGCAAAGCACTACTGCTGCTTCACCCAGGAGAACAAGATAAGCTTTATTCTGCTCAGCATTAAAAACACATAAGAGATCAGAGAGATCTGTCCTCTATCCTTGTTTATTCTACTTCCATACAAGGCTGAGGAAGGCTTGCATTCAAGAAGCTGTTGCAGTGAAATGAGGATGAGCTACATAGCATGCATACATTCCCATGCACAATGTAATCTGATGTGTTTGTGAGGAATTAGTGGTTTTACAATGAAATACTAATTTCCAGTTATGTATTTGATAGAAGTAGTTGCAAATCAAATAGTTATAGTGAATACTTTGGTGTGCATAGCTCACATTTATGTAAAGGTGTTGACTTACAGTGCCTAACAAATTATTAGACCACCTGTCACAATTGAGAAAAAAGCTAAATTGTTTTTAGACATGGATTGTTATATATTAGGAACAAAGGAATGCAAAACATTCATGTTAATTGTGTAGAGATTATTTAAATAAGAAACAGCAATCTGGAATATTGGAAATGATGAACTGGCTAAAATTCCAGATTTGAATTCATTTGAACAAATATGGGATTTAATTGATTAATGAATTGATCACACAGAGCTTTCCTCCAAAGTCTTTAGGAAGAGTTACAAACAGTTTGGAACACAGTGCCAATGAAGACTTTGGTAAAATATATAAAAACATTGTTGGCAAGAATGTTAAATGTCATTTAACATGTCAAACATCTCTTTTAATGCTAGTTGGTACTGATATCATAACAATAGCACTATTGCATCTATATGACTAACACTGAGGAATAAGTGTTTGGGGACCCCACATGGGACTGGTTAAATGAGAGAACTCCCTCAGATGAAATAGGAGTGTTACTATACTTTTGTACTGTACTGCTGCCTGGCTTTGCTGTGTGCTGTGGATGTGTTTTGTTAGCATTTGCTCCTAGTCTTACCTTGCGCTCACTCTCATTACATGTAGTCATTTAGCAGTGTCTCTGTCATATGGCTCATATTTCTTTATATGGGCAGTGGAAGATTCAAAAAGATCAGGTGAGCGTTAGAAGCCGCTTGGCCCTGTTACTCCGGTCTTGCTGCTTTGTCTACACTTGAGCTGCAGCTTTGTGTCCTGATCTCTGCATCAACCAACAGCCCAGAGCACACACATCCCAGCCCATCCAAATCACAATCCCCACAATTTGTTTAATTATGGAAACTGGGGCTCAAATTACTTCTGGGGAATCCACAGTTTCCAGTCGAATAGGAAACTGTTGGGTGTTTTTGGCCAAGCAGCGTATAGGCATAAACCAGTGGGCAGCAGGGAGGGAAGAGACAGATTTCAGATTGGACAGAGGAAGGGTCTGACTCCAGAAGAGAGGCATAGCTCCAAAATTGGTGCCAGAAGGGAGCTGTGAGCCAAGGACCAGACATTGCCATACTTGTGTTGGTGTCGACAGTAAGACTAAGCGCACACATGCTTTCACGGTTCACTTTAGTGTTCACACATGGCGTGAGCCAAGAGGCTTTTTCCAAGAATACCAATTAAACCCATTTTTTGAAAATGTACTGTAGGGAGAAAAAAATGCTTCCATGACAGTCATAAAAGGAATTAGTGATTGCATTCATAATTGAGTTAAATGAGCAATTATAATGGATACTATAAGGCTACTCCAGCAAATTTTATCGACTATATAGATAATGATCCTTTTACTTAACTCTTTTACATCAACTTTTTGCTATTGATTAACATCTATAAAGAAAAACACATGTGACATCTTAGACGTCACAGATTTATAAGATCTAAATGTGTGTGTGTGTGTGTGTGTGTGTGTGTGTGTGTGTGTGTGTGTGTGTGTGTGTGTGTTTGCGCGCAAATGGACAAGATGGGCTGCTGCCTAGGGCACCATCGTGTGGAGTGCATCATGAGGCACTCAATTAAAAAACAAACAAAAAAGAAACACCATGGTGTATCATCACAATGCGCAAATTGTCCAAGAAAAAAAGCATGACTATCCAAGTCATGTGCCTAAAACAGGTCAAAGCCATCAGTTTTCTAAAGAAAGAAAGGGGAGAAACATGCAAAAGGGAAAGAGAGAAAGGCATGTAACTGTGTAATTCCTTTATAATTATAATATATATGTAATAAAACCGGCTAAAAATCTTGTTGTGTTGACTTGGTCCCATTTCACTACTCCACTGGTAAAAGTCCAGGGTAGTCGCTGGAGGGTTAAACCCGGGAATTAGCATTAACTTCAGCCCCCTTTTCCCACTGTCTTTTACTAGCTGATTAACAATTTCTTTTTTATCACCTGTCTAGTTTTTAAAAGGTTTTATTGCCCGTTTAATGTGTTTTCTGTTACCATTCATGTTTTGTGTTTTGCTTGTTGAAAGTCTGTCTGCCTACCTCTTTTTTTTTTTTTTGCTGGCCGCCATCATGTAAGGGGGCATCAACTCAGTGATGCTGAGTTTCCTGTGGCATGGACACGGGACCACTATCCAAGTTACAATCTATGCCTATGGTGCTCTGCTCAGAAGCACTGCTACTAAACACCAAGAGTTATAAGCTCCATGTTATGGATAGACTTTACTGAAGTCGGCTGACAGGTTGTTAACAGCTGGCAGACGGCTAGTTATTTGTCTTCAGCAGACTCCCCAAATAAAGTGTTACTTCTTACGTTTACATTTATATTTGGCAGACGCTACTATCCAGAGCGACTTACAGTTATCGTTTTTATGCAATTGATAGTTAAGTGTTTTGCTCAAGGACCCAAGAATTGTGGTACAGGGAACCCCTGATCTTCAGATCAGTAATCCATCAGGGCCATTCGGTCTCTGTATTGCCGGAGCCAGAGCTTGGTCTGCATTGGTAACAACATGTCGAACTCATTTCCAATGAGGGTTGCACTCTGCCAAGGCTGTCCTTTGTTACCAGTTCTGTTCATAATTCTTATGGATAGAATTTCTAGGTGCAGCCGAGGCGTTGATGGGTTCTGGTTTGGTGGTCATAGGATCTCGTCTCTGCTTTTAGCAGATGACGTTGTCCTGTTGGCTTCATCAAGCTGGGACCTCCAGCACTTGCTGGAGCGATTCGCACCTGAATGCAAAGCAGCTGGGATGAGAATCAGCACCTCCAAGTTCGAGGCCATGGTTCTCAGTTGGAAAAGGGTGGAATGCCCCCTCTGGTTCTGAAATGAGGTCTTGCTCCAAGTGGAGGAGTTCAAGTATCTCAGGGTCTTGTTCACGAGTGAGGGAAGGATGGAGCTCGACAGACAGATCAGTGCAGCCTCTGCTGTAAAGCATAGCTTGTACCGGTCCGTCCTGGTGAAGAGAGAGCTGAGCTAGAAGGCAAAGCTCTCAATTTACCAGTCGATTTACATTCCAAACCTCACCTATGGTCACAAGCTTTGGATAGTGATTTTAATATAAGCGGCTGAAATGAGCTTCCTTTGCAGGGTGGCAGGGCTCTTTCTCAGAAATAGGGTGAGAAGCTTGGTATTCTGGGAGGATCTCGGAGTAGAACCGCTGCTCCTCTGCATTGAGAGGAGCCAGTTGAGGTGGCTCGGACATCTGATTAGAATGCCTCCCGAACGCCTCCCTGGGTGTGGAGTTTCAGGCATGTCCAACCAGGAAGAGACCCCGGGGTCGACCCAGAACACGCTGGAGGGACTATGTCTCTCGGCTGGTCTGAGAATGCCTTGGTGTCCCCCGGAAGAGCTGGAGGAAGTGGCTGGGGAGAGGGATGTCTGGACCTCACTACTTAGGCTGCTGCCCCCACAAGCCGACCCGACAAGTGGAAGAAGATCAAGATGATGAAGATGAAGATGTATTACACTGACTAGATAAAATCACTATACTGTTTGCATGGTAAATTATATGGTGCTATAGAATATAAATTTTGGACTTTTATCTAAAAATATATAAATAGATAGATACATGTACATTAAGATAATCTCAGCTGAATCTGGACGAAGGAGGGGTAGACCCTGGACAGCTTCATCACAGGTACAACATACACACACAACTATTCACACTCACACCTAGGGGCAATTTGGAAGGCAATTAGCCCAATCTGCATGGTTTTGGATTGTGGGATGAAACTAGAGAGCCCTGAATAAACCCACACATGCACTGGGGAACATGCAAACTTCACACAGAAACGTCATCACCATGCCGAGGACTTAACCTTGTTACTGTGATGCAGACTTACTAACTACCACACCACATTGCCGACTGCATTAGGCTAGTTGGGTATTCCAGATTGCCCCTAGGTGGGAATGTGAGTGTAAATGGTTTTGTATGTGTGTGTGTGTTTCAATTTTCAAGTTTTATTGTCATAGACAGGTAACAATGGAACATCATTACTAGAAATTAATTTCTTGGGCTCAGAACCCCCTCAGTATTGCATATAAAGAAACAAATATTGCGCATAAAAACCATTGTGCATGTTTGTGTGTGTGTTGGTCCTGTAATGGTCTGGTGAGCTGCTCAGGGTGTACATCACCTTTTTTTTTTTGAAGTTGGGTGAAATACGCTTCAGCCTTCCCATGACCCTAATGAAGGATAAAGCAGTTCTGAAAATGATGATAAAAAGGAGAAACTTTCTTTTTCCAAAAGAAAAGCTTGCTTATGCATCTCAGACAGCCTTTGTATGCATTATTTTATGTGCATACTTCATGCTTTTCACCCCTTTTTATTCTCTTGCATCTCTGTGTTTTTTTCCAGCAGAGAACTTGTTTAAGAGAAGTGGTGGCAGCAGCAATAGTGGAGATTCCCATTGTAGATTTATGGTGAGAACCCATCCTCAGAACAAACAGACAGGAAGAAGCTCTTGATGCACCTAGAATACTAATCACCAATCACCCACCCACACACTATGTCTTTCAGTTCAGCTGACTGATAAAATCTTAACTTCAGGGCAGCAGAAAGGAGTAGCCAATGCCATGCATCCCAAAACACTCACTCACCTGTTTGAGACTGGAGATGCCTGAACTTGCCTTTTCCACCATAGTCAATGAAAACATGGCATTTGAACATTTGAACATTTTATTTGGAAATCATTCAGCTTATATACAAGTTAATACAATTAAACATGCTTACTGTTTTTCATTATTTTAGTTTGTTTTTATTTTAACATATATACAACACATTCAAACATTAAATAGCTAGGTGTCCTGGTAAATATAGGCAAACATTAATGTGGTAAAACAAAGTAACTAAAAATAAAAATTAAATAAATAAACAAACAAACAAACAAACAAATAAATAAATAAACAGTACTGAAAACATATAATACGATGTAAAATCCTAATGAGAGTTATAAAGCAAAAATGACTGTATTACATCACAATCTATGTAAAATTATAATAAAAATAAAACTAAATTATTATGAAAATAGAGCTAAAAAAGTGCAATAACTGAATTAATATAAACATAAGAAATAAGATAACCAGTCATGCCATACACTCATATTATTAATATATGAATCCCTTACATAAATTTTTTATCTAAATTTAAATGAAGCAATTAATGATAAATTTGGAAAAACAAATTTGGAGCATAATTTCTTGAAGCTATGTAAGGAGGTAGTGTTTCTAATGTGTAGACTGTTCCATGCGTTTGTTTCAGTTTTGACTAAAGAGTGTCTGTGACCATGTCTCACAAATAAATTTCCACTAACACTGGCTCTAGTTGGGAATTGAAGGATATCAGAATTTCTGGAAAAAATGTCTGATAGGTAATTTGGTGTGAGATTATGGATCATTTTGAATACCAGAACATAGTTTGAAAATAGGATTCTCTGGGAGGGAGCAGTAAAGGGAGAATAAAACCAAAGACTGTTTGTGAGTCTCAGGGAATTGGTTTAGGAAAAACTAAGCTAGGGTTTATGACAAGGTCATATTCAGATCCTGGTCAATCCCAATACCACCTTCTGAACTTTTATAATACTATTCTCTAGAGTCCAGATTGGCATGTAGTGAACACTGATGGTGCCTCTTGTTGCTCTGTCTTTAGTGGAAGAAAAGTAGTTCAGCTGTCAAGGGGACATAATTAATCGATGTCTCTTGGTGAACCACACCAAAGCTAGCTTTAAGAAGTTGATACTCCAAATACAAGCATGTATAAAAAAATATAATCATAGAGTACCTGCCCACCTAATTTTAAACTGCCTATACATCCAGTTTAGCCAAAACACTTTTAATCACAAAATAAATCAAAACTCAGTAAGTTTACCATATATTATATGGCTTTATGGAGCTTCATTTTGATGGCATACATCACACATGTGTCCTATATGTTTGCTTGCACTGTAGCAGTTACAACTTTCCACTCTTAAAAGACTCTTGTGAACTATAATTTTAGTCTGCATCTTGATGCCATCAAAGCCATCTTGATGGTTTAGCATCACTGGTGTTAGATTGGCACAGGCTCTCAGTGTCTCTTGGAAATGAACATGCGGCTTAATTTGTTGACAAAACACAGACTACTGTGACCTTTCTCCAGCCGTTTGGCTTGCTTCTCCAGCAAAGCTGTTCAGAAGAAAAAGAGAGTAAAAAAGAGAGCCCAGTAAGTGATGAAATAGAACAGCACAATAACTGAGGGCTATATGGTGGTGGCTGGTAGTGAGGAAACACTGGTGTTATTAAGATATATGCAATGTTGGTGGAGTCCTATTCACACAATCTGCTTCTTACAGGAGGAGTTCTTTTACACAGATATGCAGTAATGTATAAAGAAAAAAAAGTTTATTAGTGAGGCAGTGTCTTTCAGAGCAAACACAAACTTTGAAAAATGTGTTTTACCTCAGAACCTCCAGCTTACTTAAGCGGTCCATTGTGGCTCAGACAAAGAAGAAGTCTGTCAATTTGTCATGCTGTTCAGCACTGATTTATGAAAACAGACTCATGCTCTGCTCACAAGTGTAGACATGTTGAATTACATTTTCTTGAATTTCATAAGTTTTTTTCCTTTTATTTCCTCTTTTAGCCACCTATTTATATTGATTGTATGATTCAGTTCATATGTGTATGTGTGTGTATACTGTATGTATATATATCCGTATACGTATAT
>JBCNYH010000005.1:11630558-11650249 GCA_039654325.1 Tandanus tandanus
ATTTTTGTACTTTTGAACTTTATTTAGTTTTGTAATATGTCAGCCAAAAGCATTTTGTGTGTAAATTTAAGAGAAAAACTTGAACAGTAATGTAAAATACTTATATACTGTGAATATACGTTCTCTTTTTCATTTCTTAGACTGTAGTAAGCTGTTGCAGATTTAAGAAACACATATTTTTTCCTCAAAACTTGACAAGTTTGTCATTTTTCATTTTCTAATATTGTAATGTATCCATTACTGTCTACTCAAATTTGGGTGAATGTGCCACTTGCAGGCTGTCTGGTAACCTGGGAGTGCCATTAAAAGGATTATTTTTTATTCATTTACTTGTTTATAATTTTGTTAGTCTTTGTTAGACCTGTTTTTTATGTTTATTTTTTTTGTGAATTAAGCAGTAAAAACGTGTGTTTGCACTTAAGAAACTGAGAATTTAAGAAAAAGAACAGAGTTTTCTGTTCAATGTTTTTATAAGGTCATTATACAGCTTTTGTAAGCCATAGTCAACATTTTGTCAGACTGTTTTTGGTTTTTTTGCTCAAATAGAGTTTGGTTCAAACATGTAACAACTGTGTTTTTATTCCTACCTTTGGCATCAAAGTTTTGATTTTATTTTGTTGAATGAACTGGAAGAAATCATGGAAATCATTTCCACCTAATTAATTTATTTACTTTCAACATTAAGCATTTTAGTTCTTTAAACCAAATATCCTTGGTTTGGGTCAGCAAAATATATCTGGGTAAAACAAACTTATTTTTTATGATTTTGTCTGATCCTATTTACGTAAGTCTTTTAAACTTTTTTTAATCAGTTTAGATTGTACAATACAATTAAGTTAATCCAACCAATGTAAATTAAGTTGAATTAACCTAAAGTATTAGTTTAAATCAAACTGATGTAAAATTAGTTAAACAGACACAATTCAACTGACTCACACTAGAAAGAAAAAACTAAGTTGAACAAACTTAAATAAATTAGGTTGACCCAAATAAAGTATATTGAATTAAAACAAGTTGTTTTATGTTGAAAAAGAGCAATTTAATTGTGTGGAAATGATTTCCATGATTTTTTTAAGTTCATTCAACAAATAATTTTTTTGAGTGTAGGTTTCCTGTGTTTTTGTGGGTTTTGGTGCTTTTTTCGTTATGGGTCCTGTGTTCTTGTGCATTTTTCTGGGTTTTTGTGCGTGTGTGTGTGTGTTTTGGTGCGTTTTTCTGAGGATTCCTGTTTTGGTATGATTGTGTGCGGTTTTGTGTGTTTTGTTGCGTTTTTATTAGGTTTTTGTGGGTTTTTGTCCATTTTTGAGGGTTTTGTTTGTTTTAATGCATTTTTTGTGACGATTCCTGTTTTTGTGTGATTAGGTTCAATTTTGTTGGTTTGTGTGTTTTTGTGTGTTTTGGTACTTTTTGTGTGTTTTGGTGCATTTGTTGGTGCATTTTGTTTTTTTTTGTGCATTTTTATGCGTTTTGTGTGTTTTGGAATGATTTTGTGTGTTATTGTGCCCAAAAATGCAATGAAATGCACAAAAAAAACCCCACACACAAATACACGCAACAAAGCTCAAAAAGCACAAAAATGCAAAAAAAAAAAAAAGCATTTCTTTTTGAGCATTTCTCTGTTTTGTTTGTGTGATTTTGTTCGTTTTTGTTCTTTTTTGAGTGTTTCGGGGTTGTTCTGAGGGTTTGGGTGTTTTGGCTACATATTGTGTGTTTTTGTGGTTTTTTGCCGTTTTGGTGTGTTTTTGTTAAATTCACTGCGTTTTTATGTTCACAAAAACCACAGAAACCCACAAAAATACACTCAAACATGCACAAAAACACAGGAAACCTAATAAAAATGCATTAAAACCCACCAAATGCACACAAACCCACACCAAAAATGCACAAAAACACAAAATCGTACCAAGACAGACAAAAACAGGAATCCTCACAAAAATGCATCAAAACAAACAAAAAGACACAAATACGCAGAGACACACACAAAAATGCACAAACACCCTTATCTGGGTTTTTATTCGTTTTTGTGCATTTTTTGAGTGTTTGGGGGGGTTTTTTTGTGCATTTGCGAGCTTGTATGTACATTTTTCTGGTTTGAGTGTTTTGGCTACATATTGTGTGTTTTGGTGCTTTTTTGTGAACATTTCTGTGTTTTGGTGATGTTTTTCAGTATTTCTGTATTTCAATGTGTTTTGGTACTTTTTTCTGCGTTTTTTTTGTATTTTTGTGCATTTTTTAGAGTATTTCTGTGTTTGGGTGCGTTTTTGTGTGTTTTCGTACGATGTTGTGTGTTTTTTTAGGTTTTGGTGCGTGTTTGTTAGGTTTCCTGTTTTTTGTGGGTTTATGTGTTTTTTGTGAGTTTTTTGTGTTTTTTAAGTGTCTATTTGTATACTAGTTTGTGCATATTTGTGAGGTTTCCTGTGTTTGGGAGTGTTTTCGTACAGATTTCTGTGTTTTTGCACATTGTTGTGTGTTTTTGTGCATTTCATTGCGTTTTCTGTGCACACAAAATCATACCAAAACGCACAAAAACAAACAAAAATGCACAAAATTAAAGGCAACTTAACAAAAACGCACCACAACACACAAAAACGAACAAAAATGCACAAAACCACAGGAACACTAAAAACACCGCAGAAAAAGCACAAGAAAATCCACAAAATCCCGGGAAACCTAATTAAAACGAACCAAAGAACACAAAAACCCACAATAACGCACCAAAAGACACAAAAATCCAGAAAAATGAACAAAAACGCACAGAAGCCACAAAAATAAACAAAATAGGAATCCTCACAAAAACGCAGAAAAACACAAAAATCCACAAAAATGCACAAGAAGCACCAAAACACAGGAAACCTAACATAAACGCACCAATGCACCCAAAAACTAACAAAAACCTGCACAAAAACACTTTTTAGCGGATTTGTCCATTTTTTGCATTTTTGAGAATTTGTCTGTGTTTTTGTGCAATTTTATTTGTTTTTTTTTTTTTGAGTGTTTGGGGTTCTTTTGTGCCTTTGGGTGCTTTTATGTACATTTTTGTGTTTTGGCTACATATGTTTTTGTGTATGTTGGTGCGTTTTTGTGCATTTTTGTGTGTTTTGGTGGTTTCATGTGTTTTGGTGCGTTTTTGTGCGGTTTAATGTGTTTTGGTACGATTTTTTTGTGTTTTTGTGGGTTTTTGTGGGTTTTGGTGCGATTTCGTTATGTTTCATGTGTATTTTGGTGAGTTTTTCTTAGGTTTTTTGTGGGTTTTTGTTCTTTTTGTGGGTTTTTTGGCGTTTTGTGCGTTCGCGCTAGGTTTCGTGGGTTTTTGTGTGTAGTGGTGCGCTTCTGTGGGTTTTTGTTCGTTTTAGTGTGATTTTGTGTGTTTTTGTGCACAAAAACGCAATGCAAGGCACAAAAAAACACACATAAATTTACAACAATGCACATAAACTACAGAAATGCACAAAAACGAACAAAAACAGAGAAAAACACACAATAACGCCCCCAAACACAGGAAACCTCACAAATATGCACAAAAAGACACAAAATCTTACCAAAACAATTAAAAAGACAAAAAAAACCCACAGAAATCCTCACAAAAACCCCACCAAAACACAAAAACGGACAAAAAGCACAAAAACACAGGAAACATCACCAAAACACAGAAAAATGAACTAAAATGCACCAACACACACAAAAACATGCAAGAATGCACAGAAGCCACAAAAAGGCACATGAACACACAAAATCGTACCAAAACAAGAATCCTCACAAAAACGCACCAAAACAAACAAAAACGCAGAAAAATGCACAAAAACACACAAAATCGTACCAAAACAAGAATCCTCACAAAAACGCATAAAAACACACAAAATCGTACCAAAACAGGAATCCTCACAAAAACGCATAAAAACAAACAAAAATGCACAACAACGCACAAAAACCACAAAAACACAGCAAACCTAACAAAAACTTTTTTGCTGTTTTGTCCATTTTTTGTGTTTTTGAGCTATTGTCTGTGTTTTGTGCAATTTTGATAGTTTTTGTGTTTTTTTCAGTGTTTGGGGTTCTTTTGTGCCTTTGGGTGCTTTTATGTACGTTTTTCTGCGTTTCTGTGTTTTGGCTACATATTGTGCGTTTTTCTGCAGTTTCCTGCGTTTTTGTTAGATTTTGTGCATTGTTGTCCATATTTGTGTGTGCACATAAACACACAAAAAAACCTCACAAAATCAAACCAAAACGCACAAACACAAACAAAAAGCACAAAAACAGAGGAAACCTAATAAAAACGCACCAAAACGCACCAAAACGCAGAAAAATGTACAAAAACCCACAAAAATGCACAAAAACGCATCAATACAAACAAAAACGGAGAGAAACAAAGGAAAACACCAAAACATATAAAAATGCTCAAGAACGCACAGGAGCCACAATGGTACACAAAATCGTACCAAAACACAGGAATCCTCACAAAAACGTACCAAAACAAATAAAATCGCACCAAAACACACCGAATCACACAATAACACACAAAAAACCCCACAAAAATGCCTACAAACACACGAAAAGTCAGAAAAACGCACAAACAGCACAAAAACGACCAAAAATGCACAAGAAAACACCGGAAACCTCACCAAAACACAGAAAAATGCAAAAAAAAAACCTCATTAAAACACACACTATGTAGCCACAACATCCAAACCACAAAAATGTATATAAAAGAACCCAAACACCCAAAAAAAAACCCCAAACACTCAAAAAAGCACAAAAACAAACAAAATTGCACAAAACTACGGACAAATGCACAAAAATGCAACAAAACTACAAAAAAAGTGTTTTGTGCGTTTATCTGTATTTTTGTGCTAGATTTTCTGTTCTAGATTTCATTTGTTCATGTTTTACCATGCTTTTTCTAGATTTTCTTTTCTTCATTGCATTTGTTTGTGTTTTATCTTGACTTTTCTTGTTTTTCTTTACTACATTGCATTTGATCATATTTTTTATCTTGCCTTTTCAAGATTTTCTGTTCTAGATTGCATTTGGTCATGTTCTACCATGCCTTTTCTAGGTTTTCTTTTCTACATTGCATTTCATTGTGTTTTATCTTGCCTTTTCTTGATTTTCTTTTCTACATTGCATTTGATCGTGTTTCATGTTGCCTTTTCTAGATTTGTCCAGATTTTCTTTTCAATATTGCACTTGATGTTTTACCATGCCTATTCTAGATTTTTCTAGATTTCCTTTTCTAGTTTGCATTTAGGTGTGTTTCACCATGACGTTTCTACATGTTTCATGCCTTGTCATGCCTTTTCTAGATTAACTTTTCTAGATTGCATTTGTTCATGTTAAATCATGCCTTTTCTAGATATTTCTCGATTTCCTTTTCTAGATTGCATTTTGGTGTGTTTTACGATGTCTTTTCTAGATTTTTCTAGATTTGGATTTCAAGATGGCATTTGTTCGTGTTTTACCATGCCTTTTCGAGATTTTGTTTTCTATATTAAATTTTGTTGTGTTTTATCATGCCTTTTCTAGATTTTTCAAGATTTTCTTTTCAAGATTGCATATAGGTGTGTTTTCATATGCCGTTTGTAGAATTTTCTAGATTTTCTTTTCTAGATTGCATTTGGTTGTGTTGTACCTTGTCTTTTCTAGATTAAATTTTGGGCTGTTTTATCATGCCTTTTCTAGATTTTTCAAAATTTTCTTTTCTAGGTTGCACTTCGTGTTATTCCATGCATTTTCTAGATTTTCTTTTCTAGATTGCATTTGTGTTTTGTCATGCCTTTTCTTCATTAATTTTCTAGATTGCATTTGTTCATGTTTTACCATGCCTTTTCTAGATTTATCTAGATTTTCTATTCTAGATTGTTCTTAGTCGTGTTTTACCATGCCTTTTCTAGAGTTTTCTACTTTCTTTTCTAGATTTCATTTGTTCAAGTTGTATCATGCCTTTTCTAGATTTTTCAAGATTTTCTTTTCTAGATTTCATTTGTTCATGTTTTATCATGCCTTTTGTAGAATTTTCTAGATTTCTTTTCTTGATTGCATTTTGGTGTTTTACCATGTCGATTCTAGAATTTTCTAGATTTTCTTTTCTACATTTCACATAGTCATGTTTTACCATGCCTTTTCTAAATTGTTCAAGAGTTTATTTTCTAAATTGGCAATGTTCGTGTTTACCCATGCATTATTTTCTAGATTGCACTTGGTCATGTTTTAACATGCCTTTTCTAGACTTTCTTTTCTAGTATGCACTTCATGTTTTAACATGCATTTTCTAGATTTTCTTTTCTAGATTGCTTTTTGGTGTGTTTTTATCATGGCTTTTCTAGATTTTTCCAGAATTTCTTTTCAAGATTGCACTTAGGCCTGCTTTACCGTGCTTTTCCTAGATTTTTCTAGATTTTCTTTTTTAGATTTCATTTGTTCTTGTTTTACCATGCCGTTTCTAGATTTTTCTAGATTTTCTTTTCTAGATTGCATTTGTTCATGCTTTGTCATGCCTTTTGTAGATTTCTCTAGATTTTCTTTTCTAGATTGCATTTTGGTGTGTTTCACCATGACTTTTCTACAATTTTCTAGATTTCTTTTTCTAGATTGCATTTTGTTTTCTTTTATGATGTCTTTTCTAGATTTTCCTAGATTGTGTTTGTTCATGTTTCACTGTGGCTTTGCTGGATTTTCTTTTCTAAATTAAATTTTGGTGTGTTTTATCATGCCTTTTTTAAAATTTTCTAGATTTCCTTTTCTAGATTGCATTTTGTTGTGTTTTACGATGTCTTTTTTAGATTTTCCTAGATTGCGTTTGTTCATGTTTCACCATGGCTTTTCTAGATTAAATTTTGTTGTGTTTTATCATGACTTTTCTAGATTTTTCAAGATTGCATATAGGTGTGTTTTCACATGCCGTTTGTAGAATTTTCTAGATTTTCTTTTCTCGATTGCATTTTGGTGTGTTTTCCAATGTCTTTTCTAGATATATCTAGATTTACGTTTCTAGATTGCATTTGGTCGTGTTGTACCTTGTCTTTTCTAGATTAAATTTCGGGCTGTTTAATCATGCCTCTTCTAGATTTTTCAAATTTTTCTTTTCTAGGTTGCACTTCGTGTTATTCCATGCATTTTCTTCATTTACTTTTCTAGATTGCATTTGTTCATGTTTTACCATGCCTTTTCTAGATTTATCTAGATTTTCTCTTCTAGATTGTTTTTAATCATGTTTTACCATGCCTTTTCTAGATTTTTCAAGATTTTCTTTTCTAGATTTCATTTGTTCATGTTTTATCATGCCTTTTGTAGAATTTTCTAGATTTCTTTTCTTGATTGCATTTTGGTGTTTTACCATGTCGTTTCTATAATTTTCTAGATTTTCTTTTCTACATTTCACATAGTCATGTTTTACCATGCCTTTTCTAAATTATTCAAGATTTTATTTTCTAAATTGGCAATGTTCGTGTTTACCCATGCCTTTTCTAGATTTTATTTTTTAGATTGCACTTGGTCATGTTTTAACATGCCTTTTCTAGACTTTCTTTTCAAGTATGCACTTTGTCATGTTTTAACATGCATTTTCTAGATTTTCTTTTCTAGATTGCTTTTTGGTGTGTTTTATCATGGCTTTTCTAGATTTTTCCAGAATTTCTTTTCAAGATTGCACTTAGGCCTGCTTTACCCTGCTTTTCCTGGATTTTTCTAGATTTTCTTTTATAGTTTTCATTTGTTCTTGTTTTACCATGCCGTTTGTAGAATTTTCTAGATTTTCTTTTCTCGATTGCATTTTGGTGTGTTTTCCAATGTCTTTTCTAGATATATCTAGATTTACGTTTCTAGATTGCATTTGGTCGTGTTGTACCTTGTCTTTTCTTGATTAAATTTCAGGCTGTTTAATCATGCCTTTTCTAGATTTTTCAAATTTTTCTTTTCTAGGTTGCACTTCGTGTTATTCCATGCATTTTCTAGATTTTCTTTTCTAGATTGCATTTGTTCAAGTTTTACCATGCCTTTTCTAGGTTTTCTTTTCTAGATTGTTCTTAGTCATGTTTACCATGCCTTTTGTAGATTTTTCTAGATTTTCTTTTCTAGATTGCATTTGTTCATGTTTAATCAAGCTTTTTCAAGATTTTCTTTTCAATATTACATTTGTTCATGCTTTACCATGCTTTTCAAAGATTTTTCTAGATTTTTTTTTTCTATATAGCATTTTGGTATTTTTTTTTATCATGCCTTTACTAGATTTTCTTTTCCAGATTGCACTTAATAGTGCTTTATCATGCCTTTTCTAGATTTATCTAGATTTTCTTTTTTAGATTGCATTTGTTCGTGTTTTACCATGCCTTTCCTAGATTTTTCTACATTTTCTTTTCTAGATTAGACATGGATGAGTTTTACCATGTCTTTTTTGATTTTTCTAGATATTCTTTTCTAGTTTGCACTTGGTCATGTTTAACCATGCATTATCTAGATTTTCTTTCCTAGATTACATTTTGGTGTTTTATCATGCCTTTTCTAGATTTTTCAAATTTTTCTTTTCTTGATTGCACTTAAGTCCGTTTTACCATGCTTTTTGTAGATTTTCATTTCTAGATTGCAATTGTTTGTTTTACCATGCCTTTTCTAGATTTTTCTAGATTGTCTTTTATAGATTGCATTTGTTGTTGTTTTATCATGCTTTTTCTAGATTTCCTTTTCTAGATTACATTTGTTTGTTTTCTCATGAATTCTAGATTTTTCTAGAATTTCTTTTCTAGATTACATTTGTTTGTGTTTAGTCTGGCATTTTCAAGATTTTCTTTTTTATATTACATTTGTTCATGCTTTATCATGCTTTTTCAATATTTTCCTAGATTTTGTTTTATAGATTGTATTTTGGTGTTTTTAATCATGCTTTTTCTAGATTTCCTTTTCTAGATTACATTTGTTTGTTTTCTCATGAATTCTAGATTTATCTAGATTTTCTTTTCCAGATTGCACTTCATATTGCTTTACCATGCCTTTTCTAGATTTTTCTATATTTTTTTTAGAGCGCATTGTTCGTGTTTTACCATGCCTTTTCTAGATTTTACTAGATTTTATTTTCTTGATTGCACTTGGTCGTGTTTCACCATACTTTTTCTTGATTTATCTAGATTATCTTTTCTAGATTGCATTTTGGTGTGTTTAACCATGTCTTTTCTAGATTTTACAAAATTTTCTTTTCTAGATTGCATTTTGTTGTGTTTTACGATGTTTTTTCTAGATTTTTCTAGAATTTCTTTTCTAGATTGCACTTGGTCATGTTTTATCATGCTTTTTCTAGATTATCTTTTCTAAAGTACATTTCTTCATGTTTAATCATGCCTCTTCTAGATTTTCTTTTCTAGATTGCATTTATTTTGTTTTGTCATGCCTTTTCTATATTTACTTCTCTTGATTGCACTTGGCCGTGTTTTACCATGTCTTTTCTAGATTTTTCTAAATTTTCTTTTCTAGATTAGACTTTGGCGTGTTTTATGATGTCTTTTCTAGATTTTCTTTTCTAGATTGCACTTGGTCATGTTTTCCCATGCCTTTTCTAGATGTTTCTAGATTGCGCTTGGTCGAGTTTTACCATGTCTTTTCTTTATTTTTCTAGATTTTCTTTTCTAGATTATCTTTTCTAGATTGCACTTGGTCATGTTTTATCATGCTTTTTCTAGATTATCTTTTCTAGAGTACATTTCTTCATGTTTTATCATGCCTCTTCTAGATTTTCTTTTCTAGATTGCATTTATTTTTTTTGTCATGCCTTTTCTATATTTACTTTTCTTGATTGCACTTGGTCGTGTTTTACCATGCTTTTTCTTGATTTATCTAGATTTTCTTTTCTAGATTAGATTTTGGCGTGTTTTTTCTAGATTTTCTTTTCTAGATTGCATTTATTTTGTTTTGTCATGCCTTTTCTGGATTGCATTTGTTCATGTTTAACCATGCGTTTTCTAGAATATCTTTTCTAGATTGTTCTTAGTCGTGTTTAACCATGCCTTTTGGAGATTTTTCTAGATTTTATTATCTTGATTGCACTTGCACATTGTTTTCCAATGTCTTTTCTAGATATATCTAGATTTACGTTTCTAGATTGCATTTGGTCGTGTTGTACCTTGTCTTTTCTTTTCTAGATTAAATTTCAGGCTGTTTTATCATGCCTTTTCTAGATTTTTCAAATTTTTCTTTTCTAGGTTGCACTTCATTGTGTTATTCCATGCATTTTCTAGATTTTCTTTTCTAGATTGCATTTCTTTGTGTTTTGTCATTCCTTTTCTTGATTTACTTTTCTAGATTGCATTTGTTCATGTTTTACCATGCCTTTTCTAGATTTATCTAGATTTTCTATTCTAGATTGTTCTTAGTCATGTTTTACCATGCCTTTTCTAGATTTTTCTACTTTCTTTTCTTGATTTCATTTGTTCATGTTTTATCATGCCTTTTCTAGATTTTTCAAGATTTTCTTTTCTCGATTGCATTTTGGTGTGTTTTCCAATGACGTTTCTAGATTGCATTTGGTCGTGTTGTACCATGCCTTTTCATTTGTTCATGTTTTATCATGCCTTTTGTAGAATTTTCTAGATTTTTTTTTTCTCGATTGCATTTTGGTGTGTTTTACAATGTCTTGTCTAGATATTTCTAGATTTACGTTTCTAGATTGCATTTTGCTGTTTTATCATGCCTTTTCAAGATTTTTCTAGATTTTCTTTTCTAGAATGCACTTGGTCATGTTTTACCATGCCTTTTCGTGATTTTCTTTTCTAGACTGCATTTGTTTGTTTTACTATGCCTGCTCTAGATTTTTTACCATGTTTTTTCTAGATTTTTCTAGGTTTTCTTTTCTAGATTGCATTTTGGTGTGTTTTACCATGTCTTTTCTAGTTTGCATTTGTTTGTGTTTTACCATGCATTTTCTGAATGTTCTTTTCTAGATTGCATTTAGCCTTTTCTAGCATTATTTAGATTTTCTTTTCTAGATTGCATTTGTTCAAGTTTTACCATGCCTTTTCTAGATATCTCTAGATTTTCTTTCCTAGAGTGCATTTCTTTGTGTTTTACCATGTCTTTTCTAGATTTTCATTTTGAGATTGCAATTGTTTGCTTTACCATGCCTTTTTTAGATTTTCTTTTCTAGTTTGCACTTTGTCGTGTTTTTCCATGCATTGTCTAAATTTTATTTTGTAGATTTCATTTTAGTGTGTTATCATGCCTTTTCTATATTTTCCCAGAATTTTCTTTCTAGATTGCACTTAGTCCTGCTGTACCCTGTTTTATCTAGATTTTCCTTTCTAGAGTGCAATTGTTTGTTTTACCATGCCTTTTCCAGCATTTTTTAGATTTTCTTTTCTAGATTGCATTTGTTCATGTTTTACCATGCCTTTTCTAGATAGCTCTAGATTTTATTTTCTAGAGTGCATTTCTTTGTGTTTTACCATGTCTTTTCTAGATTTTTCTAAATTTTCTTTTCTAGTTTGCACTTCGTTGTGCTTTACCATGCATTATGTAGAATTTCTTTCCTAGATTTCATTTTGGTGTTTTATCATGCCGTTTTCTATTCTAGAATGCATTTGTTCATACCTTTTCAAGATTTTCTTTTTTAGATTGCATTTGTTCGCGTTTTACCATGCCTTTTCTAGATTTTTCTAGATTTCCTTTTCTAGATTACATTTCTTCATGTTTTATCATCCCTTTTCTAGATTTTCTTTGTTTTGTCATGCCTTCTCTAGATTTACTTTTCTAGATTGCATTTGTTCATGTTTTACCATGCCTTTTCTAGTTTTTCTTTTCTAGATTGTTCTTAGTTATGTTTACCATGCCCTTTGGAGATTTTTCTAGATTTTCTTTTCTATATTACCTTTGTTTATGTTTAATCGTGTCTTCTCAAGAATTTTCTAGGTTTTCTTTTCTAGATTGCACTTGGTCATGTTTTAACATGCCTTTTCTAGATTTTCTTTTCTAGTATGCACTTCGTCGTGTTTTAACATGCATTTTCTAGATTTTCATTTCTAGATTGCTTTTTGGTGTTTTATCATGGCTTTTCTAGATTTTTCCAAAATTTCTTTTCTAGATTGCACTTAGGCCTGCTTTACCCTGCTTTTCCTAGAGTTTTCTAGATTTTCTTTTTTAGATTTCATTTGTTCGTGTTTTACCATGCTGCATCTGGATTTTACTAGATTTTCTTTTCTTGATTGCATTTTGGTGTGTTTCACAATGACTTTTCTACAATTTTCTAGATTTCCTTTTCTAGATTGCATTTTGTTTTGTTTTACGATGTCTTTTCTAGATTTTCTTTTCTCGATTGCATTTTGTTGTGTTTTATGGTCTTTTCTAGATTTTTCTAGATTTTCTTTTCTAGTTTGCACTTCATGTTTTACCATGCATTTTCTAAATTTTCTTTTCTAGCTTGCATTTTGGTGTTTTTTACCCTGCTTTTTCGAGATTTTCATTTCAAGATTGCAATTGTTTGTTTTACCATGCCTTTTCAAGCTTTTTCTAGATTGTTCTAGAAGTTCGTTTCTTGATTGCACTTAGTCCTGCTTTTCCCTGCTTTTACTAGATTTTCATTTTGAGATTGCAATTGTTTGATTTACCATGCCTTTTCTATAATTTTTTTAGATTTTCTTTTCTAGTTTGCACTTTGTCGTGTTTTTCCATGCATTGTCTAAATTTTATTTTGTAGATTTCATTTTAGTGTGTTATCATGCCTTTTCTATATTTTCCCAGAATTTTCTTTCTAGATTTTTCTAAATTTTCTTTTCTAGTTTGCACTTCGTTGTGCTTTACCATGCATTATGTAGAATTTCTTTCCTAGATTTCATTTTGGTGTTTTATCATGCCGTTTTCTATTCTAGAATGCATTTGTTCATGCCTTTTCAAGATTTTCTTTTTTAGATTGCATTTGTTCGTGTTTTACCATGCCTTTTCTAGATTTCCTTTTCTAGATTACATTTCTTCATGTTTTATCATCCCTTTTCTACATTTTCTTCGCTAGATTGCATTTCTTTGTTTTGTCATGCATTCTCTAGATTTACTTTTCTAGACTGCATTTGTTCATGTTTTACCATGCCTTTTCTAGTTTTTCTTTTCTAGATTGTTCTTAGTCATGTTTACCATGCCTTTTGGAGATTTTTCTAGATTTTCTTTTCTATAATACCTTTGTTCATGTTTAATCGTGTCTTAAGAATTTTCTAGGTTTTCTTTTCTAGATTGCACTTGGTCATGTTTTAACATGCCTTTTCTAGATTTTTTTTTCTAGATTGCACTTAGGCCTGCTTTACCCTGCTTTTCCTAGAGTTTTCTAGATTTTCTTTTTTAGATTTCATTTGTTCGTGTTTTACAATGCTGTTTCTAGATTTTACTAGATTTTCTTTTCTAGATTGCATTGTTTTGTTTTACGATGTCTTTTCTAGATTTCCTTTTCTAGATTGCATTTTGTTTTGTTTTACGATGTCTTTTTTAGATTTTCCTAGATTGTGTTTGTTCATGTTTCACCATGGCTTTTCTAGATTTTCTTTTCTAGTTTGCATCTGTTCGTGCTTAACCATGTCTTTTCTTGATTTTTCTAGATTTCATTTTTTAAATTGCATTTTGGTGTTTAATCATGTCTTTTCTAGAATTTTCTAGAGTTTCTTTTCTAGACTGCACGTGGTCATGTTTTACCATGTCTTTTCTAGATTCCTCTAGATTTTCTTTTCTAGATTGCCTTTGTTCGTGTTTTACCATGTCTTTTCTAGATTGCATTTTGGTGTTTTACCATGTCTTTTCTAGAATTGTCTAGATTTTCTTTCCTAGATTGCATTTTGGTGTTTTACCATGTCTTTTCTTGAGTTTTCTAGATTTTCTTTTCTAGTTTGCATTTGTTCGTGTTTTATTGTGCTTTTTCTAGATTTATTTTTTTACAATGCATTTATTCATGTTTAGATTGTTCTAGATTTTCTTTTCTTGATTTTTCTAGATTGCACTTGTTCGTGTTTTATGATGCTATTTCTAGATTTTCTTTTCTAGATTACATTTGTGCGTGTTTTACCTTGCCTTTTCTAGATTGCCTTTTCTAGGTTAAATTTTGGTGTGTTTTATCTTGCCTTTCCTGTACTTTTCTAGATTTTCTTTTCTGGATTGCATTAAGGTGTGTTTTACCATGACCTTTCTACAATTTTCTAGATTGCATTTTGTTGTTTGTTCGTTCATGTTTTACCATGTCTTTTCTAGATTCCTCTAAATTTTCTTTTCTAGATTGCCTTTGTTCGTGTTTTACCATGTCTTTTCTAGAAGTTTCTAGATTTTCTTTTCTAGATTGCATTTTGGTGTTTTACCATGTCTTTTCTAGAATTGTCTAGATTTTCTTTCCTAGATTGCATTTTGGTGTTTTACCATGTCTTTTCTTGAGTTTTCTAGATTTTCTTTTCTAGTTTGCACTTGTTCGTGTTTTATTGTGCTTTTTCTAGATTTATTTTTTTACAATGCATTTATTCATGTTTAATCTTGCCTTTTCTAGGTTAAATTTTGGTGTGTTTTATCTTGCCTTTCCTGTATTTTTCTAGATTTTCTTTTCTGGATTGCATTAAGGTGTGTTTTACCATGACCTTTCTACAATTTTCTAGATTGCATTTTGTTGTTTGTTCGTTCATGTTTTACCATGCCTTTTCTAGATTTTGTGTTCTAGATTGTTCTTAGTTGTGTTTTACCATGCCTTTTCTAGATGGCATTTGATCATGTTTAACCATGCCTGTTGTAGATTTCTCTAGATTTTCTTTTCTAGATTGCATTTTTCACGTTTTATCATGCCTTTTCTAGATTGTTTTTTCTAGATTGCATTTTGGTGTTTTACCATGTCTTCTCTAGATTCTTTTTCTAGATTGCATTCAATTGTGTTTAACTATGATTTTTCTAGATCAGATCTTGAAATGGCTTCATCTTGAGGTTTGGGGCCGATAGCCTGTGGATTGAAATAGCTTCTGCTGTTTCAGTGACTGGAGCTTCCACCTATTGCTACATTTCAGTTAGCGCAGTACCATGCTTACAGACATTGCTGATAACACTTTGCAGCTTTTGGTTTCTCTTCACTCTGAAGTTGAGAAACTCCTGCTTTTAAAGTTTTCTTGAGGTCCATTTTCATGCTTTGAATATCTTTGCTGAAATTCTGATTGGTCTTGACCGTCATAAATTCCTCCTCTTCACAGTTGAGAAAATTTCTCGATTTATGCAGTCATCTTGAAACTCACCTGAAGTCCAAATAATTTGTTTTTTGTAAGGAAAAGAATGTAGTGCATATGAGTTTGATATTAAAGATTGGGATAGTGTGGCATTGTTTATGGATTTATTTTAATTATGATGACAATTTTTACAGGAGAGCTTGATTACACATGCAGCTAAATGCATGATGGAAGCAAAAGATAAAACAAAATCATACATATATCAAGCATATTCATCCCCATGTACACATTTACACATAATCCAGATCATCAGAGATTATCATGATTCAGATAAAGATTTCATCTGAAAGATTTAGAAACACAACACATGAAAGACCCAAACAGATGTCTTGCAATGACACCCCCCCCCCCCCTTGAATTTCTATTTCTTCCCAAAACTTGATTATCACAACTAAAAATCTAATCAGACCCTTAACCTAACCCACACCTAATTGTAACATGAGCTCTTAAAACCAACCATTATATAGCAAACACACACACACTACACATGGTTAAACCTGTCATACAAAGTAGTGTGTGAGGAGTGCAGTATAGTGGTTGACACCCGTGTATTATTGTATAGGGAAGAAAAAAAATTCTGAGACCTGAACATATGGAGTAAAATCTCCCAGACCAAATGGCACCATTAAAAAACAAGTCTTTTAAAAAAACTGAACAAATGTTTCCTTTTTATCAGTTTGATTTTCTTTGGCCTTCTGAACAGTGCTGAAACTGAGCAAAGCTTAGAAAAACTTGTTCCAGTGAGATCTGACTCACACAATAGTCCTCAATGCTGTATTTCTCTTTAGCTGCCTCAAGGGTCCCAAAAACCTGCCCGAGCCAAAGATAAAAACAGAATGTAACATTAGTTAGTATGTACTGCTAAAAAAAAACCCACATACATGTGCAGGAAACGTACCTGAGCCCAGGTTAAAGTTTTGTCAGTCAAGTGATAATGTACCATTCCCTGGTGTTCATCCTTCAATAAGCTACCTGTGAAGATACAATAGTACATATATACATAAAGTGCAATGTATCTACCAGTCTACTTTGATCAGTTTAATATCTTGGAATATCTCACTGGCAGTTTGTACACAAGTCGATCTCTGTAATTATTTATTTTTTATTAACCATATCGTGAACTGTCAGTCATTGTGTTGTCCATACTGAAACAAGAAATATTCTTGAAAAATATGTGATATAACATGTAGTACCAACTTCATATATAAATGCTAGTAAAAATTGGATTTTTCCACTCAAACCACCATTTCTAATAGGTGCATAAGTTGCTATTATAATACACAAATTTGTCAGTTTAAAATGTTTGGACTTTTTTAGTAGTAATGGATGACTGTGACGTGAAAAGTTAGATAATGATGTACATTAATGCATTCTTGAGTATCCATAATCCTAACGAGGACCGTAGAGCCCATCAAGCCTAGGGACAATTTAAGATAGCCTAATGTCTTTGGATTATGATAAAAAAAGGATCACCCCGAGGAAACACACAACAAGAATATGCAAACTCAACAGAGGTTTCAAACTTTCTTGCTCTGAGCCAATGCTACAGCATCGTGGATGTAATGAATTGTAAATGAGCAACTGAGTGAGCATGCAATTTATTTCAGACAAACAGACCAGGGAAGGTGCTCTCGATGAAGTCTTTAAAGAGCTGAAGATCCACCTTTTCTAAATCAGACTCCGTGTGGATTTTTGCCAACAATGTGTATCCACTGCCAAATTTACTCTTTAGATGCTGTGGGCTGCCCAGACACTTGAACTCCCCATTTACCATCACAGCCAGCCTAGTGCACAAAGCCTCACACTCTTCCATACTACGCACAGACACACACAGAGGGAGAGAGCGAGAAAGAGAGAGAATCAGAAATCAGCATGTTATACATTTTGACCATTCTACATTTAAACATGACCTTATACGTTTACTTTTCACATGATATCTGGGATAGCTCCAAAGTATGTGTCCTGAGCATAACTGGAGTTACTGCATTCATAAATATATACAAAAAGTATTAGTGCATGGGTGATATTTTAGGAAGTCTATAAAGAAATTGTTGGCATTTATTCCCATTTGCCCCGCTGTGAGGCCATGAAAGAGCTGATATTCAATTACAACAGCAAAAACTCAAATATGATCATTTTATACAACATTTCAAAGACTAAGAAATGAATATTAAGTAATTGACATTCTGGACTTGATATGGACAATCAATTTTTTACTTTAGCTCCTCTAGCAGAAAAAAGCCCAAAGGAGCTACACAATAGCACATTCAAGATGCTTCAAGTTAAATTGGTGTCCCTTCTTCCTTTGCTTCTTTACCGGATGAGATTTCATATTTGAAGTCAAAAGTTAAATTCCAGAAAAGATAAACAAATACATATGTTATGTATTTGAATGTTAACATCAAAGTAACAACTTTAATTTAGGGAAGGAATTTTACTAAGTCCATTCCCATAAAAGTTAGATTTTTTTCAAAATCTTTAAACTGTTTTTTAATAATAATAAAAATATAAAAGATAATATGAAGTTTTGAAGGATTTGATGCCTGTAAAACACTCAGCAAAAGGACAGAGGCATATTTAGCATTGAGTTACATCGCCTTTTTTTCTTAATGACACTTCTTAATCATTTGAGAACTAAGGATACCAATTGCTGCAGTTTTTAATATTTGCATTCTTGCTTAATACAAACTTCAGCTGCTCAACAATCTATTGGTTGCCATTGCCAATTCTCTTCATGATGTGCCATGTTGTCACTAATAAATTTGGACTGGCAGCAGGCCAATTAACCACACAGTGATGTAGCTTTTGCAGAATGAAGCTTGGCATTGTCCAACTATACAAACTATATAAGTATGGACTTCCCAGAAAAAGATGCTGCGTTATGGGCAGTAACATTAAAAATAATTAGCCATGACATTAACACCATCTGACTGGTCTGTGTCTAGTACCATATGCAGCAAGGTCCAGTAGTTCTGCACGATTAGCCATTAAAAATTTGGATGGTCGTTTTATCTTTGGCAACACCTCAACATCTGTTTGTCCAAAAACAAGATGAAATGTGGACTCATCTGACCACAGAGTTTCACTGTCTTTCAGTCCATCTGAGATAAGCTTAGGCCCAGAGAACTCAGCATGTTTGCACATAGGGTTGATGATTATGCCTTTTCCTTGCATAATACAATTTCAGGTTGAGGCGGTAGGCTGTATTAAGTGACAGCAATTTTCTGAGGTACCCGTGAGCCCATTTAGCTATTTTTGTTACAGTAGCATAACAATTTCTCAGGCAGTGTCTACTGTTCACAATATTACATACTGCAGGTTGGGAAAAAAACTACATTTCTTCCCATTTTGCATTAAGAAATGTTACTTTTGAACTGAGTAACCCTGGGAGAGAATCATGAGTAGCATGGGGGTCGTGAGATCGAATCGTGATGATCTTGAGGGAACTTTGTGGATTCATGATGATTGCAGAGATTGTGGCAAAAGTTTTACCTGTCAAAAATTTTGCCAGGGTATCGTGATATAACATGGGAAGTGCGGTACAGCACAGTGGACCTGGACGGAGAGTTTGGGGGAAAATTGTGTTGAAGCAGAAAGTCCATGAAAGTTGGTCTGGCTTCTCCTTGCTGAGGTAAGGAAAAAAAGGAGTTTTTAAAGTAATTACAGTTTTGGAGTGCTAAAAGTGTTCCTAGACAGAAAGGATTTGAACCAATATCATGCTGTGTTAGTATTAGGTGAAAAGGTAGTGTTTAAGTGTATGCTTTGTTCTACGCTGCAAAGAAAGCACGGTATGTGGGCACTATTTAATTTTCAGAGTAAATACAGTTGCTCTTGAGTTCCTGGACAGAAAGGATTTGAGCTGCTTTCATGCCGTGTTAGAATTTAGGCAAAAAGCTAGTGTAACATCTGTACATCTTTACTGTACGTGTATGCTCTGTTCTCTGGTTCAAACAAAGCATGATGTGCGGATGCCCATTTTATTTTCGTCATCTAACATGAGTTACTTCCTGGTATAGTGCCCCTCGTGCCATTTTGGGTCAAGCCATAAAACGTTACAACTCATTTTCTAGTGGTCGAGATTAGAAATAAAATGTACTTTTCGAATTAGGTAGTGGTAAATACTACTTCACACTGGGGGGTTGTCGGTCCACCCCTACTTGCGATAATTTCTCTTTATATCACCCCAAAGCTTCAGGAGCCAAGCCGTCCTGATATTGGTAGAACATTTAGATTGTGCTGAGTAAAAAATGACTCGTACTCTCACAAAAAAAATGAGGCGGAAAGCAATGTTTTCCCCGGTTTAAACATGGCGCCAAGGTTACCACGTGACGCAGACGTCACGCTGACATCACGCCGACTTGGAGAATTGTGGCACGGGGTCTTACATTATAGTTGGCTGTCAACACCATACATGACAACTAGATTACGGAAACATGACTGTGACGTGTGTGTGTGTGTGTGTATATATATATATATATATATATATATATA
>JBCNYH010000005.1:11674064-11686374 GCA_039654325.1 Tandanus tandanus
CAGCATTATGAGTGGGTCCTGTTAAATTCTGATTTACCCCTACTGAATCTAGAATAGACACGAACGCTTTTCTGAAATGTTTTGTGTATGTTCTCACATTACCGTAATAACATTGTGGATTTAATAATTTAAAATGTTAATTTAATAATAAAAAACCCACATTATTGCATTATTTCAGCATTATACTTTATCTGACATTACTTTTATGTTCGTTAATGTAATTCAAGTCAATTCAATTCAGTTTTATTTGTATAGCGCTTTTTACAACTGATATTGTCACAAAGCAGCTTTACATAGTAAAACTAATTTTAAAAAGGAATTTAAACATTTAAGCACTTCTACAAACCCTACATAATGTAGCAACCTTTCTTTCACAATTTACTTAGAGCATAGGCCAAAGAACTTACATGTACAATTTTCAAGTCAGTTGAAGTTACGGTTTATGAGAAAAAAGGTTTCAAATGTATTTTTCACATATTAAAAATTGGCTTGAAAATGCATTTGCGGAATCTGTGTTTTGTGATGGACTGCTTTCAAATTTAAAATAACCTGTCAATGAAGCCTTGTCATTGTGCACAGGAAATTTCCAAATGACTGATGCAATGGTGAATGATAATGGATAATTTGCATATTAATTATTAAATGACACAAATGTATTGTCTTGTTGTGGCCATGTTTCTGACACAGCAGCTTTTCCTTCACAATTTAACTTTGTAATAGGCTCAAAATTGCAAGAGACAAAATTGTTCTTTGTGAGGATTGGACCATGTACACCAAGTTTCATGACATTTTGTCAAATGGTTCAAGGAGGCGGAGCATTCAAAAATGCTGAATTTAATCAGCATGAAAACATTACCCTCTACTATGTTACCAAATTTGCTGACTTTTCACTGCATGGTTTTTGGTTTATGGCCAAAGAAGAAAAGTGGCTGAAGAATTTAATGAACTGAGTAAACACAATAGGGTGCCAAGTTGGTGCTTGGACCCCTAAAAAAAAACCCGAATAAAAACAATAGGGGTTCCAAGCTGATACTTGGACACCTTAAAATATGGTGCAGCAAACTGTTACCTTTGTGGAATACCTACAATGAACACTCAGTGAAAAATGTCTATAGATGGATTGCAACACGGTCATGTGACCAGGCATTGCCCCTGGTTATGAACGCTGTCTGTCATGCTGGAAGACACACAATAAGTTTACCACTACAGACACAGACAAACGCAATGGCGCTCTCGCATTATTTTTACACGATGCCCGTTGCTGCACAGCAGAGATACTATGACAAAATAGCTTTGTGTAATGGAATTGACCCTTACAGTCTTTAGATGGAGTTATCGGACAAAATCTGTGTACAGTTTGCAGATATTGTGAGCAACCTTGTACTAACTGCAAATGCTGTTTCGCAAGAACAGATGAAGGCCAACAGCTCTCTGGGAGTTTTACAACTATTTTGTCAGCAGATGGGTGCAAGAAATAATATTGCATTTGGTACAGATATCACATCATGTAAGTCATGTCTGCAGCTAAAATTATTGTACGAGGTCGCAGGTAGAGGGTGACATGGGAGTGGATTTTCACTCCTGTCCCATCCCACAGAAAAAAATCTTGTTCCATGACAATCCCTGGTCAGAGTAAAAAAAATAAAAAATTCTGTCCCATTCGACTCCTGGTAAAATGACTCCCACTCCCATTCAGAATGACTCCCGCTCCTGTACCGCTCCCATGTTTTTTCCATGCCTACCTTAGTTGAATAAACCCAAACATAACATATAACGTTGCATTTTACTAATTTATTGAGCACTTGTTTCCTTTAAACAGTGACATTACTTTTATGTTTTATGTCTTTTATGTTATGTCACACTAGACTCTCATGAAGTTCAGTAATATTAGTGACTTCCCTGTCAGTTCTTTGAGCTTAATAGATAGGTCGCTACTTTCGACCTATTTTGCAAATCAATTTTTACCACATCGGTTTCTCCACTGGTGTTTTCTCCCTCCACTGCTGCTGTTCTAATTCCGGCGGAAAGCAGCTTCCGGAAGCACTGTTAGCTTCTCAGGCCCGTAGCCAGGATTTTGAATGGGGGGTTATCAAGGCAGGAGGGTGGACCTTTTTGTCCAGCCGGGGGTATGGGGGCTGCCTAGGTCCTGGGCGAAACCCTGGTGTGGGGCCCGGGGGTGAGGGGATGCTTTAGGTTTAGGAAGTCCCCCTGAAGCTCCTGATTAAAGTTAAAATGGCTTTTGGTTCTACATTTTTTTTACTAATAAAATATATATCTGTACAGCAACTTTACTTTGAGCAGCATGTAGAGGGATGTTTTTTTATTAACAAAATGTTACAGCACTTGCTTTATGGTTTTCTTAGCAAAGCAACCAAACAGGTACAATAACTACCAGTACTTAAACACTAAAGCCAATTTCTTCTACATCAGGGTACAACAACCTGCTACAGATATCAATCTGTCCAGTCCAGCTATGTTTGTTTACAAGCACAAAGTTTATGTTTACCCATGATCCTGTTACTGTATGTCCTTTCAGATGTCAACTCCTGAATATCACTTTAAGTAGAAAAATAAAAGGACTGATCAGTTACGGGACCTATTATGGCAGAAAAACTGTCATGAAAAGGGGCTATAACTTCTTTTGATACTGTGACATTTCTACAAATATCTAATAAATAGAGCATGATCATATGCAACAACACTCCCAGTCTTTTTAGAATATTATAATTAGAATATATTATAAGATAATGCTTAGTGCCACAAATATACAGGCATCGTCCACAATTTGGGGCTTTGATATTGGGTAAAAACAAAAGCTTTAAAACCAGTGGGGAATGATAACTATTCACACAAAGCAGACACTTTATCATAGCCAGTTTGTGTGGAATGCTGATATTTCAACAAGGTTGTGGCTAAAGATTTACAACTGTCATTGGTCCTAAACCAGTGTGGCAAACTCATGGAAATTGCTATAGGTCCGTACGGACAAGTACAATTACGACTTAACCCTGAGTCACTACTGGTCCATACAAATTGCAACTGGTCCATAAATGTACATTTGTTTTCTGGGGTAAAAAATGCATAAGAAATAGCACAAATTGTCTATAATGTATTTTATTCCACCACTGTTAGCCACTATAAACAAAAGTATAAAATATGAAGTAGTGAAATATGGAAATTTAAGAAATTAGCATATACGCTACATTACAGGCAACCTCATTCATTCAGATTGAGTGATAGACTGACTGTTCATCATCTTACAGCAATATTTTAGAGCAATTTTAGATTTTCTGTTCAAGCTTGTTGTCAGCTTCTAAACATTGCGGTGTTACTGTTAACACCTGTAGCGGTGCTGGTTGCATGACGGCTGTCAAACCTGCAGCCGTTTCACACTGAGGCTCTGGAATTGGCTCAAAACAATCCTCATTAAAATGGTCACTACAAACGACGGAATGAATGCTGGGCGCTTTCCAGTCTGTCCGTGTTCGTTTAACTCGCTTAATCCATTCATCACACAATTTTGCCGGGACGGTCGGTTGGGTTAGGGGAGACACCTAATAAATCGTCCACATGGTTCTGTGTGTACACTGTTCATAATCATTCAAGTTTCCTCTAACATCATCATTTCCCATAAATCATTGCGCAATCACATTACATACTTTAATATGCTGGGCTTTGCTAAGTGTAGCAGCACTTAGGATGAACCAGTGGAGAGTCTCTAACAGGTGTGTGTGTGTTTGTTTGTTTTTTGCTGCTTCCTAAACAAATGTCAACAAAGACATGAATTTACAGCACAATACTTTAACTCTTTCACCCAAAACTATGCATTAGTGAATATATAAACACATAGCTTTGACCTTCAACACCTTACTGAATAAAATAATAAACACCCAAACAATTTAATTTTAACAGAAATCGCTTTCTAATTCAAATAGCGCTAAATACCTGCTCTGTTTAACCAAGGGATACAAGCTCGGCTAACCGGCATGCTAGCTGTTTGCATCGGGAAAACTCGTCAGAGCTCCAGTTCACATGAGCTAAACACAACAAAGTACATTCTCTAACTGTACCCAGCTTCATATTCAAGATGCTGTGTTTATAACTGGTGATATAATTCATAACGTACCGTGGTAATATAAACGAAAGAGGCGGAAACATTGATGAAAATATCTGAGCAACTAACTGCTCATTCTGTTGTGCTGCATCACTCATGAGCGAGCCGGAACATCAATAACAACAGGTGTAATGACGTCACTCGCCAGCACACTTGCCGGACTGAGCTAATCAGGTCCCCGAATCCACCGCTAGCTAGCACCTTTATTCCGTCTAGCGAGCCTGGCTGGCTGCCAGTATGACGTCAGCCATTCGCTGAGTGAGGCACTGAGGCTCTCAACAGGTGTTTACTGTATTCATTAAACTGGCCAATCGCTGAAAAAAAATGTGTGGGTCATCTAGGCGGACTTTTTTATCCTGTACCGTCCCAATCACATGATTAATAGTAAAGTTAACTCCCATCCCGCGGGAATCCCGAAAAAATGTCAGCCTCTAGTAGCAGGGGCGCTGCAGGTTTTAAACATGAGAGTATCTGTGCATACCAAGTTTTTTGTATGTATGTATGTATGTATAAATAAATAAAAATTTTAATAAAATATACAAAACAAGCAGACGCCAACAATTAAGACTTCAGCAGAGCCTCGATTCGTTGCTGCTAGCTGGTCAAAAAAGCTAACAAGACGTACTTTCTGTCTGTTATTTGCTTTCGCTACAATTAATCATGAGTATCTTTCTTATCATTATAAATACAAAAAGGATTTTACATGTACACTCACTGGTTATAAAATTATCCCTGCAAATGCGTAACTCAAGTTGTTTACATCCAAATATGCTCTGGATATATTACTGAACCATTTGGCTCACATTTTCTGGGCAGTTCTTCTGCATGCGCACCCAGGGTTTTAATAATTACTGAAACGAAACTCAATAAAACCTGTTCTCTTTTCCTCTCTCCGTGCGATTAAAACAACCTTTTCCAACACATTTACTTGGCATTTCTTCTCCTCTCGCGTACACTGCCTCCGCATGGCCACAAAGATGGCACCGGCACAGGGTTGTTATGTGTATTGCAGTCCATCTATAGACAAGTGACTTGGATATTTAAATATTATATTATTATTCATTTATTATAATAACATTTGCCTAATACCTGCATAATGCCTATAATCCGGTTTGGCTGGAGCAAAAGAAGAAAAAGGAGAACAAGTACCTAGACACTATTGATTTAGGGGTAAATGAAGAGAAAGTCACACATCAATGGCTACATTTACCCCCTCTGGCCCAGAGAGCGCTTTTAAATTTACTGTTTGTTTCTCTTGAAGGTCAGACAAATTAAACCAGGGGTTGGTAATTTGGAAAGTTAACAAAATTCGAAAGCCCTCAAAGGCCCATCCAAAGCCACACCTCATTCCACACATGCTCTTGACTGTGGGTTTGTGCATGGTAATGTCACACATGAGCAGGAAGTCATGTAAGTATTTGTTTGGATATTTCATAAGTACATCTCATAAGTTAGTGATAGCTGATATGGTGTAAAGTCCTTTTTTACCTTTTATGTATACAATTCAAAAAATTATCAACCCTAGTTTTAATAATTAAAACAGTTGGGGGTTTTTGCTCCACAATATCTACTTACACACAGGGCAAAGGGTTATTTTATTCTCAAACTGTACTGGTCGGTTTTAAACAAACACACTCTTTTAACACCACTGCAACAGATTAGCAAAATTCAAGCATGTATGATTTTAAAAGCTAGGTATTTGTGTGAGTACCAGTACTGATCATCCTTAGCATGATTTGTGTATATACATTTAAGCGATACAGAGCTTATTTTTAAAATAAATGACCATAAAAAACACTATACTGGGCAATTTTATCCCATGGATTATCACAGTGGGCTGAACCAATCTGGAACATCTATTTTCCCCGGAAGTAACATGAACTCGTTGGGACAGGTTGTCCAGCACAAGTAAACAAGCAGCGAGATTAATTCCTTTTTACGAAGCAATTCCATAGGAACTGAGTCCGGTTTTAGACATAAAAGCTTGGGCTTTGTGCTAAGTAGTTCTGCCTTGAAGTCGCACTGATCAAGTTCAAGTGGTCTTCACAGACTAATAAATTGTGTCCGAAGGGAAACATTTCAGAGTGTGGCTTGTGCTGATGTTATGTTTTCTGCGATTTCTGCACTTATTGTTTGTGCAGCCATATGCTTTGCTCTCCCCCATTTTGATGGTGACACAGCTCAGCACTGACCAATAATGTGTTATCTTAGACTGGTGTCTGCAGAACGTAGCCCAGCCAATAGGACAAAACAATGAATTTGCGTGTTGCAGCACTCACCATAGACACAGAGACTGGTACGGACCTGAGCATTGTCCTGGACGTGGATGGGACCTTGGACATGGGCTTAGACATGCGGGGTGTAGGCTGCCCTGTCACCTTCTAGTGGGGGTGCTGGGATGCAACCACCTTGTCAAATTCTAAAGAGTGCTTGCACTCAGGAGTGCAGGCCACTCTGTTGAGTACTCCAGGAAAGATGCTGCCTCATCAAGAATCGAACACTCACAACAAAAGCAGGTGACAAAGGTATCATATGTGATACTTGTGCTGCCTTCCTATTGCAGGAGAGCTGTTAATCGTGACTAGCAGAACCAAAGTGTGTGCACAAATCACTTCTCAAGAGATGAGATGCACCACAGATGTGATCATGTCATGTGCAGGTGTGACAGCTATGTACCTAGTATAAGGAAACCGCTGACACCATGATCATATAAAGTACAATTTCACACAGCATGCAAAGCTTGCAACAAGCACTTTGTTAAAAATAATCTCCCTCACTCCACGTGTAGGTTTGAGTTTACTTCACATTATGTTATTTCCATCACTATGAAGAACTAGGGTATACAAGAAGAGCTGTTTGAAATTACAGGACAAATTGATTTAATGGGATGCAGCATTTTATTTTCACATACAGGACAATCCTCTATTATACGGGACAGACGACGACCCCTGATTAATTATGCCTAATCTAGAAAGCTATTAAAATTTCTCCAATGAGATAAACCCCATTAGAAATAATTTTTCCTCCCTTTGAAACTGCAATATGGTGAAATATGTGTCTACACACAATAGTAAAATGTTTAACCAAGTATTTTGACACATTTGACAACTTAATGTCATAACTGTGTAAATCAAATCTAGCTAATATGTGTGCAGTCAGTAATACACCCTGGCTTGGTTGTATTTTTTGCCTCACCAATTGTATATCTTAACATAATTTCACTGCCACTTCCTATGGTGGTAAAAAAAAGATGTATGAAGCATGTAATGTAATTAGATGTGCACATATGTGAAATGGAAGCTATTAGAGTCCCAGATTTTTCTAAGCTATTAGAGTCCCTAATTGTTCAGAAAATAACCACACTTCAAGTGCTGTCTTACTTGCTGGTGCTCTCCTTCGGAAGGATATAGGAAAGTTCAGCCCCAGCACTACTTTCCAGGGTGGCATTGGGCACATAAATGTGGACCAGGCGGCTTATCTCTGATACATTACACAATGTATCTTTTACTATCACCATGTGGTAGCCAGCACCTGAGAGACACAAGCAAAATCAATGTGCTCATTATTACATATAACCCTTTGTGTGATGCTATCAGTAGATAACAAAATTAGTCCTCATGAAGCATCAATGCAGACATAGGCTTACAGACCTCTGTGTTAATGGGCGAAACATGGAGGTTATTACACCACTCTGTTTTGCAAGTAAAATTAATTTACAAATTATAAAATAAAATAATCTGGCGTTTGCAGTTAGTCTTCAAAATTACTTCCACAATGGATTGGTGCATGTCTCCATAACATGAAGGTAGCTTATTAATGATAGATGCAAATTATGCTACGGAAAGCAATGTTTAGTTTGGGTGGGTAGAAAGATAAATAATTTTATTCTACCTGCCACTTTGTCTGGTAAGCCAAAAAAATTAATTACCTATTATTCAGTCATTTTTTCAATCATATTACACAGGAAATAAATGCAAGCTAAGGCATTTCAACTTGGATATTAATACTTAAGATGTTTTATCACTCATACAAAGGGGAACAATATGAAAATTGCACAAACAATACTAAGGTCTGGATGTGAACTGGTGAAAATCCCCTGTCACCCTCCAAGTTTATGCCATGGTTTTACTGTACCGTATTTGTTTTTGAGGAAGAGAGGTGAGCCACAGCACTGGAGTTCACCACCAGCCATAATAACAATGCGGTCTCCAAGTAGGTCAGCCTCATCCATGAAGTGTGTGGTGAGAAGAATAGTGCGACCTTGTTTCTCGCCCTGCAAAAGATCCCATGTGGCTCGCCTAGCTGATGGGTCCATACCAGAGGTAGGCTCATCCAGCATCACCACCTACAAAATTAGCATCAACAAAAGTGATTAATCTTGTACGAATAACTCCATAAATGATGTTGCTGCTGCTATCAAGAACCAAAATATAGTTGCTGCATATTCAGTAGCCTCAAAAAAAAAAATCATTATTGGTATGTAAGCAGATTAATAGGTGAACATGGATTATTCCAAGAGAAAGACTATTGATTATTAAAATACCACATTACCAAAAAAATCTAAACCAAATACGTTGATTACTGAGAGTTTGGTTAAAAAAAAAAAAATCAATCAATCAATCAATCAAACAGCATTAATTCAGCAGTTCCATCAGCTGCAAGGTTATTGACAATACAACAATGATTATTTACTGCCAACTGAACTCACTGAAAAGAACATCTGTAAAGCACATCACATTTACTCACCACAGTCGTGGGTATTTAGAAAACAACAACTGACCTTTGAGTCTCCAATAAGTGCAATTCCGATAGAAAGCTTGCGCTTCATTCCACCCGAAAGGGTCTTTGACCGTGCACGCCTCTTATTCTCCAGATTTAGGATACGGATGATGCGATCGACCTCATCTGGAATCTTTTCACAAGGGTAGCCCTTCAGCTGGAGAAATAAATTGGAAGGAACAGTAGAAGTGAGGAAAAACACAGGAGGCAGAAAAAGTAACAAAACAGTAGTTCCACAGAAGAATTACAGTTGATGCCAAAACTTTACAAACCCCTAGGAAAAATACACTGCCTTGTCAAACTATGGTCTCCATTTAGAATTAAATAAGGTAATAATTAAGAGCCTTTGACTGGATAATTACTACAGTGATAAGTATGTGTCAGATGGCAGCAATCCTAATAACCCTAAATGATTGTTGTAAGAAAAATCCTGTGGTATTGGAAAAGTAACTGCTGTGTTTCAGAAGAGTTCTATCTTTTATTGGCTTGTCTACTCCTGAAAATTACTGGCACCCTCTTTTTTCATAGCCATGCCTTTATAATATGTGCAGAATGTACTTTGAAATATGCATGGGCATTTTACGAAAATATGTTGTTTCAAAACACAATGCACTTTTCTGCATTCATTTTTGAATCATATTATGAAGTGTAGAGGATAAAATATCCAAATCTTTCCTATCTTTCTGCGTATAACATTGTTTTTAAACATGTCAATATTTTTTCAGGCATTTGTTCACAAATTGGAATTCCTTTATTTCTCATAGACTTGGCCTTTCCTGGATACTGCTTTTATACCAAATCATCAAGTTGACATCATGAGTTTTAAATCACGTCATTAATTGCTTTACAATATTACTACTCCTAAATTCCACACATCACTCTGGTTTGGAACATGTTATAGGGCTGAAACTAAGGAAATCATCTGTATTCATAAATGGAATAAGGTTGACCAGACAAAACACTAAATATCTTGGGTTTATACTGTCTGCATACATACAACCAAAGCAAATTTCTAAATCACTGCTGTCTTTTATTACACATTACTTTCCATATGTCCTGACTTTTTATGATTTGGACTGCATTAGGCATAACAATCAGATCACCTCTCTCTGTCCCTGATTCCTGTTTACAAACCTAAAATCTGTAGCCAAAGACCAGCAGTAAAGACAGTCCAGGTGTGGACTGAGGAAGCCACCGCAGCTCTACAGGATTGTTTTGACTCTACAGACTGGGGAATATTTGCAGAGGAGACAGACCTGGAGGGTCACACATCAGCTGTGCTCTCATAAATAAATTACTGCACTGAGAATGTGACCACAACAGAGACTGTTAAAGTGTTGCGGGACCAGAAACCGTGGTTTAACGGTGAGGTGCACACCCTGCTTAGAGCACGGGATGATACTTTCAAGTCAGGAGACCAGCAGGCTTACAACGAGGCATGCCGGGCCCTGTGAAGAGGCATCAAAAAAGCCAAACACAAATATAAACAACTCATCGAGGAGCACTTTGACGAGAACAACACCAGAAATATGTGGAAGGGAATCAAGACACTCACTGGCTACAAGGAAACGCACACATCAGCAGACTCCTCGGACAGCACCCCACCGGACACCCTGAACCAGTTCTTTGCTCGCTTCAACCAACATAACAGAGAGGCGTGCACCTGCCCTGCTCTTCCAGAGAGGGGCGACGACCCCATAAAACTGCAGCAGCACCAGATCAGAGCCACCCTCTGCAGAGTCAATGCGAGGTAAGCTACTGGTCCAGACGGAGTAATAGGAAGGGTACTTAAAGCATGTGCAGAACAACTAGCAGGGGGTTTTACTACCATCTTTAACCTTTTGCTACTGCAATGTATGGTTCCCACCTGCCTCAAGACAGCCACCATCGTTCCAGTGTCTAAGAAGAGCACAGTGAGCTGCCTAAACGACTGTTGCCCTGACCCCATCATCACCAAATGTTTTGAGAGACTTGTCTTGTCTCACATTAAGGCTGCCATCCCTGCTGATCTTGATCCACATCAGTTTGTATACAGAGCAAACAGGTCAACAGAGGATGCCAACCTGAACACCAGAACACCTCAGGGATGTGTTCTCAGCCCCGTCCTCTTCTCCATCTTCACACACAACTGTTCCCCCATTCACACCAGCAACATCAGCGTCAAATTGACCCACGACACCACTGTCATAGGTCTGATAACAGATAACGATGAGTGAGCCTACAGGAAGAAGCAATGGGGTGACAACAATAACTTGGACCTTAACACATCCAACTCAAAGGAGATAATTTTATTGTAAAACTTTAAAACTTTTACCGCTCCACCATTGAAAGCCTCCTAACCTACTGCTGTAGAGCGTGGTTCAGCAGCTCTACTGCAGAGAACAGGAAGGCCCTGCAGCGGGTGGTAAGGATGGCAGAGTGGGTAACTGGAACTACACTACCCCCCCTCAGTGACATTTACAATATCAGACTTCAGAGGAGACCCATTGAAATTATCAGAGTCCCCACACACCCTGGACACCCCCTTTTCTCTCCTCTCCCCTCTGGCAAAAGGTACAAGACACTAAAAACAAAACTAACAGACTCAAGAACAGCTTTTACCCTCAAACTGTTAAACGTGCAACCCCACCACCACATACTGTCACACACACTGAACGAATAACCATCATTCAGACCATCTTCCTGGACAGTGCAATATTACTCGTATTTAGAGTAAGTGCAATACTCATGTTTAGAGCAGGTCTCGAACATCATATAACATTATAGCATCATGCACCTTATGATTAAAAAGCTCTACCTCTTACCCTGTGTATACCATGCAGCTCTGACATATCATGCACCCTTGTGTGTATAGAGGAGCAGATCAGCCAAACAACCTTCATTTGATGATACAAGCATGAAATTTGGCAGAAGTACTCATTGTTGGGTAGACTTTAAGAAATATGTGCTAGCCACTTGAAATTCCATTATTGTTCTATAAATAGCCAAAGTGCAGATATTATTGAGATTAATATTGTGTTTCTTTGCCATAACATTACTTCAATTCAATTCAGTTTAATTTGTACAGCGCTTTTTACAATTGACATTGTCGCAAAGCAGCTTTACATAGTAAAAGTAATTTTAAAAGCAATTTAAACATTTTTCTACAACCCCTACACATCCTTAATGAGCAAGCCCGCAGCGACAGTGGCAAGGAAAAACTGCCTCAGTTGACACGAGGCAAAAACCTTGAGAGGAACCAGGCTCAAAAGGGAAACCCATCCTCATTTGGGTGAAACCATAAAATACAAACCATATATGAGAAACTTCATTTCAGTCCAACATGTAGTCCGGTTGGATGTACCACAACTGTAAGTCCTAAATAATTGTAGCAAAAGAGTTTATATCACCAGCAGTGAAAAGTCATCTTCACAGTCT
>JBCNYH010000005.1:11690121-11700792 GCA_039654325.1 Tandanus tandanus
GAGGAAGAGCCTGGGGGTTCAGAGGGGGGTCTGCCTATCACTGGGGCTGAGGTCACCGAGGTAGTTAAAAAGCTCCTTGGTGGCCGGGCTCCGGGGGTGGATGAGATTCGCCCGGAATGCCCCTTTATTGCCACTTACGGCTATATCTATTATTATTACATCACTTTTTCTCTTGGCCATAAAACCAAAACCTTGCAGCAAAAAGTCAGTACATTTGGCAGCATGGTGGAGGGTCATGCTTTGAACAATACTTTATAATTTTGCATTCATTGGTCATATGACCTGGCAGGTATCATTGATTGAATTTGCTATTTTTAAAAGCTTTTCCCCCTTGAACTGCTTGACAAAAAGTTATAAAACTTGGTATACAGGTTACACTCTTTACAGGGAAAAATTCTGTCTCATAGTTCTACACACATGAAATAGGAAGAGGTGTTCGATCAAAAAACACGGCCACCACAAGCCAATGAATTTACAACATTCCCAAATATTATGCAGTTCAACCAATATCAGTAAACCATTGCATCAATCATTCTAAAAATCTTCCATGATAACAAGGCCTGATTGACAGGATTTCTTTTACATTTTAAAGCAATTCCTAAAAAAAATATTTCATAAGCGCTTGCACATGGCAGTTTTGAGCCAATTTTTAATATGTGAAAAATCAATTTAAAAATGTTCTTGTCATGATTCGTAACTTCATTCATTCATTCATTTATCCGTTTAACCCTAATTAGGACAGTTCCTAAATACTAATCATTTGGACCAATATCAATCACCATTGCATTAATCATTCTAAAATTTCTTGTCCACAATGACAAGGCCTTAATGACAGAATATTTCTCATTTGAAAGCAAGCTGCTGCTGTCAAAATACACAGATTCCACAAGCACTTAAACATGCCTATTTTTAAGACAACTTTTAATATGTAAAGAATACATTTTATAATCATCATCTCGTGAACTATAACTTTAATTGATGCAAAATTGCACTAGACCCTTTAGGGAATGCTCCAGTTTAATTCCGAAGGAAAAGTCTCCCTGTCAGGGAACATCGAAGCTATGTGTCAATCAAATTGCAATGGTTACATTGGAATTTTTGGATATTTAATTCTCATGTGTTTCTGAACCGCTGCCCAAATCAACACAAGTTTGTTAGTTATGAAGTTATCTTAGTAAAATAAGCTGTACTCTTTGAGGTGAGCTAATGGAGCCGTCCCGCATATGTGCTGTGGAACTAGCAAAGTGAATTCTCATTCAGCGGTTAACCTATGTATTCACTCAATGCATCTTATTACAGCCAAATGAAAGATACAATAGCAACAGCTCAAAAAATAAATGAATTAAATAATTGGTTGTAGTGGAAAAAAAAACACAGATGGTCTACATCACTGCATGTCCCAGTTCTCTTCAGGATATATCATCTTCATAGTTTCATCCTGAAGAGAACTGGGAGATGCAGTGATGTAGACCATCTGTGTTTTTTCTTCCACTACAACCTTCAAAGTTTCATCCATATATAAATATATTAAATATAAAAAGATATTTTTAGTTGAATAAAATCACATCATTGAGAAAATTGCTATCCCAGTCCCAACCATCTGTTTTTCAGTACATTATGAGCAGTAAGAGACAGGAGTGAATTTTTTCATCTCACTCCCACTGAAATATTCCTGTCCCAATCTCCTAAAAAAAAAAAAATTATTATAATTCAGCACAATCCTAATTTCATTACAAGAAAAAACAAACAAACAAACAAAAAAACACCCCAAACCTGTCTCAATTCCAGGACAGAATAAAAAGTACTCCTGTCCCATCCCAGGAGTCACTCACTTGCCAAACATCTTTATTCTAGGGTCACAGGGAGGCTGGCACCTATCTCAGCTGACACTGGGTTTACACAGGGTACACCCTGAACAGCTTGCAAGACCATCGCAGGGCAAACACACACACAACCATTCTCACTCACACCTAGGAGCAAGTTAGAACAGCCAATCAGCGTGCATGTCTGACTGTGGGAGGAAACCTTCCAAATTTTACAATAGATTAGCTGAACAAGCCAGTGCAGTGTCATGTGTTCGTCTATTTCTCATGATTGATCCTCAAATTTATTCTGTGTCATTTTTTAAAAGTTGCTCAACGGTAATGATGACATTTTGAGGACAGAGGATCCTGCTACTTTAAGTGGTTCTTCTGCTAATTAAAAACAATTTGAAAGCCTTGAAACCATAAAAGTCAAATTTTATTGTGCTTTCTTATTTATTTATTTTTTGCTTGTGCGCCCATGTAGTATTTACCAAAACAATTATGGACCTCATGCTCAGTGCATAAATTAATATTTCCTCAATAATCCCGTCTACATCCCATTATGGGGAAGATCCAGCGACATCCACCTCACCTTCAGTCATCAGTACAAAAGTAAATTTTTCTCCATGCTCTGTACAAAGCTAGCCAAAGTTGATGCTATTTTTTTATTTAATTACCTTTCCACATCAAGCACTTTTTAAATTAAAAAAATGTATTCCCTGATGGAATTTAGTTCAGTATTAGCAGCGATTCATGTTTAAGATTGTTTTAGATTCATAATAAACAACTTTTTTTTTTTCATACCAGGCAACAAAGATTTGTATCTGGGCAAGGTTTTTCATGTCTAGAAAATATTATTCTGAAGTTTCAGGCCGATTTGTACCTGGGAAGTACATCTCCTGAGGTGGGATTTTTGGATATGCATAGTCACATTAGGCTGTCGGCAACAAATCCATCATGCATCATCCTCAATAATTTTTGTTGTTGTATTTCTCAAACTAACCCAATAATACAAATACTCATACCTTCAAAACATACCTTTTAATTATACCCAAAAATATTACTGACAGAACTCAGATAAACTCCATGTATTTGCAGCTCATTTTATGCAAATTACTAGTTCCAGACTACTGATTATGCATGCACATTTTGATATTGATTGAACTTAACCTTATGGTTAAAGTGGTCATCTAATCAACATGAATCAAGCAAAATACAATATCATTACCATCAACAGTAACCCCTACAAATCATATTGGAATTGATTGATGTTAACTATACCTAATTTAGTGTTAAATGCTCCACTCCATAGTTTTTGGAGTTTTTGGAACCACAAATTTCTTTATCATCAAAGTTTTATATTGAACACATATTGTAATGAATAAGCCCAAAATATCCCCCAAAAGATACCTTTGAAAAGCCTTATGGCCACCCTTTGTAAGCCCATGTGACAATTGAGGTACCAAAATGCTGTTTTTCCCTTTCTAAAGATAATAAGTATATTGACATAAGCATATGCTTTTTCTGACATAGAACCTGCTGAAAATTTTTAATTATGTTAAAATCAACAAGTTTGGTGAGGAGTGAGGTGGTGTGCATGTGTGTGTTAATGGGTATAGCAATGGGGAGCCTGTATATAGAGCACCCGTGCTTTCGGTGCATAATTGCTAATTATTTACATCATCTGGACTTATTGTTAAAGCTATCAGTGTACATGTGATTGTCTGCATGTCGTTGATCGACTTTGTAGTCGTGTCATCGGAATTTGTGGCCGCATGTTCTGGACGCTTGAGTGAAGAGAGGAGCAGAGCTGTCAACCAATCACCACCTGGTGGTGAGCTGGCTCCGATGGCGCGTGAGGCTGTCCTCCAGACCTGGCAGGCCTAAGCGTGTAGTTAGGGTCTGCTGGAAACGTTTGGCGGAGTCTCCTGTCAGAAGGGCCTTTAACTCCCACCTCCGGTAGAGATACAATCACATCCCAAAGGAAGCAGGGGACATGGAATCCAAATGGGCCATGTTTCATGCCTCCCTTATTGAGGCGGCAGACCATAGCTGTGGCCGGAAAGTCATTGGTGCCATAAAGTCAGTGGTGGACACCTGTGGTAAGGGGAGGCCTTCCAGCTGAAGAAGGAGGACTATCAGGCCTTTTTGGAAAGGCCAAAAGGCCAGTTCCGGCAGGCCAAACGTGCTGCAGCCCGGGCTGTCGCCGATGCAAAATCTCAGGTGTGGGAGGAGTTCGGTGAGGGCCTGGAAAGTGATCGGTTGGCCTCGAAAAGGTTCATGACCACCATCTGACACCTCAGGAGGGGGAAGCAGTTCTTCACAAACACTGTTTACAGTGGAAGTGGGGAGCTGCTCACCTCGACTGCGGATGTTGTTGAGAGGTGGAAGGAATACTTCGAGGACCTCCTCAATCCCTCCAACAAGCCCTCCGTGGAGGAAGAAGACCCTGGGGGTTCAGGTGGGGGTCCGCCCATTGCTGGGGCTGAGGTCGCCTCGGTGGTCATGCTGCAGGGGTGGATGAGATCTGCCCTGAATATCTCAGAGCTCTGGATGTTGTAGGACTATCTTGGTTGACACGTCTCTGCAACATCGCGTGGTCATCGGGGGCCGCACCTCTGGTTTGGCAAACCGGTGTGATAGTTCCCCTTTTTAAAAAGGGGGACCGGAGGGTGTGTTCTAACAAATTGTGGAATCACACTCCTCAGCCTACCCAGGAAAGTCTATGCAGGAGTACTGTAGAGGAGGATCCGACCGATACTCGGATTCAGGAGTCTGTTATACTGATTTAGATTGATTGTTTTTATTTTGCATGCGTATGAGCAGAGGCGTATGAACCTCTATTTTTTAAATTATTAATAAATGTGTTTTTCTTTTTTTTATTGGTGCTCCTTGTCATGCAAGTTGGCGATACATAAAAGTTAACTTAAGTTAAAGTCAACTTAGCGATGCAGCAGCCTTATTGGGTTTCCCGTGGTGGACACACACTGGATAGGACATGGGACAACCATCCAATCCACACTGCATGACTATGTTGCTCAACCCGGGAGCTATGCTAATGTATATCATGAAGAACAACATCACAGCATGTCCTACAATAATCTACTAACTATGACTGGATTTTTGATTTATGATACTAAAAGGAAAAAACGTCACCTGGGCATAGAAAAGCAGATGCTCTTGGACAGTGAGGTTATCAAAAAGCACATCGTGTTGTGGACACAGGCCTAAGCTGCGGCGGATCAATGCCATATCCTGGCATATATCATAGCCATTGATGTAAGCTCGGCCACTGCTGGGAGGAAACAAGCCTGGAAGAAAATAGGAATGCACTGAAGGAAGCAAAGTCAATGAAGATCAAACTGACTGAACAGAAAAGGAAGCTAAAGTTTTAGACTTCAGTCCTCTGTTGATATGAATCACATTTAAGCAGCTTACCAGTCAGTATAGACAGCATAGTGGTCTTTCCAGCTCCATTGTGTCCCAGCAGCACTGTGATTTGGCTTTCAAACATGTTTAATGTGAGATCTTTCACTGCTTCTTTGGTCTTATTGCCCATTTTAAAGACCTGTAATGAGAAAAATCTCAATCACAGCAAAATCATTATACACATGCAGGTCATAATGACCATTTTTGCACACTAGACAGCACCATCTGTCCTCAGAGTATCACACATGCTCCATGTCACTGTGTACCTTGGCCAGGTGCTTGATTTTGATCCCTGAGACTAATCCAGTTGGTTCCTCTTCAATGAACTCGCCCTTTAGTGCTTTCTCTGCGTCCTCTTCTTCCTCCTTCTCCTTAAGTAGGGCAACCCGAGGGCTGTTGCACCAGTATGAGGGCTGTGGTAGCAAGTGTTACACATTATAGAAATATAACAGACTCATTTCTGAGAAAAAAGCATTACATCATTCAACCTTTCAGGAATAGTGTTCACATATTTTTAAATTTCAGTATGAGGGCTCTATAGTATAGTATCTATAGAGCTGCAGTATTAAAATTAAATTACTTTCTTTTATGATTGTTAGAAATTCTTACATTATTTAGTAAGTACTACAAAGTTAAGGGTTTTAATGTTTTACTATCTCTAAGAGACAAAAACTAGAAACTGGAGACCAACAGCTGTATATAGCTGCTATAAAATATAGCATCAGGATGGTGACAAGAAGTTCATTTATTTTCCTATCATCATAGTTTACTCATAATAATTAATGTTTAAGTATAATTGTGTACACAGAGTGATATTGAATTAGACGTTTAACCAGAAAAAGCCACATAGTTAATTTTAGTTAAGTCATTGTGTATATACTTAAAGGAGGTAGAAAAGCAATAATTAGAACTGAAGAACAACTGAGTCCATAATATCTGGACAGTGACACAATTTTCATAATTTTGCCTCTGTGCACCAATGGATTTGAAATGAAGCAGTCAAATCACGTTGACATGAGACCAATATTGGGTGACCTGCTAAAGTAGGATGTTCACATCTAGTCAAAAATCACTATATTGCCAACAGCTGGATGAAAGAGATAAAGGTAAGGTGAATTAGCCTAATGTTGACAATTCAGTACTAGTACTTTTTATCCACAACCATTTTCTAACATGTATAATTTAGAAACAATCTCTGAATTTGCTTTACACAGACTTTTTGCATTTAACAAAAATACTGAATTAGCCATTTAGGAATGACAACCATTTTTCCATACAGTTCTCCATTTGTTTAAAAGTATTTGAAAACTTGAGTGAAAAGAAGCTTCATCGCCAGGTCTGGAAGATAATTAACATGGGTGATTGCAGAATCTTTTTGACCAAAAAATTTATTCACAACATCTAGCTAATCAGGATGAGGGCTGTGCTAGCAAGTGTTATGTAGTAAACTTTTACCACAGGCTTTGGCAAATAATTGTTAATAATGTTAGTTTGTCAATTATTTTGAGCCTGTGAAAATAGATAAATGCCGTAAAAAATTATATAGTTCCTAAATGGTTAATGCAGTAGTTTTGTTAAAACCTCTGAATTAAAGCTAAAAGCCTACACTTTACCCACATCTTTACTGCTTCATTTCAAGTCCATAGTGGTGGTGTACAAAGGAAAAAAAGGAAAAGTTGTATTACTTTCAAAACACTTATCAACCCGACTGTAAAATAAGAAATCATCTCAGACATGTTTTTTGCCCAATGCAATTCTAAATCTGTGACCCGATCTGGCAAAATGAGTCTGATTGACCAAAAATTGAAAAATGGGGTAGTGGCACGGTTGAAAGGAGGACAATGTAAGCTTTACAATGATACCAAGTTTTTTGTTAAAATATCTTGAAAAATGACAAAGTTATGGACATTTGAAGTTTGTTGGATTACATCAATCATTCTGAAGAAAAACAGGGGGAAAAAATGCATTTAAAATTTTGGGACTGTTCTGACAAAGTATCCTTCAAATATCCTTAACAACCAATGGGTTGTTCCTTCCTTCGTCTGACATAAAACCTGGCAGTACATTTCATTCCACAATTTCCCACAACTTCAAGAGAAAATGAAGCAAGGGAGATGTCAGAATTCAAATATAAACTTAGTTTATTAAACTTCAATTACCTGTACCAGCTCACAGGGCCAGAAATTACAACATGAAGTAATGGTACTTCAGACAGGCGTCACTTGAAACAGACACTTAACTGATAACTGTCACTGAACAATATCACGGTCCTGTGTGTCTCTAGGCTCTTTTCTTCTTAGACATTGTGAACATTTCACAATAAAATATACAAAAATTAAAATTTAAACAGTAGGTTAAGCCCTTATAACAAACACTACCAAGACACATTATGTATCACATAATACAGTTACAGTGATGACTAGCAAAGGTTAGCCAATTCTGCTAGCCACTAAGTACTCAATCTATGGTGCTGCATGCAAGCCATTTTTTGATGATGGGTTCGATAACCAAAGCCAGATGCTGCCATTACTGTTTATTACACAAAAGGCAGCGCACACTTATGGCTGCACCAATCAGCGTGCTCATTTGTCGGTCATGGCTGGGGTCACCGGCCACTGTATTGGCAAGGCAGATTTGCATACAAGTTTTTGAGCGCCCTGATTAGCTTTCCGTAGGATGCATTGCCACGTAAGTTGTATATATAGAAAGGAGAGGTCCCCCTGCGTCAGAATGTACCAGGATAATGGGGGTATTGCCAGTGAAAGCGTGATTAGAATGTGTTGAATTTTAGAAATTTTGCGGATATTTCCTGGTCTTTTCTACCAAGTTAAGATGTAAGACCCTCTGCTAAATCGTAAATTTCATGATTTTATTTAATTTTCTCTGCTATAAGACTTCAGGAAATGATAGATTAATAGTTCATAATTTTTCCATTTCATTTTCTAAACTGCTTAATCCTAATCAGGGTAGCGGGGAGGCTGGCACCCATCTCAGCCGACTCTGGGTGAGGGCGGGGTACATCCTGGACAGCTCACCAAGCCATCACAGGGCCAAAAAACACACACACAACCATTCAAACTCACACTCACACCAAGGGACGATATGGAACAGCCAATTAGCCTACTGTGCTTGTTTTTGGACTGTGGGAGGGAACCGGAGAAAAATTTATATTTCAATGCATTACATTATATTTCGGCCTGTATTTCTGAAGTGGTACTTGTGACTTCCGACTAATGTTGCCAGATTGGGTCACATTTTAAAAATGTTAAACAATTTAGTCACTCCATATTTTCAGTAGATGACCCTGTATTCTTATTGTGGGCTCTGGCAAAATCTAATTTTTGTACAAGTCCTGTCTTGTAGGAGAATCTACAAAATCATTTACACTGGTGAAATGTAAATGGAAACATGTAAATAAGGTAATAGAAGTAGTAAGATATCAGAACCTACCAGAATGAAAAAGTACCAAGGCCGTGGTACTCCATACTCGCCAGGAAAAACAGCTTCAACATACCAAGCTACCAGGCTGTAGAGTATGGCATCTAGCAGCAAGAGGCCAAGAACCTGAGCCAGTGTGAAGTTATCATCCACAGTCACAGGCTTAAACAAATTACTCCACTGGATCCCCATGCCTGTTTGAAATAGGAGTAATATTAAGTAAAAATGATTTATTAAACATTTAATTCAATCACGGAGAGAATCAGGAGGACCTACCTTTGCCTTCAAACATGCCAATTAGTTGGGCACCCATACCCATGGCCACATTGGAGATAAGGCAGGCAGACACTTTCTGAGTATGCGATAGCAAGTCATAACGTGGCCACAGGAAGAGGTATGGCAGGTAGCTAAAGAAATAGAGGAAACCACTTGCTGCTGCTGCAACATTGGCTGTGTGTGTGTGTGTGTGTGTGTGTGTGTGTGTGTGTGTGTGTGTGTGTGTGTGTGTGAGAGAGAGAGAGAGAGAGAGAGAGATTGTGAGTGATGGAAAGATGTAGAAGGCAAAGGTAAAAAGAAAGGAAAATAACAAAAATTTAAATTATTTATTGTATTTATCTTTTTATACAACACTATATATCCAAAAGTATTTTGACATTATACCCATAAGTGGTTCTTCCCCAAACTGTTGTCACAAGTTGGATGCACACAACTATATGCAATGTTTCGGAATGCCATAGTTTCGATGGAAGTAAGGGCCACAAATGTGTGCCAGTATAACATTGCCCCTGTGCACGTGGTGAGGTCTATGAAAATAAATCCCCATAGCCATGTTCCAAAATATAGTGGAAAGCTTTCTTCAAAGAGCAAATGTTATTATAGCATCAAAAACAGAATCAGTCACATAAAAGTAAGTACATTTTCATATTTATCACTTCATCATTAAAATTAGAATCAGGCATTTCAGATTATGTGGTACTGATTAAAACCTCCTGCAGGTGGAACCTGTCTTATCATGACAGATGTCTAACATGACATCTAAGCTCTGGTGTTCTCTTTGCTATTTAAGTGTGCCCTATCATATTACCATAATCTAAAGAGCTCTATATAACTTCTATAAAAAGGCTGTGGATGTTTATTAATCAGGCAAACTAATGTGAACATGAATCAAATTTATTTTAAACATCTCATTCCATTGAATGGAAACTCATCTGAATGTTGCATAGATTTCAACCGCCAATTTGTCCAGCACTGGCCACCCAGCAAATTCAGCACAAGAGAAGCCTGTCTGATGCAAAAAGAAGTCTTTTTTTTTTTAATAACAGGATCTGCACACAAGTCTCGCAACTGTTGGTGTGAAAGTGAATATGTCTACAGTCAGGTAGAGAGTGGACACATTTGACCTGCATGGGCACCATTCTATGACAGCCTTTCTGTTCCCAAAAATTGATCAAGACTACTGTTTGCCAATGACCGTATGGTCATGCTCCTGATGAGGTGGCGGATGGTCTCCTGAGGGATCTCCTCCCAGACCTGGACTAAAGCATCCACCAACTCCTGGACAGTCTGTTGTGCAACGTGGCGTTGGTGGATGGAGCGAGACATGTTGTCCCAGATGTGCTCAATTGGATTCAGGTCTGGGGAACGGGCGGACCAGTCCATAGCATCAATGCCATCGTCTTGCAGGAACTGCTGACACACTCCAGCCACATGAGGTCTAGCATTGTCTTGCATTAGGAGTAACCCAAGGCCAACCGCACCAGCATATGGTCTCACAAGGGATCTGAGGAGCTCATCTCGGTACCTAATGGCAGTCAGGCTATCTCTGGCGAGCACGTGGAGGGCTGTGCGGCCCCCCAAAGAAATGCCACCCCACACCATTACTGATCCAATGCCAAGCCGGTCATGCTGTCACAGACTCTGTCACGTCTGTCACATGTGCTCAGTGTGAACCTGCTTTCATCTGTGAAGAGCACAGGGCACCAGTGGCGAATTTGCCAAT
>JBCNYH010000005.1:11700892-11712720 GCA_039654325.1 Tandanus tandanus
TCGAATATAAATTGCTACTTTTAACCTATAAAGCAATTAATGGTCTTGCACCACATTATCTTAGCAAACTTCTTGTTTATGATCCAGCTCGCCCCCTTAGATCAATAGGTGCAGGCTGCTTAGTGATACCTCGAATACTGAGGACTACTGCAGGGGCCAGAGCTTTCTGTTACAAAACCCCTCAATTATGGAATAAACTTCCAGTAAATGTTCAGGACTCAGACACGGTCTATGTTTTTAAGACTAGGCTGAAAACTTACTTGTTTAGTCAAGCATTTTGTTAATAGGCTTTATTAGATAAAGGAGCAGATCTGGGGTTTCTCAGGCATAGAGAGTTTTGGTAAACTGTGATGTTGGGATGCTGTCGCTCCCTCACTCTACATGCTCACCCAGGTCCGTTGACAGTGGATTGGCTGATTGCCCAACGTTACAGGGTGCCCTCATGTCTGCCTGTTCTTGTGGTCCAAGTGGGAGAGGGCAGTGTGCAGAGCCAGTGCTATTGCATTGTCTGTGGGTCTTTTTGGCTTGTAGGTGAACTGAAATGGGTCGAGTGTAGCAGGCAGTGAAGATGTGATGTAAGCTTTGATTATATGCTCAAAGCACTTCATAATGATGGAGGTGAGTGCTGCTGGGCGATAGACATTGAGGCAGCTCACATTAGGTTTCTTCAGGACAGGGGCAATGGTGGTCCTCTTGAAGCAGGTGGAAACTACAGACCAGAGCAAGGAAAGGTTGAAAATGTCTGTGAAGACATCTGCCAGTTCCTGAGCACACGCTTTGAGAACACGACCTGGGATGTTGTCCAATCCAGGAGCTTCCCTTGCGTTTACTTTTTTTAAAATATTTACACACGTCTTCCTGGGGCATATGAAAAGGACAGCTGTCCTCCTCTGACAGAAACTCTGACTTGCTGTGGTTCTTAAAATGGGCAAGGTGTTCAGCTCCTTAGGTAGAGAAGCAGTCACCTCCCCCACATTGTAGCCCCCCCTTGTAGACTCTGATGGTTTTTAGCCACTCCACATGTGCCTGACGTTTGGGCCACTGTAGCAGATTTCGACATTTTCCCTGTACTGTCCCTTGGCCATTTTTATTGCCTTCCTGAGACTGTACCGGGATTTCCTGTACTCACAAGGATCTCCAGATTTAAATGCAACCGTCCTTGCTCTGAGCGCAGTGCAGTTGACCCATGGCTTCTGGTTGGGGTAAGTCCGTACAGTTACCCGCAGCATGATGTCATCGATGCATTCGTTACTGTATCCGGTAACGTATTTATTGTAGTCATTCACATTGTTGTTGGAGGCAGTTCAGAAAACTTCCCAGTCCATAGTGCGGCAGTAATGATGCAGGACGATGTCTGATTGGTCGGTCCGGTGTTGAACCGAGTGAGTCATCGGCTGCTCGCGCTTCCGCTTCTATGCCTATAGGCTGGGAGCAGCAGGACCGAGGAGTGATCTGATTTGCCGAAGGCCAGACGGGGGCGGGCTTTTTAGGCATGTGCGAGTGGGAGGTAAACATGTTCAAGGATGTTCATGTGCTGGTAGCACTTTGGCAGAATTTTTTTCAGGTTGGCTTTGTTGAAGTCGCCAGCCACAAACAGCAGTACAGAACACTGCTGTAAACTTTCTGTGCAGTTAAAAAGGTCTGCATTTGACCATGAGGTCAAGATCAGGAGAGCACCCCGACAAAACTGTTTGTGCATCCACACATCACTGCTTGTCAGTTATTATGCACGTCACCCCCAACGCGCTTTCCTGACTCCTCTGGCCGGTCCTGGCAGTGAATGGAGAGGCCTGGAGGAATAATAGCCGACTCAGGGACTGAGCAGTCCAGCCATGTCTCGTAAACTAAAGTCATTTCAGTCCTTAATGTCCGGTGGAAGGTCATCCTGGCCCGTAGCCAGTAACTTTGGACGTAAGCTAGTACAACGCTGGGAAGCGGAGAAGTTAACTTGAGCAATTCTTTTCTGTTATTGAAAGTTAGAGGTTGTCGATCTGTAACAGGATGATGATCGTGACCGCATGAGGCTCCCTTAGCTGAATTGCCTGGGGCTCCATTCATGTCATTCATGGGTACACAATTAACTATAGGTGTGGCCATGAAAGTTGGGGGAAAACAGTGGTTCCTGTTGCCTTCTGTCAGATTTTTCATTTTCCATTTTCATATCAAGACATTTAAATTTACCACATTGCCACAGGCAAACTTGAGCAAAACCACACAGCATAAAAAGTAATTTGTAAGGATTTATTGCTTTCCTGAACAATTTGAAGTATATTGGGTGAGCCTGCTAATAACAGGATGTCAAATTATTAAAAAAAAAAAAAAAAAGCCAAAGGATGTTTAAGTTACTGCACTGTAAATGCAAATGCCGCCAGGGCCATGCCCTATAATGAAAACTCAAGCTTTTCATAACTTTTAATTATCATCATGTCTAGACTGCCTGGCTTACATTTGAGTTTATTAGAACAACGCTGTAGAATTACTTTGTTAAAGTGTGAAGGCTATTATACTAAACCAAAAAATAAATGAATGAATAAATAATTATCCTTAAAATCAAAATGGCAGACCTCCTGTTGGGTTAAGGATATGGGTTCATTACATAATCTTGCTAGAATTTTTTCATATATTTGAAATCATATATTTGATATATGAATATATCATATATATTTGAAAAGGGGCTGCTTTTTGAAATTTTCTAGAGGGGCTATGGAGCTATTTTGCTACACTCATGTGCCAAAACCCTAAAATATTTCATATTTTTGTGTCCACATCTGTGTGCCAAGTTTCGTGAGTTTTCTAGCATCCCAATGTCAGTCACAAGGATTTCCTCTCTTACATCGAATGGCTGACTTCACTGCTCTGTCAGAATGACACGGTACAAAGTGAAGTCATAATATTTAACAGACATTACCATCAAGGACTTTAAACTTTCCTGACCAATTTTAAGATGCAAGTAAAAAGAAACAGAAAGTCAATACATACATGATATATTGCACTTTACCAGTAGGTGGCCCTTTGACTGTAACAAGCAACTGTTAGACGTTTGCGTTGTAGTGGGGTGGTTATTAATCAATGTGAAGTTCAGAGAAGCTGAAATAATGCATGTCGGAATTATAGCTATATTATGTGTTTTTTTACAATATTTCAAAACATCAAAATTTTCTGCCCTCCCCCACCCACATCACAATATTTATAAGATATTTTCTAGCAAAGTTTTAAGAGTTTACTGAGTCAATTTGACATGAATCAGGATCAACCATTTCGAACTGCATATAAAGCGAAAAAAGTGTACATTTTAAATGTTTATTTTCCAAGTGACGTCTAAAACATGTATTGAATAATAAAACAAAGATGTAGAGTTAAAACAGTAATGCCTGCACATTCAGTATTATACATGTACATGCATGCTACGACATGCAAATGTGTATTTATCTCTGCATCTTTCTGTTTTTTTTCCCCGCATGAACTGTAATAAGGGAATGGTTTATCTTCGACATTTTCAGCAGATTTCTCTGCCATCAAATAAATAATTATAATTAAACAAAAAACACTGCAAATATGGTTTGCATGATTTTCAGAAGCCCTGTGCAGCCAAACCAATATGAAACACAGACATCAGATTCGGACTTTGTACACTGAGGATGGAAAAACCGGACAAGCAATTGGAGACAGACTGCACAACATGGACTGGTGGGCCATCAATATCTGTTAATACATTAGTATTCCCCCAAACAAATCTTAAAAACCTTTAAATGACTGGTGAAACAAACACACGCATTCACTTTAACGTGGCACCAACTGGTATGTAATATGTCATCATATGCACCTCTTTCCTTTTCCTTTCCTCTTTACACTTACAACCTCTACTTTTTCCTTTAGCTGCCATCCATTCTATCCCCCTTTTCATCTATGGGATCTAGCTTCCTTCTTTTAGCTGAATTCTGTTCTTTGTCTTTCTCTTTCCTTTCTTCCTTAGTTGTGGAGGTTTCAAGTTGCTTTTAGCTGCCATCTAATGTTATCTGTCTGTCTTTTTCTTTTGGTCTCTAGATGTAAAATCTTCGGACACACGCATGATCTGTCTAAGTTGAAGATGAAGTTGAACTTCTAATTATCTAACCAGTGGCTTGCTAAACTGAATAACTTAACTAGGACCAAGCGCGCCCTCATGGACTGCAGACATGTACACACACACTCGAGCGCACACAAACACACACACTATATATGTAGCTATGTGTGTGTAGACCTGATGTGTCTGTGTTCTAGCTTCTAAGAGCTCTTGCACCAACTGTAAAGTTAATAGAGATGAAATCATTCATTCATTCATTTTCTTAGCCGCTTAATCCTAATTAGGGTCGTGGGGAGGCTGGTGCCCATGTCAGCGGACTCTGGGTGAGGGCGGGATACACCCTGAACAGCTTGCCAGGCCATCGCAGGGCAACACACCCACACACTCAACCATTCGCACTCACACTCACACCTAGGGGTGATTTGGTGCAGCCAGTTAGCCTACTGAGCATGTTTTTGGATTGTGGGAGGAAACCGGAGTACCTGGAGGAAACCCACGCAGGCACGGAGAGAACATGCAAACTCCACACAGAAACGACCGAGCCAGGGAATCGAACCCAGGCCTTCTTGCTGTGAGGTAGACGTGCAATCCACTACACCTCCGTGCTGCCCAGAGATGAAATCAGCTATTTCTAAATAAATTCTTGTATAGAGCCAAGATATGTAGAACATTGAATTAAGATTTCAGACAATAAGAGCACACATCGAACACTTTAAGCTGCACGCTTTACTTACTAAGTAAATAAAGTAATACCTCGCTCCAGGTATAATACGGAATCGATTACAATACAATGAGTATTATGACTGGAAGGCTGATTACTGTTGAATGGACTAGTCAGGCACTCTCGCCTCCAGGCTAAACACAATGCAATGACTGTACAACCTGCTTGGTGATTAGCTTAGTGTTCAGAGCAAGATTGCAAAGGCTGAAAGTGGCCATGAATTGTTCAGCGGGATTTTGACCGACATTTTCATTATGTTTGAAAAGCGTATGCTGGGTGCTGACCCCATCCCCCTAACGTACAGTTTGGAAACTTGTGAAAATGTTGAACCACCCCTTATGTTAAGTTTGGAACTGATGTTATAATGTACGTGTGAATGGTAGCCACTTTGTTTTTCATGGTAACATTTCGAAAAATTTCGAAAATTTGCTGCATTGCCATGCCCACACACCATTACGAAAACTCACAATATTTAATAGTCCTCATCAACAACGTTTCCTCAGTAAATCTGGGGTAAATCAGAACATACCTCTTAGAAATGCCAATTTTGATTTCCAATGTCAAAGTTTTAATGTTACTGTTTTAGTGCTAAAAGCTTATGGACTGAGAATCATACACAGCACAACATATTTTCTAAAAAAAAAGAATTTTGAGTTACCTCTGGAGAAGAAGGAGCTGATCATGAAACATAAGCTGATAGTCGCCACAGCAAATACAAGGAGGAATACAAACACTAGTGTAGGGTCACTATAGGTCAGCACTGCTCCATTTGGACTCACCTTTAACATCAAGAAAACAACAGAGAGGTTCAAATCCAATACTTTTATGCTTCTCCCTTTCTAATATTTGTTATAATTCATGACTGTTTCAATGTAATATTCATGAGACGAAGGGAGTGACATTTCTCTCGCTAGAATATTTCCAGGCGGCAGTGAAAAGCATTCAAAATAGTACAGAAGTAGCATAAGTCACATGTCTAAAAGTGCAGAATGTCAACAATAAAATTAGGACCATTATGCTATGTTGTCAGATGCTGCCTCAAGTTAGTGACGAATTGTGCATTTAAGCCTAGATTAAGCATAGATAAATGTATATTATATATATATATACACACATATATATGTGTGTATATACACACATATATATGTGTGTATATATATATATAATATACATTTATCTATGCTTAATCTAGGCTTAAATGCACAATTCGTCACTAACTTGAGGCAGCATCTGACAACATAGCATAATGGTCCTAATTTTATTGTTGACATTCTGCACTTTTAGACATGTGACTTATGCTACTTCTGTACTATTTTGAATGCTTTTCACTGCCGCCTGGAAATATTCTAGCGAGAGAAATGTCACTCCCTTCGTCTCATGAATATTACATTGAAACAGTCATGAATTATAACAAATATTAGAAAGGGAGAAGCATAAAAGTATTGGATTTGAACCTCTCTGTTGTTTTCTTGATGTTAAAGGTGAGTCCAAATGGAGCAGTGCTGACCTATAGTGACCCTACACTAGTGTTTGTATTCCTCCTTGTATTTGCTGTGGCGACTATCAGCTTATGTTTCATGATCAGCTCCTTCTTCTCCAGAGGTAACTCAAAATTCTTTTTTTTTAGAAAATATGTTGTGCTGTGTATGATTCTCAGTCCATAAGCTTTTAGCACTAAAACAGTAACATTAAAACTTTGACATTGGAAATCAAAATTGGCATTTCTAAGAGGTATGTTCTGATTTACCCCAGATTTACTGAGGAAACGTTGTTGATGAGGACTATTAAATATTGTGAGTTTTCGTAATGGTGTGTGGGCATGGCAATGCAGCAAATTTTCGAAATTTTTCGAAATGTTACCATGAAAAACAAAGTGGCTACCATTCACACGTACATTATAACATCAGTTCCAAACTTAACATAAGGGGTGGTTCAACATTTTCACAAGTTTCCAAACTGTACGTTAGGGGGATGGGGTCAGCACCCAGCATACGCTTTTCAAACATAATGAAAATGTCGGTCAAAATCCCGCTGAACAATTCATGGCCACTTTCAGCCTTTGCAATCTTGCTCTGAACACTAAGCTAATCACCAAGCAGGTTGTACAGTCATTGCATTGTGTTTAGCCTGGAGGCGAGAGTGCCTGACTAGTCCATTCAACAGTAATCAGCCTTCCAGTCATAATACTCATTGTATTGTAATCGATTCCGTATTATACCTGGAGCGAGGTATTACTTTATTTACTTAGTAAGTAAAGCGTGCAGCTTAAAGTGTTCGATGTGTGCTCTTATTGTCTGAAATCTTAATTCAATGTTCTACATATCTTGGCTCTATACAAGAATTTATTTAGAAATAGCTGATTTCATCTCTGGGCAGCACGGAGGTGTAGTGGATTGCACGTCTACCTCACAGCAAGAAGGCCTGGGTTCGATTCCCTGGCTCGGTCGTTTCTGTGTGGAGTTTGCATGTTCTCTCCGTGCCTGCGTGGGTTTCCTCCAGGTACTCCGGTTTCCTCCCACAATCCAAAAACATGCTCAGTAGGCTAACTGGCTGCACCAAATCACCCCTAGGTGTGAGTGTGAGTGCGAATGGTTGAGTGTGTGGGTGTGTTGCCCTGCGATGGCCTGGCAAGCTGTTCAGGGTGTATCCCGCCCTCACCCAGAGTCCGCTGACATGGGCACCAGCCTCCCCACGACCCTAATTAGGATTAAGCGGCTAAGAAAATGAATGAATGAATGATTTCATCTCTATTAACTTTACAGTTGGTGCAAGAGCTCTTAGAAGCTAGAACACAGACACATCAGGTCTACACACACATAGCTACATATATAGTGTGTGTGTTTGTGTGCGCTCGAGTGTGTGTGTACATGTCTGCAGTCCATGAGGGCGCGCTTGGTCCTAGTTAAGTTATTCAGTTTAGCAAGCCACTGGTTAGATAATTAGAAGTTCAACTTCATCTTCAACTTAGACAGATCATGCGTGTGTCCGAAGATTTTACATCTAGAGACCAAAAGAAAAAGACAGACAGATAACATTAGATGGCAGCTAAAAGCAACTTGAAACCTCCACAACTAAGGAAGAAAGGAAAGAGAAAGACAAAGAACAGAATTCAGCTAAAAGAAGGAAGCTAGATCCCATAGATGAAAAGGGGGATAGAATGGATGGCAGCTAAAGGAAAAAGTAGAGGTTGTAAGTGTAAAGAGGAAAGGAAAAGGAAAGAGGTGCATATGATGACATATTACATACCAGTTGGTGCCACGTTAAAGTGAATGCGTGTGTTTGTTTCACCAGTCATTTAAAGGTTTTTAAGATTTGTTTGGGGGAATACTAATGTATTAACAGATATTGATGGCCCACCAGTCCATGTTGTGCAGTCTGTCTCCAATTGCTTGTCCGGTTTTTCCATCCTCAGTGTACAAAGTCCGAATCTGATGTCTGTGTTTCATATTGGTTTGGCTGCACAGGGCTTCTGAAAATCATGCAAACCATATTTGCAGTGTTTTTTGTTTAATTATAATTATTTATTTGATGGCAGAGAAATCTGCTGAAAATGTCGAAGATAAACCATTCCCTTATTACAGTTCATGCGGGGAAAAAAAACAGAAAGATGCAGAGATAAATACACATTTGCATGTCGTAGCATGCATGTACATGTATAATACTGAATGTGCAGGCATTACTGTTTTAACTCTACATCTTTGTTTTATTATTCAATACATGTTTTAGACGTCACTTGGAAAATAAACATTTAAAATGTACACTTTTTTCGCTTTATATGCAGTTCGAAATGGTTGATCCTGATTCATGTCAAATTGACTCAGTAAACTCTTAAAACTTTGCTAGAAAATATCTTATAAATATTGTGATGTGGGTGGGGGAGGGCAGAAAATTTTGATGTTTTGAAATATTGTAAAAAAACACATAATATAGCTATAATTCCGACATGCATTATTTCAGCTTCTCTGAACTTCACATTGATTAATAACCACCCCACTACAACGCAAACGTCTAACAGTTGCTTGTTACAGTCAAAGGGCCACCTACTGGTAAAGTGCAATATATCATGTATGTATTGACTTTCTGTTTCTTTTTACTTGCATCTTAAAATTGGTCAGGAAAGTTTAAAGTCCTTGATGGTAATGTCTGTTAAATATTATGACTTCACTTTGTACCGTGTCATTCTGACAGAGCAGTGAAGTCAGCCATTCGATGTAAGAGAGGAAATCCTTGTGACTGACATTGGGATGCTAGAAAACTCACGAAACTTGGCACACAGATGTGGACACAAAAATATGAAATATTTTAGGGTTTTGGCACATGAGTGTAGCAAAATAGCTCCATAGCCCCTCTAGAAAATTTCAAAAAGCAGCCCCTTTTCAAATATATATGATATATTCATATATCAAATATATGATTTCAAATATATGAAAAAATTCTAGCAAGATTATGTAATGAACCCATATCCTTAACCCAACAGGAGGTCTGCCATTTTGATTTTAAGGATAATTATTTATTCATTCATTTATTTTTTGGTTTAGTATAATAGCCTTCACACTTTAACAAAGTAATTCTACAGCGTTGTTCTAATAAACTCAAATGTAAGCCAGGCAGTCTAGACATGATGATAATTAAAAGTTATGAAAAGCTTGAGTTTTCATTATAGGGCATGGCCCTGGCGGCATTTGCATTTACAGTGCAGTAACTTAAACATCCTTTGGCTTTTTTTTTTTTTTTTTAATAATTTGACATCCTGTTATTAGCAGGCTCACCCAATATACTTCAAATTGTTCAGGAAAGCAATAAATCCTTACAAATTACTTTTTATGCTGTGTGGTTTTGCTCAAGTTTGCCTGTGGCAATGTGGTAAATTTAAATGTCTTGATATGAAAATGGAAAATGAAAAATCTGACAGAAGGCAACAGGAACCACTGTTTTCCCCCAACTTTCATGGCCACACCTATAGTTAATTGTGTACCCATGAATGACATGAATGGAGCCCCAGGCAATTCAGCTAAGGGAGCCTCATGCGGTCACGATCATCATCCTGTTACAGATCGACAACCTCTAACTTTCAATAACAGAAAAGAATTGCTCAAGTTAACTTCTCCGCTTCCCAGCGTTGTACTAGCTTACGTCCAAAGTTACTGGCTACGGGCCAGGATGACCTTCCACCGGACATTAAGGACTGAAATGACTTTAGTTTACGAGACATGGCTGGACTGCTCAGTCCCTGAGTCGGCTATTATTCCTCCAGGCCTCTCCATTCACTGCCAGGACCGGCCAGAGGAGTCAGGAAAGCGCGTTGGGGGTGACGTGCATAATAACTGACAAGCAGTGATGTGTGGATGCACAAACAGTTTTGTCGGGGTGCTCTCCTGATCTTGACCTCATGGTCAAATGCAGACCTTTTTAACTGCACAGAAAGTTTACAGCAGTGTTCTGTACTGCTGTTTGTGGCTGGCGACTTCAACAAAGCCAACCTGAAAAAAATTCTGCCAAAGTGCTACCAGCACATGAACATCCTTGAACATGTTTACCTCCCACTCGCACATGCCTAAAAAGCCCGCCCCCGTCTGGCCTTCGGCAAATCAGATCACTCCTCGGTCCTGCTGCTCCCAGCCTATAGGCATAGAAGCGGAAGCGCGAGCAGCCGATGACTCACTCGGTTCAACACCGGACCGACCAATCAGACATCGTCCTGCATCATTACTGCCGCACTATGGACTGGGAAGTTTTCTGAACTGCCTCCAACAACAATGTGAATGACTACAATAAATACGTTACCGGATACAGTAACGAATGCATCGATGACATCATGCTGCGGGTAACTGTACGGACTTACCCCAACCAGAAGCCATGGGTCAACTGCACTGCGCTCAGAGCAAGGACGGTTGCATTTAAATCTGGAGATCCTTGTGAGTACAGGAAATCCCGGTACAGTCTCAGGAAGGCAATAAAAATGGCCAAGGGACAGTACAGGGAAAATGTCGAAATCTGCTACAGTGGCCCAAACGTCAGGCACATGTGGAGTGGCTAAAAACCATCAGAGTCTACAAGGGGGGGCTACAATGTGGGGGAGGTGACTGCTTCTCTACCTAAGGAGCTGAACACCTTGCCCATTTTAAGAACCACAGCAAGTCAGAGTTTCTGTCAGAGGAGGACAGCTGTCCTTTTCATATGCCCCAGGAAGACGTGTGTAAATATTTTAAAAAAAGTAAACGCAAGGGAAGCTCCTGGATTGGACAACATCCCAGGTCGTGTTCTCAAAGCGTGTGCTCAGGAACTGGCAGATGTCTTCACAGACATTTTCAACCTTTCCTTGCTCTGGTCTGTAGTTTCCACCTGCTTCAAGAGGACCACCATTGCCCCTGTCCTGAAGAAACCTAATGTGAGCTGCCTCAATGTCTATCGCCCAGCAGCACTCACCTCCATCATTATGAAGTGCTTTGAGCATATAATCAAAGCTTACATCACATCTTCACTGCCTGCTACACTCGACCCATTTCAGTTCACCTACAAGCCAAAAAGACCCACAGACAATGCAATAGCACTGGCTCTGCACACTGCCCTCTCCCACTTGGACCACAAGAACAGGCAGACATGAGGGCACCCTGTAACGTTGGGCAATCAGCCAATCCACTGTCAACGGACCTGGGTGAGCATGTAGAGTGAGGGAGCGACAGCATCCCAACATCACAGTTTACCAAAACTCTCTATGCCTGAGAAACCCCAGATCTGCTCCTTTATCTAATAAAGCCTATTAACAAAATGCTTGACTAAACAAGTAAGTTTTCAGCCTAGTCTTAAAAACATAGACCGTGTCTGAGTCCTGAACATTTACTGGAAGTTTATTCCATAATTGAGGGGTTTTGTAACAGAAAGCTCTGGCCCCTGCAGTAGTCCTCAGTATTCGAGGTATCACTAAGCAGCCTGCACCTATTGATCTAAGGGGGCGAGCTGGATCATAAACAAGAAGTTTGCTAAGATAATGTGGTGCAAGACCATTAATTGCTTTATAGGTTAAAAGTAGCAATTTATATTCGA
>JBCNYH010000005.1:11802658-11821652 GCA_039654325.1 Tandanus tandanus
ATGTATATATATATATATATATATATGTGTGTGTGTGTGTGTGTATATATATATATATATATGTGTGTGATTTTTTTTATTTATTTATTTATTTTTTACTGTCTTTTTTTTATACAATAACTTTTATACAAATATAATTTTCACCAGTGTGAGCTTTTTTCGGTGTCCTGTCTTTATTTCCACGTCTTCAGGAACGTGAGCAGTGAAGATGGTGAGACCTCACTCAGGTTCTCCTCGTTCCAGACAGAGGTTCTCCTTTATCTCAGTTCTTGCAACACTTTATCACTTTTTTCTAATCAGCATCTCAGTATTTTTGTTTCTTGTTAATTTTTAGGTCCTTCTCTGATGGCGGTCACAGTCAGCACCGTGGAGGGCGATTTGGCCCATCTTCTAGGGGATTTCGAGGCCCCCCGGGTAAGGCCCCTCCCAGCTGGAGAGAGGGCAACAGTGGAGGACATTCGCCTTACCCCAGGGATAAGAGATCTCCGATGGGAGAACCAAGAGAGAGAGCACATGGACACTGGACGCCTCAGAATCAAAATAACTACAGACCGTACCCCATGTCTCAGGATTCTCAACGTGGCCGCAGGAGGTTGTCCCCATCCCGCTCTAACCGCCCTCCTCCTGTCCAACACCGCCACTCGCCTCATGCACCAACAGGGCACCACAGGCCATTCCACGGGAATCATTCCGGCCACGTTTCTCCTTCTCGACATTATCACAGCTCTACGTCAGATCGCCGGGGTCCATCACCACACAACACCTTCAAAGTCCCGCAACGATACCAAAACTCCCCCCATGAGCAGGAGAGAAGCTGGGGTCCTGGAAGGCAACCGGGCCCCAGGGAGAGGCCTCTCGGGCGTCCAGCCCATAGAGGGCATCGCTGGAATGGCCCAGGGGCTTACCCTCACCCCAACGGGGAGCCCAGGCTCTCAGGTCCGCCTCAGAGAAAGCCCAGAGAGTTCCATGAGAGGAACTCCTATCGAGAGAGGTACAGGAATCTTGGCTGACCTGTGCAGGCCGGGTGATGGTGGTGGGGATGATGGTGATGATGATAATGGTAGAGATACAGGGGTGGTATAAATAAACAGAAGTATTAGGGTCAAAAGTCAACACTACAGTGAGATAAATGTTAACATCCCCCTCCACTCGACAGTTCCTTTTACTTCCTTTGTTTGCTGGGGGTAAAGTTTGCTAAGAGGATCTAATTAAATAAAGCGGTCCCTTTAGAAGTCCTCCAGTCATTATGGAGAAATTGTTATATGCTCTTTGAGGCTTTTATAACGAGTTCCGTTTTATGCCCCTGTGGTGTTCAGCAGGTCTGGGGCTGGATATAGAGTAATAAAGGTAAAGAAATGCCCCTAACCCTGTGCAAGCAGCAGGACCTGGCATTATAACCCACTTGTTTGTATTGTTTGTGATGGATATGCAGGTGGTCTACAGAGAGAGAGCCACGGAAGCACTACGGAGACACCAGCAGGGGGCGAGGGAGGGGAAGGCCCGGGCACCACGCCCCTGAGTGGCTGCGTAGGGAAGGGGGTAACCTGTACCCTCGCCCCTCTTACAGATCTCCTTCCTGGAAATCGGGTCCACCGTCTTCCTTTGACTCGTCTTCCAGACTCCCTCCATCTCCACGCCCGCAGGACAGACCCCCCATGCGTCCTATGAAGAGGAGGATTCAGGAAATGGGGCGCCCACGGCTGCCTGAGCTCGAGCACGGACCTCCCAAACGCTTCCGTAGAGAGGTGCCGGTGCGACCAATGCCTCTTAAAGGTTTCGGGGGTCGTGGCCTATCCCTCAAGGACAAGTCCCGGCTGTTGAAGGGGCGTAAGTTCAGAGAAGAATCTGTCGCTCGGTTTAAAATGCCCCCACCCAGGCCTTCACACCAGATGCAGAGGAACAAGATGCAGGAAGCAGAGCATGGGGGCGAATCCTCCAGACTCCCACCGCGCAAGATCCTGCTGAAGAAAAGCGTGAAGAGGAGGTCGTCCCGAGAGTCACCTACAGACCTCGACTCCAAATCTTCCGATCCAGAAATGGACTCCGGGACACAGGTGGAATCCCGGCGCTCTGTACGAGCACGCAGGTACGGTATTTTCCCTCACACTGTGGCAATGGCTGCGTGATGTTTAGAAGGTTCCAAGCTTCCCTGTTTGTCTCTGGCACTGCTTTCACCAAAGGGGCATCACCCTGTTCACATGAGCAACACCTGTCTTTACTCCTCACCTGAATCACCTCTAAGACGTGTAACCTTCTGTCCTTAACGTTAACACAGGGATATATAAGGGGAAAAGTACCGGAAGTGCTGTCTAATTCATACCACCTCAGAAAAAAAGAGAGAGAGGGAGAGAGAGAGAGAGAGTCAGTCTGAAAAGGTGTTTCATGATGTTTACCTCAATCACGTTCAGGCCCAGACACAGTGATTTCTTAATAAACCCTCCACAAGGCCTCTCCCACAAACTCAACTTCCTCCTTTCCAACTGAACCATAGCTCAGATTAGCGCCGCCCTGCAGGTATAATCTCCGCTACGGTTACGTAACCACCTCCACCATGATGAGCACAGTTCCTCCTCGAGGCATTTCTGGGACCGAAAGGAACCCACAAATTTCAGTGACGTTCACAAGGATAAAGTTGGTTCAAGTTTTGGCAAATTGCAGTTGATAATCTTTCCACCTGAACCTCTGGAAGATCTGGCAAGAAGGTCTCTGAGCTCCCTGTAAGGAGAAGGAAAAGACCAGTACATGCACTCCAAAACCTCCAGTTACTCTGGGAATCCTTAATGGACATGACTTGGGAAGACAACCCGCATATAAAGACGTACAACAAACCACTAGAACCTGGAATTTCTCCCGAGTGCCATCAAGATAACAATCAATACTTTTTCTGCAACTCTGTCACCATCGTATCTACAGAACAACCAGTCGTGTTGTTTAGAAGGTACCAGGATTGACGGCTCAAGCTGTTAACGCTACCCAGTCGTTTGAAATGATAATTGGCCGAGTGTCTCATCAGAGTGGGTTACTGGCATTTCATCAGAAGTCTCTGAGTTGATCTCTCGTACCTCGCATCATTTCTTCTTCTAAAGTGTTTTTAAAAAAGAAACCCAACTGGTTTCTCTGAACATCTCTGAAGACACGTTTCAAAAGCCCACCTTGTTGAAGTGAAAAGTTTCCTCCGTGATTTCTTCTGAAGATGTCTTCAAAAACCAGCATGTTCCTCAAAAACTTCCTCCTCAGAAGAAATGTTCAGAGCCTGGTCCATTGCTCAGGAGGTGTCCTTTTGGATTCCTATCAAAAATACTACGTTCTTCAGATGAACAGCTGTGAAGAATTCATCAGAAGTGGCCGAATCTTCTGAAGAAATATTTAGGGAAGATTTCGGCTCTGTTGGAATACACGGCTGTCCATCAGAAATGTATCTGACTACAAGAAGTTCTCCACCGGTGCAGAGGAGAGCAGAAGGAAGAAACCATCTCATCCAGAACATGAATGAGTGAAGCATTTGCCAGTGTCTCCAGTGTGGAGGTTCTCCTGAGATAAAGATGAGCTCAGAATGTGAAGGGGAATAAACTGGAAATGAGGTTTTGGACCAAATGCTAAAAAAACACTTCCAGGAGGAAGAGGAACACATCGTATGGATGGAGAAATGAAATGAGAGATGATGATGGCGTTTTAGGAATGAAAGTGAAATCCAGGCTTCACGTATGATTCGTCTGTCTCACATATTCACTTAGAGCAAGAAAACGGTAAAAATCCCGAGTGAATGAGAGAAACTAATCTACCAATTGAAACTGAAGCATGGAGATGAAGGGCTAGCTCTGCTGTAAGTACCCTAGCAGCGATCCATCTCTAGTCATTTGCCGTTATTTGAATGTAATTTATTAAAGTAAGGCTCTGTGATTGCAGTATTATTGTCTGAACAGTTGCACTTCCGTTCACAGCAAAGGTACACGTGTGGTTTAATGTTTAAATGCATGGTGTTGTCCTGTGTTTAATTCCAAACAGGAAGTCGCGAGAAAATCACACCAGTGCTATTGGTTTATTTGTTGTTGTTGTTAATTCTCTGGTGGTTTTACTCACTTTTCTTTCTTTCCCTTTTTTTTTTTGACGTGGACTTTTCCAGCTCTTCACCGATAGACAGACAGCTGAGCCGTGACCTGGTGGTGGTCTCTCACTGGGAGGCTGGGACGAGGAGCTCCAGTCCCAAGAGCAGCACCTCCTGGAAAGGCAGGATGTCATAACAATAATAATAATAATAATAACAATAACAATCACTGCACTCAGAGTTGCCGTAGTGACAGATTTCACTTATCTGTCTCTTATTATTCAGGTGGGAACCAAAATCACCGCTTCGGAGATTCTGCGCATGACCAGAAGCAGCGACGGTACACTCATTTCCTGTTTGCCCAGCTCTCTCACACACACACACATGTATGTCTGTTTTTATACACAGTGCTAAAACTTTTTGTTGTTGTTTATAAATTGCAGGCTGATGGACAGTTCGGGAAAACCGCTACGGAAACCTGCTCCGTTTCAGGTAAAACATCAAGAACCATCTGAAATAGAACTGTTCCCTGTTAAGTGCAGAGATGAATTTAGTGTGTGTGTGTGTGTGTGTGTGTGTGTGTGTGTGTGTGTGTGTGTAGAGATTCGGTTTCCGTCCTGCCCATGTACCCCAGAAAGGTCCAGATGGCGTCTTCAGGAAACCACTGATGGTAATGGTGTTGCAGTTTCTCCTCCAGGCCATTGGGGGGCAGGGTGTGCTGATTATAGCACAGACTTGTTGCTGATGTGGTGGTAGTGAGTTATTCCTCTCACTGGTTCTGTCGATTTAAAGTTTTGATTAGATTTTTTTTTTTTTAAGGCCAACATCCTGACGCGTCCCTCGCTCCATCAGAAACCGGTTTTCAGGAAGAGTCAGAGCATCATGACCAAGTACAGGAACATGCAGACACTCCGCCACAAAGCCCCGCCCCACCCACGCCAGGCTACGAGTTACCGCCGCTGGTGAAGTGAGTGACTGTGAGGGAGATAGCAGACACAGTTTAAATAAACAACCCACGGCTCATTCAGGATGTTCTAATCTTTGTATTTATTTATTTACAGTGACGTCGCTGTGTGGAGACAGAAAACCGGATTTACATCCAGAGTCTCTGCTGTTTCCAGGAATTCTTTTCTCCTCATTCTGTGTGCATCACGTCACTGCTGCCAAAGTTTACTTTAATCCTTTATTCATGTATTAGCTCTCTCTCTCTCTCACACACACACAGTGAGATGAAGTACAGGTGTGTGAGGGTTTTGTTTGGATGAAGTGTGTGATGTAGGAATTCTTTACTTCATGTCTTTATTTTGGTTTTTGAAGCTCTTTGTACAGATCTTTAATTGTGTACATTGTTTATAGGGATTTCAATAAAACAACTGGAACTTTATTGCCATCAGATAAAGCTGTAATATTAACGAAGTGATGTGATGCACACAACACCAGAACGTACAGGGCGTGTACCCCCTCTGGTTCAGCGCACACACGTACATAGTCCTCGTCTGGACGGGATGGTTCACGCCTCGGCTTCGTCCAGCACTTCCTGTTTCTGCAGGAAGTAGTCCCGGAACCAGGTGATGTGCTCCAGTTTCTGGCGGACAGTCAGTTGGTGGTTCTTGGACAGTCCAGCTACCACCAGTTCCATGAAGTGTTTAACGGGACCATGCTGAGGAAAACCGTCATCCAGGTGGCGCTGCAGGAACACATGTTCATGAAACGGCACCTTCGCTTCCTCCTCCATTCCTGATGAACACACACACGTCCAGTCAGTGTGGACACTCGGCCACTGTATTCTGTACCCAATTCTACCATCACACTGCTGATATCACTACAGGGGGCGGCGCTTTATTAAAAGCCATGTTATGGTATGAACTGTGTCTGAGTGGACGTTATCCAACACCACGTGTTAGACCACCTGCATGACTATTTGGGACGCAGCCCATGACCCTGCTTAAGATTGGCTGGCATGCTTGACATCACACTGAGGAGGATGAAAAATGATTTGATATTTATATCCTCTCACCTTCTTCATTGTTGATGGGATACAGCCACAGTTTTCGCTCCCTCGTCCACTGGATCATTTCCTCAAACCCATTACGAGGGCTCTGATTCACTGACCAGGCCACCTGATTGGCTAAATCAGCATCCCAGAGGGAGGGGCCTGCAGCTGAACACACACACACACACCCAAAGCCTCATATGTTAGAAGACATTTAATTTCCAATAAATATAAATTTTAATAAAATTAATTCTCAAAATTCTTTAAAACTTGAATTACTCAGATCAGTTTGAGTTTCATGATCAGCAGCACTGAAGATGTTCAACCTCTTCGTGGTAAAAGCAGAATTCCTGTTAACACACACACACACACACACTCAGTTCTGGACCTCTGTGAAGCTGAGTTCTGGATCAGAGCCGGTTCAGGATCCAGGTGTTGGTTCTGGTGGTTATTTACCTCCTGCGAATTTCAGCCAGCTCTCCCATGATACCGCGGTCGTGCGTGTAGCCCCGCCCATCATCATCAAACCGAATCTGATTGGCCGGCCAGCTGTTCAATCTGCCAACTGGCTTCTTCCCCACTTTCATATCAGCGATGATGTTCCTGATCAAATAAATAAATAAATAAATACACAGATGTGTTTATATTATAAAAAACCTTTTCATTTATTAACCTTTTTCAGAAAGTAAAGGAGAAAGAGCGAGGGGTAGAAAGTGTTCAATATTTTTTACTAATTAAAAATTAAGGTTTTTAGTAACAGTCTTAAATTCTCTACAAAAATTCACAATAAAAGCAGAATTATTTTCCAGACTGTACGCGGAGCTGCGTTTGAAAAGGTCACGTGATCTCACCCGATGTTCTGCGTCTCTGCTCCTCTTTTCTCCTCAGTCACGGCTTCATGTCGGCGCAGCTGCTTCAGGAGTTCAGATTCAGCACGAGAAGCATCAGGACGTGTGGACGCTGCGGCAGAGACAGCGGCAACCAGCTCCGGACTCAAACACTCACTGAAGCACACACACACACTTCATACAGCTGTTCCATGTGCTAGTGTTGTTTTAAACACACTTATATAATTATAAACTTATCATCGACATTCTACCTTTTTTGGGCGGGGCTACAATGTATGACGAAAGCTTATCAGAACATTAGGCCACGCCCAGTTCTCAGGTGACAATGTAAGCTGGAGTGCTTTTGACATTTCTGTGCTGCTTTCATTGAAACTGCTGAATGTTGAGCAGGAAATTCAGCAATGATGATGGTGGCGGTGGTGATGGTGGCGGTAGTGGTGAGGATGGTGATGGTGGCGGTGGTGAGGATGATGGTGGTGGTGAGGATGATGTTGGGGGTGGTGGTGGTGGTGGTGATGATGATGGTGGTGATAAGGATGATGTTGGTGGTAATGGTGGTGGTGGTGATGATGATGATGGTGGTGGTGGAGAGGATGATGGTGGTGATGATGATGGTGGTGGTGGTGGAGAGGATGGTGGTGGTGGTGGTGAAGATGGTGATGATGATGATGGTGGTGGTGGTGGAGAGGATGGTGGTGGTGGAGAGGATGGTGGTGATGATGGTGGTGGTGGTGGTGGTGGAAAGGATGGTGGTGGTGGTGAAGATGGTGATGATGATGGTGGTGGTGGTGGTGGTGGAGAGGATGATGGTGGTGATGATGGTGGGGAGGATGATGGTGGTGATGATGATGGTGGTGGTGGTGGTGGTGGAGAGGATGATGGTGGTGAGGATGATGGTGGTGATAAGGATGATGTTGGGGGTGATGATGATGATGATGATGATGATGATGATGGTGGTGGTGGTGGTGATGATGATGATGATGGTGGTGGTGGTGGTGGTGGTGATGATGGTGGTGGTGGTGGTGAGGATGATGATGGTGATAAGGATGATGTTGGTGGTAATGGTGGTGGTGGTGGTGGTGATGATGATGATGGTGGTGGTGGTGGAGAGGATGATGGTGGTGATGATGGTGGTGGTGGTGGAGAGGATGATGGTGGTGGTGGTGGTGATGATGGTGGTGGTGGTGGAGAGGATGATGGTGGTGGTGGTGATGATGATGGTGGTGGTGGTGGAGAGGATGATGGTGGTGATGATGATGATGGTGGTGGTGGTGGAGAGGATGGTGGTGGTGGTGGTGGTGAAGATGGTGATGATGATGGTGGTGGTGGTGGTGGAGAGGATGGTGGTGGTGGTGGTGAAGATGGTGATGATGATGGTGGTGGTGGAGAGGATGATGGTGGTGATAAGGATGATGTTGGTGGTGATGATGGTGATGATGATGATGGTGGTGGGGGTGGAGAGGATGGTGATGGTGGTGGTGGTGAGGATGATGGTGGTGATGGTGGTGGTGGTGGTGAGGATGATGGTGGTGATGATGGTGATGATGATGATGGTGGTGGTGGTGGTGGTGGAGAGGATGATGGTGGTGATGATGATGGTGGTGGTGGTGGAGAGGGTGGTGAAGATGGTGATGATGATGGTGGTGGTGGTGGTGGTGGAGAGGATGGTGGTGGTGGTGGTGAAGATGGTGATGATGATGGTGGTGGTGGTGGAGAGGATGATGGTGGTGATAAGGATGATGTTGGTGGTGATGATGGTGATGATGATGGTGGTGGGGGTGGAGAGGATGGTGATGGTGGTGGTGGTGAGGATGATGGTGGTGATGATGATGATGGTGGTGGTGGTGGAGAGGATGATGGTGGTGAGGATGATGATGGTGGTGATGATGGTGAGGATGATGGTGGTGCTGGTGACGAATGAACTGAGTGTTGCTGTGAGGAGTTTTACCTCGGCGATGAAGTAGCTTGCTGGAACATGCTGCTCGTGCTCTCCATCATTACTCGCTTCTGCTTCCCCGCACTGTCCTGTCCACTCGTCCCCTTCCTGAGGGATTTCAGTTTGGTTTTGGTTGTCGTGTCCACCTTCATAGCCCCGAGCAGCTCCAGGAGACCCTGTTTTCCCGTCTTCTCTGCCGTTGCTGTTATTTCTGTGTCTGGCGCGGTTATCTCACGCGTGTTCTGACTCACAGGTTCAGGTCTGCTCCCTTTTCTCTCTGCTGTCTCTTCACACGTTGCCTTCACTACAGAGTCATCACTCTTCTCCAACCCTCTGGGCTTCACTTCACACTTGTGTTCCTCCATATCGTCCCTCGTCCGGGACTCCATCTGGAGCTCCTCGGTTCTCTCTCCATCTCTCTTCTGCTCACACAGATATGCTCCACTCGTCCCAAACGCTCTGTGGTGCACTACATACGGAGTCCTAAAGTGAGAACCAGACTGTATTTTAAACAAACTTCAAACCCAGTAGGAGAAATCATCATTCTACGAGACATCTGCTCGTAAGGGTCCTACTGGTACTGAATGGACCTGCAGTGCTTTAATCTCTACTTTAGTGAAGTCCAGCCTGCTCTAGGCTGCAGCAGCTCATGATTAAAGCCTCAGCAGTGCACTTGTGCAGATGTTTCCTGTCGTACAGGAGGTGTAGAAGTGATAGAGGGAGCTGATGGAGGGATCAGTGAGGGCTTCAGGACGCAGTAAATGGTTCAGTGTCAACTATTAACCTTCCAACTAAAATAAGCACAAAGACACACATAAACTCACCTTAAACCGGAAACTCTGTCCGTAAATAATGTGGAACAAAGTCTGGGATCCTGCGCGTGATTTAACGCTGTTCTTCCCTGAAAAAGAGAAAATGTCGCTCTTCTGTACATCTCTGCTCTTCAATGTCGCGACGCACGGCTCCTGGTCCGGCGGGTGAAAGTGTCCGTGTGCAAAATGACCCGAGATAAAGGTTCCGGTGTTACAAACAAATCATTCACTCACCAGTACAATCATTATCATTATCATGCAAATCATCATTTATTCATTTTTGTTTTATTAATGTTGTTTCTGATTAATATATTTTTATTGAGTAAATTCTCATCAGATTAACTAAAACCCGTCTGTGTGATTTCATTATATATTTTTGACACATTATTTTTTGGGAAATAAAGAATATGAGATGTTTCTCTTGTTCCTGTTTATAAACTCGGGGTTTATAAAGTGTCCGTGAGGTAGAAGTGACTCTGATGATCTCATTACTGATCTAAAAATTCAGGCAACAAATCTGTGAGTGGCATCTTTTTCTAGAACCGTTCATGACTGTAAGCTTTTAACTTTTTTTAAATTGACTAAAATAAATGAAAAGCTGGAGCTATCGCCAAGACATTTCTCTATTTCTGTGAACCGAGCGGTTTTGTCTGAGAGGGGTGGATTGTGGGTAATGAAGTGCATAGTGTAACGACTAAAATGGCGTCATTTCCGCTACCGCTGATGATGACGCAATCGTGCATTTTTTCTTTTGTGCAGCACGTGCAAGTTGATTTGAAAAAAACGCCAAGGCAGAATTGGGGAAGCGAACAGAGAGACAGAGTGAGATTTTAAACTGATGCAACACCGGCTGGGGCAGGATGAGTCTCATTTCATTTTCATCTTCAACAACATCAAAATCTCTGCACAGTAAGTGTGCGCGTGTGTGTGTGCGCGTGTGTGCGCGCGTGCGCGTGTGCTGATTTGCATATATTTGTATATGAAGCATTAAATGATTTTAAGAATTGATGGTTTATATTTATGTATGTGTTTAGTTTGATGAAACAATGTTTCAATATTTTCAATTCTGAAAATAATCTTTTAAAAAATTATAATTATTATGGTGTAAATTTTAATAACAGGTTGTGTTGATCCAAATAAACTATTATTATTATTATTAATATTATTATTATTATTAATGTTATTACACATTAACGTTTACAGCTTTTGGTAGATGCTCCTCTCCAGAATGACTTATGGAAGAGCTTTAAAGTCCCCGTACTGTAACCCTAAATGCTTTCTGATACTGGTTCACTAGAACAAAGGCTCAGTATATCATCAGAACTCAGTGGGTAGAAGGTTGCTGGGGGGTTTTTTGTTTGTTTGTTTGTTTGTTTTAATAAATATAACCATGGTGCTAATCCATTTCCTTTTAAAAAAGATAGGTTTTCAGCCGTCGTTTGAAGACACCCAGTGACACAGCTGTCCGCACAGCAAGAGTGCCAGATAGATGGATAGATAGATAGATGACTTTATTAATCCCCCGAGGGAAATTTGGTTGTCATAGCAGCAAGGCATGCATAGAAGGTGCAATTTAAAAAGGCAATAAAAATATATACACATATACATCCGTATAGGAGCTATAGAAATATAAAAATAACTGAAGACAATGCAATGAGGTGGTATAAGTGGCAAGGGTCCATAACAAATCTCAGGATGATAACAGAAGTGAGTATCCATCAATCAGTACAGTACAATTAGTAAGATAAGTAATGTAGGATGGTGTAGTTGTGATACAATAAAATAGAGTTGCGTGGATATGTAGTGCAGAACAGAGAAGAGTTTAGATGCATGTTTTCTGGTTCCTTGATATAAGTAGGTATAGTGCGGGGCGTGATAAGTGCTTTGAGGTAGGAGGGTGCAGGCCCATTTTTGGCTTTGTAGACTGGCATTAGTGTTTTGAATCTGATGCAAGCAGCTACAGGAAGCCAGAGCTGTGATGTGGGTGAACTTGGGAAGGTTGAAAACAAGCCATGCCGCTGCATTCTGGATCAGTTGCAGAGGTCGAATTGATTAAATCAACACGCATTTATTTTCTTTTATTGGTTTAAATAAAAAAAGTGAAAAAGGAAACCTTTTATTAGTATTTTATTATATTTATTTTTGTATTTTTGTTTTTGTGCTGTGTCTAAATTAGAAAATGTTTATAAGAATTTTCCATAAAAATGATTTTGCACAAACTCTAGAGATCCGGTCTTCCAGAATGGTGGAGATTCTTCTCTTCATGTGTCAGAGAGTCGATGTGTGTCGAAGTGTGTGTCAGAAATGATAACATTTAAAGGACGGAGGAATAAAGTACTTAAAAAAAAAAAATACAGAAAATAAAATACAAAAAATAGAAAACTACAAAAAAAGAAAAATGAAGAACAAGAATCTCATCAAACTTTGTCTCTCTCACACTAACTTTTTCTCTCACTGTCTCTCTCTCTCTCTCTCTCTCTCACTAACTTTTTCTCTCTCACTCACTCACTTTCTCTGTCTCTCTCTCTCTCACTAACTTTTTCTCTCACTTTCTCTCTCACTCTCTCTCACTCATTCATACTAACTCTCACTCTTTCTCTCACTCCCTGTCTCTGCCTCTCACTTTCTTTCTCTCTTTCTCTCACTCTCTTTTGATCTCTCACACATTCTCTCTTTTTCTCACACTTTCTCTTTCTCACTCTCACTCTCTCACTCTCTCTCACTTTCCCTCCCTCTCTTCAGTTCCAGTAATACAAGAATCTGTTTCGCTGCAGTGGTTCCTGGTTGTTCCAGGACACAGACTAAATATACCACCAGCCGAACTCAGTGGGTAGGTGGTGTGCGTGTGGGTTTTTGTGTGAGTGTGTCTGTGTAGCATAGTGCTAGTCTAAGTACTGCCGAAAATGGTAGGTTTTCAGCCGTCGTTTGAAGATACCCAGTGACTCAGCTGTCTGGACATCCAGAGGAAGTTCGTTCCACCACCTTGGAGCCAGAACAGAACAGAGAAGGTTGTCATGGTGATGTCTCCTCACCCCGCAGTTCAGGCTGTTATAGACCTGTCTGCTGGCGCCATAGGTACGAATCATACTGATCTCACAGTCCTAAATCAGGAATCAGTGACTCGAGTCCAATTCATGAATCAGATCCACCACCGTCTCTGTGCAGGAGGGATGTCGTGTGTGTTGAGTGGACAGTCGTTGGACACGGTAAGGGTGAATATGCAGTCGTTTCCGGCTCTATCGGGGTTTTCTGCACTGTCTGGTCTCCACCTACAGGCAGGTGGGTATCAGGGGGCTGTACCAGGGGACTACGCCCGCACTGATGGCCAGTGTGGGTGAGAACGCCGTGTTGTTCATGTGCTACAGTTTCTGTCAGGAGATGGTGCGACGAGCGTGTGGCCTGGACAGAAACGCCCTGCTCAGGTGAGGCGCTCACGGGGAACAGCACGGGGATGAGCTTAGGATGAAGGTTTATGATCATTTAAAGTATATACACCTCTAAGTAGAAGTGCATTCTGGGATACCAGAACATCTAAACTTTGTGACTACGTCACGCTGTGTTTTAGATCAGAGCAGAGGGTATGATATACAGCATGTTATCTGTCCGGTCTGTCTCTCTGCAGTGATGTACACAAGGCTTGCGCTGGATCTGTTGCCTCCTTCTTCTCCTCCTTTAGTTAGTGAAGTGCAGACTGCAGGTGATGAACGAGATGAACATGTCGGAGAAGATCACCTCCGCTCACACGTACACACTCTTCCTCCTCTTCCTCCTCTTATTTCGTGATTCCATCTACCTGTGTAGAGTACCTTCAGTGATGTCTCTGTTCATGGCTGTGGGTTTTGATGAGGGGTGTCTGAGCTTTTAGATTCACACACACACACACACACACACACACACACACACACACACACACACACACACACACACACGCAGTCTGATGTCTTGCCGTTTATGACCTCTAGGTGGCACTACACACCTGTCTAGGCTGCTGATCTTCAATTAATTTGTGTTTTGAGATATTTGTGAATATTTGCTGGAGATATTTATGCAGTTAATGGATCTGGAATCTGTTTTGTGATTGGCACGGTATCTGATCACATGACAGTACAGCAGATGAGCTACAGTTACTGCACATTTGATGCTTAATAATATTTAAGTGTTAATAAAGTTCTGAAATGATCAGATTTCATCTGAAGAAGCGCAGATCAGAGCGATCGGAATCCCGCTATAATGACAGCCAATCACAGTGTCTCAAATCACATGCTGCCCTTCTGAAGTGCACTTTAAAGTCTGGGTCCTGTGGTGACACCCCCTTCCCTCTCTCTCTCTCTCTCTCTCTCTCTCTCTCTCTCGCTCTCTGTCTCACTCGCTTGCTCTCACTCTCTCTCTCACTCTCTCACTCTTTCTCGCTCTCTCTCACTCGCGCTCTCTCTCACTCACTCTCTCTCACTTGCTCTCTCTCACTTGCTCTCTCACACTCTCTCGCTCTCTCACTCTCACTCATTTGCTCTCACTCACTCTTACTCACTCGCTCTCACTCTCTCTCTCTCTCTCACTCGCTCTCTCTCACACTCTCTCGCTCTCACTCATTTGCTCTCTCTCACTCTCTCTCTCTCATTCTGTAGGTGTGAAAGCACTATATTCAGGTCTCACTCCTACGATGATCCGGACGTTTCCGGCGAATGGTGCTCTCTTCTTGGGTTATGAAGCAAGCCGTAAACTGATGACGTCACAGTTGAACAGCTGATATCCTGCTCTCTCTCTCTCTCTCTCACTCACACACACATGCACATAATAATGATGAGAGTGGTTTCTTCCTCAGTACGATCAGTGGATTCTTATTAAGATACGCACTCTGGAGTTTATTTTTATTTTCACTCTCTTTGGTGCTTTTTCTCCAGAACTTTGAATCTACCTCAGAGGCCACGTCCCAAATCAGCACATTTCACCCAAAGTGTCACTTCATTAGAGTGTGTGGGATGTGGAGGGGTGATGGTTGTGTGTGTGTGTGTGTTTGGAGAGGGGATTTAATAAGGAATTTTACGTCTCTGATTGGATGAGAGATTTTAAATAAACATTTGATGTACAAAAGTACCAAAAAATCAGCTTTATATCAACATGGTTCTGGCCCGGTCCAGCATGATTTTAAACAGTTGGTGCGCTTTGAGCCGTCTTTAACCCTTATGTTGATTTTTATAAAGTGAATAATTTAGTGAATGTGAAGAGCAGCACTGATGTTTCATCACAACCCAAACACCTTTAAATCTGTTAAATCCCTCTTTATTAAAATGTTTTACTGAAACACAGCCATGAAGTTTTATTGCTCTGTTTGAGGTGCTGTGTGTGATGTGTTTACATAATGCTTTGAATCTATTATTTTATTTGTGTCCAAACGTTTAAAATAACCCGACTTCCAGTTCTGATAACATCAGTGAAAGTGAGAAATATAGAGACACTGAATATTGCTGCTAAAAACACTACAGTTTATAAAATATAATTATTGTGACCTGGAGTGTACTTTAAATAAATGAATAAATAAATACATTTTCAAAAAAAAAAAAAAAAAACCTCGGTGTCCAAATCTTGTCCTCATTGCAAGGTTGCAAACTAAGCAATCCGCTAAACAGTTGCTAATCAGGCTAATGAAGGATTTCCGAGACCATTTCATCTCACAGGTGTTTTTCTACACAGAACTTTAATCATAAAGAAAGAGATCATCATCCCACAGACATGTTAGTAACCTGTAAGACTTTATACACTGGAGGGTTTAATCATAATCCTCAAGGAATTCATCCTGTTACCTCACAAACCTGCACAAACGTTTAAGATCTAAAAACAAACATTTGTAACGTATATAATTATAAATCACTGCTTTCTGTCATCTTTAATTCATCTGCTTTCAGAATCCGAGTGTTTAAATAAATGTAATAATGTAGTAATAAAATATTGAAACTCGTGGTTCAGGTGATTTATTACAGTGTAAAGTGTTTGTGATTTCTGTTAACGCACAAAAACTTTAAAGAATAAAGACAGAATATAAAGCGGTTTATTTATCGTCGTCAGGGAAACAATGAAATTTAAAAGTGAAAAATCAGGAATGATGTCAGAAAGATAGACATTAAAACTGTGATTTACTGTATTTATTACACACACTGTTAGATTTAACGCTGATTTGTTAAAACATGAGTGGATTCGGGTCAGGAACACGTTGATCGTGTTTGGGATGAAACGCTGGTCCCGATCCCGCTGTCGGACTCGTTTAGCTTGTTGGGTGAAGCGCGAAGCACCTTACAGAGGCTGAAACACACAGAACACAAACAGATTGAACTAATACTACAGAGTGTGTGTGTGTGTGTGTGTGTGTGTGTGTGTGTGTGTGTGTGTGTGTGTCTAACCCCTTTTTCGACGCAGGCTCCGCAGATGCAGCCGACGAGGCCGTTGATCATCTGAGATGCACACAGGATGAACTGCAGGATGCTGCAGCCGATCAGTGTGGAGAACAAACCGATGTTAAACTCCACCACATCCTTCGGCTCTACACACAGGTTCCACAAAGTACGGTTGTTCAGATAACTCTCCTCGCTGAGAGAGAGAGAGAGAGAGAGAGAGAGAGAGAGAGAGTAATGCATACAAACTATGAACAAAAATATTAATACGCTTCAGTTACATTTTGTTTTTAAGATGTTTTTGATGCCAAACAGTGACGTAGTTTGATAACTTTAGAAATTATTTCTTAGAATAAATTAACAAAAGGTGCCAGTAATTCTGGACCTGACTCTGTGAGGTATTGTAAAAATGATGAAAGCAGAATAAAGAGAGTTATGCAGTGTGTGTGTGTGTGTGCGCGCGCGCGTGTACTTGTCTTTAAACGGAGTCGTCCATACAAGCACCACTTTGCAGTAGGGCCCATTAACCAGCCCTGTCACCGCCACTGCAAAACTGTAGAGGGCGCCACACACTCCTACTGCTGCAAACAGGATGGACAGGAGCATCTACACACACACACACACACACACACACACACACACACACACGCACGCACGCACGGGGGGGGGACTAATCAGTAATAAAGAAACTACTGACACACCTCTGTGTGTATCCATGGGTGTGTGTTTGTTTTTGCTAAGATCTTATCGCCATGGTGATGCATTCCTCTCTCTGGTACTGACATGAACTCTGTATGCACGCGGTGTACTGTGTGTGGTTGGGAGTGATGATCTCCAGTTGGGAGGTGTACTGTGTGTGGTTGGGAGTGATGATCACAGTGGTGTTTATTATGGGGGTGATTTAGGCGTCCTCATTAGTTTCTGTTAACTGTTGTATGTAAGTGGTGTGTAGGTGTGTTTAGTATGTTTGGAGGAGTTACATGTAGTCCAATACACACAGCGAAGCGAGGGTGTGTTCTTTACCTTTATCTCGACCCTATAGTGAACACTCTGAAGTACTCTGCAAGGGGGATTTTTCTGAAGTGCACACTGAGGAGCGAGTGGGTGTTGATTTGACACTCACCCCACACCGGTTCCCGCAGCATCCTTGTTTACCAGTGACATGAATAAACAGGGCTGGAGCTATAACCTGAGAGAGAAGGGGATAGGAAGTTAAGAACCATCATCCCTCAGCGCATTGCCATTTCACCTCAGAAGGGTCAAAGGTCACACACTGATTCTTATCACACCCACAGCTCTGACACACACACACACAAACATGCACATATGTAACCTAAGCGGTTACTGTGAGTGATATCTGATCTGAAATGATCCGATTTTATCTCGAATTTCTCCGAGTCTGAGTGAATCATTCTGAGAGTGGTGAGTTTGTACATCAGGTGATATTTCACTATTTAAATTCTCATGTACGCAGTGAAAATGAAGGGGTACAGGGGAACTCTCATGGACGGATCAGTCCCTCACAGCGACTCTTGCTCTGTGCCGAATATAAAATAAAACACGTGTGGTAGAACTTCACCCAGCAGTGTGAGAACCTGGACTGTCTCTCAATGTGGACCTTCAATTGGTTTTAATCTGAATGAGCTGAACTCTAAATCACTGTCCCATGATACACAGACAGGACGACATTCCTGAATCCCTGGAACGCTGAACTCTGTATCCTGATGTTCAACAATTTATGAAAAGGTTTAATAAAAAGGAAATTAATAAATAAGATTCCCAGAGCTGTTAAAGTTGAGTTTTTAAGTCCTTTTGAAATCATCACTTCATAAATTATTTTTTTATTACATTAAATAAACACACAGATGAGAAACTTCTCATCCTGCACCTCCAAGGTTTATCAGGCAAGAGATAGAGGGTGTGGCCTAATGGGGTGAAGTGATGCTAAAACTATTCTTGTCTAAAAAAATTTATGCTTGTTCAAAATCCATTGAGACAGAAAAAGTGAGTGAGAGAGCAAAAGAAAGAGTGTGTGAGAGAGAGTGAGAATCGCACTTAATGTAAATAATCTGTAATTAAAGAATCAGGGTTTGTGTGTGAAAACGAGTGCAGAGGGAAATGTAGATAGAACCGAAATTCCATCTCAACATCTCCACTTTCTCTAAAAGGAACGATGTAAAGCATCTGCACTGTGTACGGAGTCTGTCTGGCATCTGTACAGCGTCTGTAAGGAGGCTCTACTGCATCTGAATGTCTGTACTCGAGCTATACTGTGTCTGTCCTGTGTCTCAGTGTCTGATCGGTGTCTTTGTTGTGTCTAAACTGTGTCTTGTTAGAATTAATAAGAGTTGTATTCTTATATTCACAATCTGGAAGTATTCCTGTGTGTAGAATGAGTGTCATGTTTGTACATACGCTTTCTTTCACAGACATTCCATAGTTAACACAGGAAACTCCCAATCTAGTCTCCCCCAGTTCTGTGAGAAAGACAGCAGTCTCCGTTATTTACTTACTGATAAAATCTATTAACCCAAAATGGGGCCATAAAGCATAATATTTAAAAGGTTAAAGGTTAAGTTACTGATTAATGAGGAAGGGTGTATATTGTTTTCCTTGCATACCATGTTAAAACATATGTCCTGTGACGTCAAGTGAAGGTCAAGAAAGGTCAACCACGGGGCCCCCTAGTGGCACAAGACGTGTGCGTAGGTGTGGCCTGAATGCAACAGGATGGACACGCAAACAGTAAAACTGGCAGTCGGATTAGAGACGGGGCTCACTCTGTCTGGTTCCTAGCAGAAGGTGGTTCGACTCAGACTTGAGTGAAGGCCCATGGCCATGATGCAACATCACGTGATTTATGCTTATTTTGCTTTATTATTATTAAAGAATCTGATTGGGGGCAGTGGTGGCCTGGTGGTAGGGTGCTGGATTACTGATCCCAAGGTTGGGGGTTCAAGCCCCACTATCAGCG